>JAYEPQ010000010.1:28652508-28865008 GCA_036321105.1 Dracaena cambodiana | reverse complement strand
GGATGAATAATAATACAATCACAATATATATTTGCTTTGTTGTTATAATTCCATGAAATATTTCTTTGAAAAATCATAATATATTTAAGATATTTTGATTTTCATTATATGGCAAACTAGCAATTTCAAAGACAACATAGAAAATAACACGTTATGCAACTCGTTATATTGCATTACGAAACATAACGGAATCCTAGTGCTATGTAAACAACTGAAAATAACTTAGTACACCATAATAGTACGTTTTTTATGTTATTTTACATTATATTACGTAACTTGACATAAATTATGTTATGTTACATTATTTTTAGTTATTCTTTTAGTATTTAGTAATTTCTATATTGTTGTTAATTATTATTTTGATTATTAGGAAATTGTTATAATTTTCTTACTTGATTAGTTGTTGGCTTGTTTAATTGCTTGTGGAGTTACTAATTTGCTAATTTATAATTGTTTTCTTGTTCGTTTGTTGTAATTCCTTACTGTTTCTGAAATATCTTGTTGATTCTATTAAATTTTTAGCTGAACTAAAATCAATAATTACAAATAAGATAAAATTGAACATTACAAAATAAAATTATCACAATGACAATAACTGATATTGAAATAAAAAAATTGGAATCTTGTTTTCTTATTTAGATGATGATTGGAATTACAGTTGCAGATTTAATTAAATTTAAGAAGATAAATTTAAAAATTATTGTAAACTTAATATAAAATTAGAATAGATTATGTATTAAAAAATAGTTCAATATTCTTTTTTATAGAAATTTTAAATTTATTTTTCAATCTATAAAAATTATTTTATATAGTTTTATATTTATTTAGAAAATTACATAACTTACGTTATGCGTTACGCTATATGTGACATAATCTAATAGAGGCAAAACGTTACATTACCATTATCGCTATTTTAAACATTTTTCAAAGAGAGAGGAGTGGGGGTGGCAGGGCTCGGATGGTTGGGTGGGTGGGGGTAGAGAGCGGGGAGAGAAAGGGGATGGAATATTGCGATATATAATTTTTTTACTTGGAATAAAAATTTTAATGTCATGAATTTTTGGTGAAGTCATGTTATTTCAAATATGAGATTTACTTGCCAAACATCTTTATACAAAATTTATGATTTAAAATATCATATTATTGTATAACATTATATTTGTGATTATTTATATAGCCCTCATATATTATCACAAACTATCAGATACATTTATAAATTTTGAATCTACAAAATTTATTTGTAGGCAAAGTCTTTATGCATAGAAATGGTATCCATATTAAAAGATCTTGTCAACAACATTCCTATTCGAAGACAAAACTTTTATTTAACAATTTGGATAATATAAATTTACAAACAAGATTTTTCTTTTTGATTTTTGTCATTGTCCTACTAAATGCACACATATTTTTATTTTATTTCTGATATTAAGATTTCACTTTTGAGTATATGGTGGTAGTTTTTAATTTCACTTTATAATCTTTAAATCCAAATATGTTTGAATGTATGCCCCCATAACCGTAAAATTTATTTATAAAGTTTATGACAACCCAAATCACAAACACTGAAGATTTTGATTCAGATTCGAAACTCACATCTTTATAATTTTATTAGATTCTAATATTGTATACTACCAGATTACCTACCCGTGTGCTCCGCTAGATCCATCCAAAATTTACTATATCTCATAGCTCGTGATATTCCATAAACCATAAGGAGATTTGTTGAGATGCTGTAACTTTCAACATCTATATAATAATCTATAATCAATAATTTTTATTCTAATAAATAATGTTGAAATCATATATTATGGAGCCTATCCCCTCTTTTTTGCCCTCTTTTTCAACTTTCTATTTAATTAATTTAACCATAATCTGAATTTAGAAAAGAATAATTATCACAATTCTATTTCTAAATTGATTCCAATTTAGTTTTAATTTAACAAATTCTAGTTCAACCTATTTTACTTAATTTTAATTTAAAGAAATTTAATTTTACATGGATTCAAGTTTAATTTTTTTTTTTCTTTATACACATGGTTTGGAACTAACACATTATGGATGGGAAGCATGAAAATTCCATATCTAAGCTGTGGATATTAGAGATATCACTATTTAAGTTGTTACAGAGATTGGAATATCACTTTATCCTATTTCCTTTTAAGTTTTAACGGTAGGGATTATTATTAGAGTTTTTCCCTCACAATTCATGACGCAATACACACCAAAGATAATTAATGAGATTTCAATGAAGGAGTTGACGAAGATAGAGTAACTGAAATTCAAGAGCAATGATCATGGAACATTAAGTTTACCATGAGAAATTTAATTATATATATATATATATATATATATATATATATATATATATATATATATATATATATATATATATATATATATATATATATATATATATATATATATATGAGTAAACGGGAAATACACCGGCGGTGAAGGGAGTTCCTTCACCGCCGCTAGGTGGCCCAATAAAATTATTACATGTGGCACCACTCAAAGGGCGGTTATGGAAATTCATTTATTTGTTACCTTGAATGGCGCCACGTGTAATAATTTTATTGGGCCATCTCAGCGGCGGTGAAGGAACTCCCTTTACCGCTGGTGTATTTCCCGTTTCCTCTCTCTCTCTCTCTCTCTATATATATATATATATATATAGAGAGAGAGAGAGAGAGAAAACGGGAAATACACCGGCGGTGAAGGAAGTTTTTTTTACCGCCGCTTAGGTGGCCCAATAAAATTATTACACGTGGTGTCATTTAAGAGAATTCATTTATTTGTTGCCTTGAATGACGCCCCGTGTTATAATTTTATTGGGAAACCTAAGCGGCGGTGAAGGAACTCCCTTCACCGCCAGTGTATTTTCCGTTTCCTCATATATATATATATATATATATATTTATATATATATATATATATATATATATATATATATATCAACTTCCGATGGACTGTTTCCAGTTCTTATTGGATGGGAAACTCATGAAAACTATCAGTTTAAAATCAAGCAATTGCAAGATAGCTCTTAGTCTATCTAAGGCAGAGCCTTAGTCCTACTGGTTGGACCCGAACTCAAACTCGAACCCTGATAGGCTTTGGACCAGTGCATGCCTTGTGTTGCCTCTTGCAGGACTAGGGTTTAGTCTTTGCATCGAACTATACATGCACTTATATTGTCTCACGGATACAGGTTAGGTTGGGTTCTGGGTCTGTCTGCAACACTGTATTTGCGATAAGATTACAGTTTGGATCCATGTCTATTATCTATTAATGGGTGCTGACAAGAAATTAGTCTACCATACTCCTACTCGCTGAGTGGTCGCATATATGTGTTTCATAATATTTGTTTTAAATCGTACTTAATTGTATTTGATTATACATTTATTTACTTTTCGAATGTACAAGACAAATCTGCACTTTTGGAGCCCTAATATTACAAATTCCTATTTTTAAGCAAATGAAGAAAGCACAAAGAATCAATCTAAAAATGTGAAAATGTAAAGAGGTATTTCTATGTATCCAAACTCATCAATATCATTCCACCATCTTATCTTCTAACTACTAAATAAATGTATATATGGCTGCATGTAAGTCAATAATAAGGTCCATTGTTCACCAAGTGAAGTTTCGGATGTACGTAGATCCTTCACCATGGAATGTATTGATGATCTTCCTTTTGTACTCAAGTCCTTACTCATTAGAATTAATATTTTTCCAATCTCCATTTTTCTAGCCCTCAATATTCGTGACCTCTATAGTATAAGAGTCAGAGTAGTATTTTTCAATTTGACTAGTTCAAATATTGTTGGAAGTAGCTAGGGGAACAATAGGTGTATGTCTATATAGAGTATGCATGTTACCGATTTAACATTACTCACATAGCAGCGAAGAGGGATTAATTCACTCACCTAAGTTAGTGTTCGACAAGTTTTGGTGGTACAGCACACCTTATGATAAAAAGAACTCCCTGTGAGGGTATGCCATTCTTTAATTGTCTAGCGCTAGTTACTTTGTTTGCTGAGACATTGCTGTGAGTTTAAACCTATTTGATTATGCAACGAATAACCTAAGAGTCTCTCTCTGTCTTAGCATACCATAGTGCAAATATATACATTTATGGTCAATCCGTTTGATCATATTGGGATCTATATATCCCATTGATCTAATTTTGATCCAATCAATTCGACAAATATTACGTCGTATTAAATACATTTTGCTTTAATCACATGGACAAGCATACCAGCTCCTACTACTCAACTTTTGACAATCGTTCTGATGCATCCATGCATCTCATCTTTGTCCATGTGGTCCTTCAGTTGCAACCAAAGGACCGCACAAAGAAACATTAAGCTTAAAGCAAGTCACCGATGTTGAGGCCAAAGTTCCGATGGACGAGGTCAAAAACCTTCAACCTATCTTAGTCGAAGTGAAAATTGCAAATTTTATCCTTTATGATGTCAAGTTTTTATGTACAAGTAAGTGCTACTTGGGAAGTTTACTGTGATTGTATAGCTAATCAAGGTTTCACAATAAAGAGAAGAAAACGAAACTAATCCATAAAGAATACAAGTTAAAAAAAAAAAAAAAAAAAAAGAAGAGTTAAGGACAATTAAAACAAAAAGACAGAAATCCATATGCAAAAGCAATATATGAGATAGTTTTAAACCAGAAAAATTCATATAGAGAAAATGTGTAGATCTTGAAGTTTTTTTTTTTGGTTCAATATTTCATTAAACGCCTCAATTGGAGTCCATATGAAAACGATATGATTATTTTACTAAAGTGCTCTAGAATAGGAAAAACACAATATCAAAGGAGTTGTTTTGAATGCTAGGTAGTGGTCAAAGTTGCCACCTGACAGGTCTCATGTGGAATTAGATATTGAAATTTTTATTGCAAAGTTAATCTTATATTAGGTTTTGATAATATAATTTAGAATAGTTCCATTTTTGATCTATAAATAAACCAAGAGTCCTTAATTGTAAATACATATAAATTATGTGATCAAACTAAGGTATTTGAGATTTTTTTTACTCTTTCGCTTCTTGTCTCCATTGCTATCCAGATTTGTAATTTCAGGTTTTATTATTATTATTTTTAATTATTTCCTTTCTTCTATACTTATTCATGTATGATGCATAAAATTATGAGTAGATAATTACTCTTGATATCTAAGATGAAGGTAGGTATTTGATATGATTCTTATTACTTACCCTTCTCCATTCAAGATTTGAGCTTTTAATATGATTGGATGTGCTAGATTAATAAATTAATTAGTTTAAAAAATCTATTCTTGATATGCTATTTTTTATGATCAAGAGTTTTTGATACTCTATACTTAGGTTGAATCTTTCAAATATGTTATACTTAGATTAAAGGACAACTTGGTTTGGGGCTATTTATTTATTTAAGTCAAATAATCTAATTTGCTAAAATAGTTCTTGTTAAATTAATAGGTTATAATTTGTTTAAATGCTATGATAATTTTTATGTTTTATTGATAATTAGTTAATAAAAATTCAAGATTATAATTTGATTTGTGCAACTTTGTTGTATGCTATCAAATCATTACAGAGATAATAATATTAACAACTTAGTAGATTCAAAATCCTATGTGTTGCATTTTATCTTAGTTTTATACAACTTTCTTATTAGTTCATTTTATTGATTCGTTAAGTGAATTCTAGAGAAAGAAAATTAATTTCTTCTTATGGGTTTGATATGCAAGTGTGTAATTTAAACTATACACTTATAATATAATTTTTAGATCAGTCCTTAGAAGGAAGGGGTGTGATGCCCCATTTTCTCACTTGGATCAGGAAATGGAGTGTACTGATGACATATACGCACTATAAAAACCCAACGTACATGAGAACATAATGCACAAATTATACATTCTAGATATGAAGGAATATAATACAACAAAAAATAGCTAATTCGCTTGTAAATCATATAAAAAGATTCCATTTTCATTAATATGACTGGAAGATACAAAGTAAGATTTATATATTATTTGGATATAATATTCAATACAACATGATATATAACAACTATAGATTATGCATGGATACAATAGAAATTCAAGTTTATAGTTGATAACATATAGAATGAATTTTAAAAATAATAAAAGAATGGACAGATAGAGTCTTATATCTACCACTGAGCTTATAGGTGGAGAAAATTTGAAAGCAAGAGAAAAAGCCACACGAGGCGAAATAGTCTCGCATACACGAGGCTTGCTTCCCTGCGTGGGGCAAACAGCCTCGTGCGACGCAAACAGCCCCGCGCGAGGCTAACAGCCAATAGCCTCTCGCAGGGATGACAACCTCGCGCGGAGAGGTCTAATTCAGTTTCCAAATGCGAGTTTCTTATAGATTTCCACCCGAATTTCGATTCTAATCATATCCAATCACTCGGAATTAAAGATTTTATATCCAGATATGAGTTTAGAGATGGAATTCAATGAAGATTCCATCTTTATCTCTAAGAAAACCCTAAAATCTATAAATAGGAGCCAAGAGGGGGATATTTAGGATCTTTGGAGGGAGATATTATTAGAGACCAGATTAATCTACAGAGAGCACACCGACTAGCAGTAAGAGTCGCTGATGAGAAACTTCTTCTTCATATTCTCCACGTTCAAGATCAATGTTTGGGTGTTAAATCGTCAATAGAGTACAAGAGCGATGCTCCATAGCCACGCCAGAACCCACTTCTTCTGTAAAAAAGAGAGACGCGTTCTATAAGTCCTCTCGTTTGTTTTTCTTTGCTTCTTTTTTCATTGTAATTGGATATTTTCATGGTAATTTTATAAAATTTATGACAATGAAGAGAGGCATGATTTTCGCAGGAAACAAGCTAGCGACCACAGTGGGACTTTTACACTGATGAGAAAATCGTGACTTAATCTGATACCCATAAAATTGGTAAGTCTGTGGAGATGCTAATCGTACAAATTGATCAGAATAAATATGAGGAGTATTTGTCCTCTAGATAGATTAGTTCGGTCAAAAGACTGACTCCATCACCACTTGGAAACCCTCGGTATAAGTTCGAATGACAAGCGAACTCCCGTTGAACAGGAGCCCCTTAGATCTTTGATCTTGGAAAGAAAGAAGTCCAAACATTATACTCGAATGACGAGATGATTTCTATTGAATAGGAACTTCTCAGATCTTTGAGTTCCAAACAACAAAAGATCAAAATTGCGAATTCGAATGGCAAAGGGACTCCCATTAAACAGGACCCCTTTGGATTTTTGGATTTAAAAATTTTGAAGAAGGAAAGATCATCTCCTATCATGGCTGAACAAAATACTAAAGAGAAGCCAAGATTTGGACTGACCAGAACTCAAATTCGCAATTGAAACCGTCGAGTGTGGCGATGAATGTTCAAAACACAAGTTTAAGCCGAATCTAGTCTCAAGATTATGTGCGAGGCTAATGCCAAGCGCCAAGCTAAACAACCTAGCATAACTATGCGCGAGGCTAATGCCAAGCGCTAGGCTAAACAACCTAGCATACCTCTGCGCGAGGCTAATTCCAAGCGCAAGGCTAATCAATCTAGTATAACTCTACGCGAGGCTAATCAGGCCCGCACACAAAGAATAAAATGCCAGGCTATTCAGCCTAGTGTAAAGAGTCCAGAACTCAAGATTAAGAACCAGTTCTATGAAGTATCTGCAAAGACCAGAATAGGATCTAGTTCAGGACAGAAGTTTCAATCTTCTATACTCGCTGACTACCACAAACACATCAAGGACTCTTCTAGAGCATGTAGTGAAAAAAAAACTCGTCAAGAGAATGATTTATGAGAATTCTTTAGTAATAAGAGGAGGATGGTCCAATCCTATCCATATGCCACTATGAGGAGATAATCTCTGCAGTACTCACTAATTGCAATTGTGGTTCACCTCGACCCTCAGTTTTCAACCGAATAACCAAGCCGAAGGACAACGCATGCAAAAGAAGGCACGTTTACAGAAGAAAGATAACCAATGATGAAGAACACATATTTGTAACTACGAATATGCTAAATAAAGGAAAGAAGCCGAAAGGAGATAGATACTCCATAGATGTGGAAGCTTGTCATTATATACGAATTAGCTCTACATAATTATATGAGGTTGGCTGGGGGTCCAGATGAGGAAGACGAAGGAGATAGCTATCATTCAGCCATTATAATACCTCGGTCATATGAGTCTTCTTGATTTGGAGATACGACCACCCATATGAAAGGAACCTCCATTGAAATGAATTAAAGACTCAAAGCGTAAGAACGCCTGATCCTAGAGCAACAAAAGAGTCTTGATGAACTTCGCATGTTTCTTCTCAAAATGATAGAGAAGAATACTGAAGATAAATCATAGAAACTTTTTGACGAACCACCAAAGGACGATGGTGGCAATCTGAAAAAAGAAGAGTTTCATCATGAAGTAGATTCGCAAGCGGAAAAGATAGAAAATGCAAGACCAATTAGAAGCCTTGATACATAAAAAGGACATGCAAGAAGTAGGCGTTGTTAGACTGTACCCCATCAAGTGGGAATCGACTCCTTTTCTCAAATGATACAAACCTCTAAAATTAGAGTCTTTTGACGGAACTGGTTCTCCCGACCAACATTTATATTGCTTCTTGTCGCTAACAGGTCATGTTATAGGGCATGATCCAATATAGTGACTAAGGTCTTTGCTAATACCTTGAGAGGGCCTGCATTTATATGGTTTATGTAGTTGCCCTCGGGGACTATTAAATCATGGTCCAATGTGGAAAAGGAATTCCTGCGTTGCTTCTTCGAAGACAATACGGAGATTTCAGTCCATGCTCTTCTTGTAAATAACCGAAAAGAGGATGAGATTGTTAAAAGTTTCGTAGAACGTTTTCGAGAGATGTAACTGTAATGCCCACATAGCCTGTCACAAGAAACGCTAGTTGAAACATGCAAGCATAACTTCCAAATTAGTATCCTCATAAAGATGGGGGTTGTAGAGTCTAAAATATGGAAAGACAATAAGCGGAGGATATAATCAACCATATTGATGAAAGTCATTCCTAGAAGAGAGTATCTACGAGCAGGAAACAACCGCAACCAAACTTCCCTAAGGGTAAAGAGGCGATGACCACTAGGGCTGCTACAAATCAAAAATCACAAAATAACCGGGACTCGTTTAGATTTCAGCAAACGTACGACTACAAAGATGAACAGGCGGCTACGTTCTTCATCTGTTAACTAAAAAGGGGATGCTCAAATAGCCCAAAAATTGAAAGCCAGAGGATGCTTGGAAGATAGATGATCCCAAGTAATGCCTCTACCACCAGAATATCGGACATCAGACCAAGGATTGTTACGTTCTCAAGGATAAGATTCAGACGCTCATCGATGTGAATGTGATCCAGTTGAGACCGAAACAGAAAATTGTATCTGCAAATGCGGCTACGATTGCTATAGGGTCATTGCATATTCCGGCTGGTGTGACCCCAATCCCTGAAGGAAAACTGATAGTAAAGAATTTCGACCCTCATGGATTGAAGGAAAAGTTTCTCTCTCCAGTTTTCACCGACAAGGGAAAAATTATGTGGGTGCATCCAGATTTGATGGAGGACGAACAATGGACTACTCCAACTAACTCCAAGAAGTCCAAGGGGAAGATTCAGATGTCTAATGCAGTATCCATCCATGAGCAAAGAGATAAATCCAGCACCACTTCGCTCACAGACTCATAAGAGGAGGTGACAACGATGGTTACTCATCCGAATGAGGCAGGGCCATCAAGAACACGGTCTAGAAATAAATACCTTAGAGATTACTCAAAGGTTGGGTCAAGCTAGCCAGCAAAAGCACCTGAAGTACCGCCTGCTAAGCAAAAAGAGCTTTGCTATCAAAAAGATTTGAAGAAGGATAGTGAGGTAACGGGGATACCATTTTGATTTGATATGTTAGCCCAGTTAGCCAACATCCCAGGCGAATTACTCTCTACGAGCTTTTACAACTCTCAAAGGCAACAAAAGATGCCCTAAGAGAAGCAATGACCGATTATGAGACGTTCCTTGCACAAATCGCAGAACCATCTGCTGACAAGGAAGATCCTTACCCAAGCTATCATCAAACAGCAAGGAAGGTCCGCATATAACATTCTCACCCGAAGACATGCAGGTGAAGAACCCGAAGCACAACAGACCTTTATATTAATAGGGGTATGTTGGCTCAGCCAAGGTGAGCCGAATCCTGATTGATCCCGATTCTGGGCTAAGCATCATCCCTCGAAGATTGATGCAATTCCCAGGCATCCTTGCTAGTCGTTTGACTCATACCAATACTACCATCCATGGGTTTAATACTAATGGTAGTTATCCTCAGGGAAAGATACGACTTCAATGCCAAATTGGAAACTTGAAGTCAGAGGTCACGTGTTACGTCATCGATGCAGACACATCATATAACATTCGGCTTGGGCGTCCCTAGATCCACGCCTATATGGTGGTCCCATCGACACTCCATCAATGCATAAAGTACACCGATGAAGAAGGAGAAGTGCATACATTGAAAGCAAATAAGCAACCGTTAAAGGGATCGGTGAACTACTTCATAGATACCATGCTATACTAAGAGGCCCATGGAACTTTTGATGAGCCAGTGAAGGAAAGCTACAAAAGTGGTAATGAGGCGGATAAAGAGTCCGAGCTCGATGAAGACGGCGATTTGGAGTTCGAGATAAATCTATTTGTAATTAGTTTAGACAATATGAATGTACTTAGTGCCACTGATGAGGTAGGCAAATGGGTTATTAATGACAACTTAGGATTTGCTTACTTGCCTGCTGCTGTTTCAGATTTTGTGCTCTCTATGGGAGCAAAGAGGTAGATAGCTTGTCTGAGTTAGAGATGCTGATAGCCTTTCATTTGCTGGTACAGTCATCGCTCACAGCACAATCAAAGATAGTTGACCCAAAGGGCACTGTTTTTGAGCTGCCTCCTCAAAGGCCAGACCAACATTTCATAATATTTGGAAGAGTTGAGTCGTGGCCTGACCCAAATCTATAAGATGACAATGATGGCCAAGTATCACTACAGTTTGAACTCTATGAACCGAATTCTCATCGAATGATAATAAAAATGGGTTATGAGTTAACCTCCAAATAAAGTTTAAACTTTGGAAAAAGAAGAAGGAATGTTCTGCGCTCATTTGTACCAAAGGGCAAGAATCCTGATTATCATCACAAAACCTGCAGGGGGTTGGGTTATGTCACGGCCTCAGAAGTAGAATGGGAGCATCCAGCCAGTTTAAAAGACAATGAGGCCATATCAGATTCGGATTCTGATATAAGTACTAGAACCATATTCCAAACTGTTGTGTCAAATGTGACTTGTGCAACTTTTAACATAGAGGAAGAAGATCCACCTCTCTCATTTGAAGATCTATGGGTCCAACACATGGAAGTCTAGTGGGGCATGTGGTTTGAGCAACGAGAACCACCAACTAAAGATAAGGTAGTCCAAGTTAATATGGGAACGGAGAAGAACCCAAAGCCCATCTTTATAAGCGAGAACTTACCTTCATCCAAAAAAGAAGACCTATTAGCTACAATAAAAGAGTATATAGACATCTTCACCTGGAATTATGAAGACATGCTGGGTTTAGATCCGGAAGTCATAGTCTATTGACTCAATATCAAGCCAAGAGCGAAGCCAGTAAAATAACAATGAAGGTGCTTTTGCCCTGAACTGATGGAAGCAATGTAGACAAAAAATTTTGGATTAGAGGAAAAGGGTGCACCACGGGGTGCATCCATGGGTGTCGCCCGCAGGAGCACCCGTGGGAGCACCCCGCGGGAAGAAACCCGCAGGGTGCCACCCGCGGGTTGCCCCCGCGGGAGTTTCCCACGGGTGGCAACCTGCGGGTTGCTCCCGCAGATGCAACTGTGGGAGTTTCCACAGGTTGCATCTGCGGGAGCTTCCCGCAGGTGGTGCAACCGTAGAAGCTTCCCGTGGGTTACACCCACGGAAGCTTCCCGCGGGTGCCACTTGTGGGGTGCTATCCACGGGTTGTCCGCCTCAGTGCTTTGGTTAATAAATTTAATCCAGATTTTCAGGGGATCCAATATCCCTGATTTTAGTTATTTCTGTTACTAGATTTGGGACAGATCTTGGCTTCTCAATCTATAAAAAGAGGCAGAGTTCAGAGGAGAACGGAAGATTTTTTCGGAGATCAGAGAACGTCTTCTTTCAGATTTCCAGAGCAGAGAAAAGAGAGTCGATCGCCTTCTTTCCAGTCGGACCGTCAACGGAGCGCATCAGTGAGAGTTCCACCACTACCAGATCCCGCAAACTAAAGGGAATCAAAATTAATCGATCCCTATTCTTATAATCTCAATTTTCTTTTACCATTGTAATTCCAAATTAAAATCGCAATGGAAGAAAAATTTAACTTTTTGAGCAAATAAGAATTGGTGACCACAGTGGGAGGCTCTCTGTTTACAATAAAGAATTTGGTGGTGCAGTCGATCGGAGATCCATCGGATTGATGGTTGAAACTTTGGTTGTCAAAGTCGATCAACAGAGATATGAGGAATTTCTCTTTTCAAACTCTTTTGATTCGGAGCCCAGACGTCATCGTCGGGAGACGATCAGAAAAAGTGAGGCGTCATCGCCCACCAAAACTGATAAGGTGTCATCGCCTGTCAAAATAAGTGAGGCGCCATTGGCCACAGGAACTAACAAGGCGTCATCGCCTCATCGCCCATAAAAACTAAAACTTATGAGGCATCATCGCTCGTTAAAACTGACAAGACGTCATCGTCTGTCAAAAGAGACATGTCGCCCATTCCATCAAATTGGACATTAACACGTTCCCAAAAAAGAAATCAAAGGTGTAAGGCCCAACGGGCATGCCTTAACAATACAAAGGGGACGATTTCTGAAAAATTATAGATAGAAAAGATCTGCACGGAAAACACCCTACAGGAGTCACCTATGGGTGCAACCCCACGGGTTGTAACCCTCGAATGCAAACCAACGGGTGCAACCACGGGAGAGCAACCGCAGGTTGCAACCCGCGGGTTGCATGCCACGGGTGCAAACCCGCAGCTGTAACCCCACGGGTTGCATCCCACGGATACAATCCTGCGGGTGCAACCGCGGGTTGCATCCCGCAGATTGCACCCCCACAGGTGCAATCGCGGGTTGCATCCCTTAAGTGTGACCCTCACCTTCCATTATGCGCAACTATGCTTCCCCGTGCCTCTTCAGGCACACGTGCAGGGAGCACACAATGCACACCTAATTTTTTGGTCACTATGTCAGGTATTCCCTCCTGTTCCTCTGCAAATGCATATAAAGATGTGCTTATGCATACTTCTTAACACACATCTTCAAAATCCTCTTCAGGTGATGAATATACTCCAGATAAAACTTATCAATATCTCTTGAAACATAATCTAGATGCGTGCAGGACCCGCAGAAGTGTACAGGCCAGCACGCACTCGAAAAGATGCCAAAAAAGTGCAGGAGATTGTTGTAACATTGAGAAATTGCCTAACTATGAGATCCTGCAAACTGATCAATATTATGAACAGAACTTGCGACGCAAAAGGCGTCAAATTGCAAATATGGGAGAAAACAAATCTCAAGACTTGACAGACTACCTCAAACAGAAGAGGAGGGCCATCCCACCCACTCCTCAATGTCAATGCGAACGGTTGGTTTCAGCCATTTTATCAAGTTGTAATTGCAAATCAAAAGCATACGTTTTTGATCGGATCACCGAACCAAAAAGAAGACGGACAAATAAAAAATGCACTCTAGAAGTGATTTGCCTATTGCCTCATCTAATAGGGTTAGTAATGTGATAAATTACTGCAAGCGTATAGTGTCAGTTGTAGCGCTATACAGGTTGTCCCACAGAGATCTCAAGTATTTGCGATTCTTACTATTTCTTTAGTTCTAGTGGATTAACAAAGAATTCTAAGTTGGAGGATGAGTTTTAAATTCTATAGATTAGCCTAGAATTTTGAATCCATTAGAATAATAGTTTAACAATAAATTATCTCTTTCTTCCTATCTTTTTAATTATGTATGGTTAAGTAACATATTAAAAAGGTGATCTTTTAATTTGATTTTAATCAAGTGCCCCTAAGTATGACCTATCAAGTGATGTACAAGTATAGACCATCAAAGATAACACATTTCTTAAAAACAAATCATATCAAGTAGAAAATCTCATAAATAAAAGAAAAGAAGTA
Source organism: Dracaena cambodiana (assembly GCA_036321105.1). NCBI lineage: Eukaryota > Viridiplantae > Streptophyta > Magnoliopsida > Asparagales > Asparagaceae > Dracaena > Dracaena cambodiana. Next base: position 28,850,754 of record JAYEPQ010000010.1, on the reverse strand, counting down.
AACTTCAAACCCTAATCTAAGCATAGGCTATCAAAAGACCGAACGTAAGTATAACCTATCAAAGAATTTAGATTTACAAGTTTATTCAATTCAATTTATTTATAGGAAAATCTTTATTGATAATTCTAAAAATAAACAAAGAATAAGAATTCCAAACTTCATCTAAGTATAGATTATCAAAATATTAACTAAGTATAATCTATCAAAGAATTATGATTTGTGAACTTTATTTTTTATTTATTTATAGAAAAATCATAACTTTATTTCTTTTTAGAAAGAAGATGAGATAAATCCATATTAGATCTATTAAACTAACTTCATCTATATCTTAGGACTAAAGAAAATTAGCTACTTATATTTTTAATAAGCAAAATCAAGTTTTTTATTCATGAATATGGTTAACCCTAATCTAGAAAGCAATAAAACCTAAACTAGAAAGCAATAAGCTCTATCTAGAAAGAAAGTAAAGATATCAAAACAATGGCTTATCTCTAGAGTACGTTATTGTGGTCGTCACCCATTTAGCAAAACCCTAATTTTATTAATTTAAAATGAGTACAAAACTTACAGGATTCTCTTAGAATACAAAAATACGGTATATAGGCTTCAGAAATTAAACCCTAATTCTAATAGAACTGAAAAACTAAAAAATTATAAAAAGACCACCGGAGAAAAATCAGCTTGTGGGGCCCACTCTGGGCCGCTATTTGGCAGTAATTATCGCTAATTGGCTGCACGTTTTTGAGATATTAGCTTGAAATTTCTTCCGCATGAGTCTCATATCTCGTACTCTTGATTTTCTTAACAGTATTTGACTTTTGACTCTCAAAAGTATTTTAATCTTATAATTTTGTTCTCTTTAAAGATTTTCCTGGACTTGATTTCCTAATCCGGCTATGATTTCATGCCATCTCCTTGTATGAATTGGATTACCTGAAAAATACATTAAAAATACCCGAGTAGCATTTATTTATTTACAAAAATAGATAAAGTATGGGAGGAAAAAATACAATATATGAAACTCATCACACCCCCACACCTATTTTTTGCTAGTTCTCGAGCAAAACCTAAAAAGAAAAATAAAAATCCTAACTCACTTTCGTAGGAATCGCGATTGAACTTAGCATGTGTAAACCCCTAGGTTACCCTAGTGGACGAGTTGTGTCTCGTGAGAGTTTGCAGTGAATATACCCACAAAATTCATGAAGAAAATAGATTAAGGAATAAAAAAAAGAAAAATATGGATAACCAAAAATTAAGAAAAATAAAAATTTTATAGAAAAGAATTTTTTATAATATTTTCATCAATTAATCTCACTAATATACAAACTCAAAAATCCATTTAGACTATCAATTTTCAAATCGAGCGTCATATCATATACACTTATCATTTTAATCAAAAATTTAAATCCTATCTTTCAATACCCACTAATAGATAATCCATTGGCTCCTATACATCTACGTGCACGTGTGATAGTCTACTTCAGATTTGAACTCCAACTCTAATTAATGATTCATCTCCTCTCTCATAACAATTTTTTTCTTTTTTCCTTTTTTTTAAGAATATTTCACCTTTCATCTGAATATTTAAGCTTGCTTAGGCGCAATGTACCCGATTACTCGGTTCATACTCTTTTCTTTTTCTTTTTCTTTTTTTAGAATATTTCTCCTTTCACGTGAATATTCACGCTTACTTAGGCGCAAACTACCCGATTATTTGGATCATACTCTTTTTTTTCTTGAGACTATTGCCTTAATACTAGGCGCACCCTATTATTTTATCACTCTCAAGTCTATTGCCTTATCAGGCACACCCCATTATTTTATTCTTACTTTTTTTGTTTAGAGAGAGAAGACTTACTCAATCGTTATTATCATTGTCCTTAACCTAATAAACTATTGTGAAGTGAAAAATAGATATATACTTGCCTCAAAACTACTGTTAATGGTATTTATTTTTTAGATTTTGATCTTTTTCATAAAATTCAAAGTGTATCATCCAATCTACTCTCCTATCCAATTTCAAATCTAAATTTGTTCCTTTATCTGTAATTAGATTGATCTATCGATAAAAATACATAAATTTGTTGTTAATTTTTTTATTTATTTTTTTAGTTTTTTTTCAGTTTTTTTAATTTTTCTTCAGTTAGTTACCTTAAAAACTACCCAAAGTGTAAAATAAAGAAATCCAAAAATAAAATAAAAACTCTAAAAAAACTATAATCTTAGAAAAACACAAAATAAAATATCCTAACCCACTCCCCCACACCTAAACTCGTATATGCCCCCATACACAAACCAAGGGTGGTAAAATAAATAAGAAAACTATTATACAAATATTATACACTTACTAAAAAATTCAAACGGTTACGACCTCTTGATCGCTTTCCACTCTCATAGTGTGTCCTTTTACTTTTTAATATGGTTGAACTTAGCTTTTTTGTCAGTTTTACATTTAATCTCTCCATCTTATTTTTGATTTTTCTCAATTTATTTCTACCCTTCTTTCTTTTGTTTAAGAGTAAAGTTTTGAGCTTAGAAAGCGTACCTTTACCGTCCATATTCGACCCACGGGCATCTTTCATGGCAGTAAGTATTTTGGTTATATCAACATGTGAAATAACATACTCATTTTGATGTAGCGGAATCATGAGCTCAATTTTGGATCGTCCTTCCAAATCATTAGGTACCATGACCTCTTCTTTTTGATGGTCCATCCATTCTTCAATTATTATGGGCTTGTTATGCAAATTTTCTTCAATCCTATCATCAAAATTCTCAAAAGAAAATGACATACTAGTGGACTTATCATAAGTCAAGTTATTATGTAGGGATAAAAATTCTTCTTCACAAATTGCTTCACAATTTTCATCAAAAGAATCAAATGATAATGTGTTACTAGTAAGCTCACCATGAGATAAATCATCAAGCAAAATATTTTCTTTATCACTAATTTTTTCATAATTGTTATCACAATGGTCTAAATTAGATTGATTATAATGTTGAATTATAGACTCATCATGCACAAAATTATTTAACTTATTTTGAATCATATCTACTTCTAAAGATGATTGAAGTGGTTGCTCATTAGAGTAAGATATGTTCAAACTATTAGATGGTTGATCTCCAAAAAGTTTAGTTTGAGAAATCGCTTTGAGAAGAGTTTCCATACAAGATTCAATTTGAGAGGATGATTTTTGAGATGATGATTTTAGCAAAACTTCTATATCTTTCTCTATTCTACGTCTTCGTTCCTCAAACTCATGATCGTAATTTTCCTTATTTTTCTCAAATTATTGCATCTCGCGATCATGAGTGAAATTTGATGGTGGATATGATAGATCTGTGTACATATTTGATGAAATATATGAAGTGGTTGTAGGTAAATTCTCATGACATGCATACCTTACTTCTAATCTTTTTAATTTTTCATCTAACATGTTCAATTGAATATCTTGTTCATGATTGAATGTAGAATATAAAAATGAATAGCCCATAAAGAACGGATCAGATGGAGGACTCTCTTGATATGACTTTTAATTATTTGCAAAATTAGAATTATTCATCCATTCATAATTGTAATTTTGTGTATAAGAAGCGCTCGTAGGATAATTATGTGTTATAAAATTGATTATAACCTAGTCCTAACAAACTTCCTATCCATGGACACTGATAACAATTATGATATGGATCACGACAATGATGGCAACCAGTTTGATTTTGAAATATTTTTTTATTTTTTTATTTTTTTTTTGAGAAAGGTGGAGAGGGAGAGAGATGGAAAATAAATAAAAAAAAATTGATTATTTTTTTATTTTTTTTAGAACCAGGGAACCAAAATACAGAACTGGAGAAAAAGTAGACACAGAGTACCTGATAGGCCGCTATATGTCGGGTTTAGCCACCAAATAGCGGCTAAATCAGAGAGCTTGACTCTCTAATTTTTGCTGCTTAGTACAGAGGCTCTTGTGATCCCTTATGTCGTCCTGTATCTGCAATTTCTATCCCTGCACACTCAACATACACTGTTAAGCCGTAAAACTTTAGAAAAAGCAAGAAAAACACCGTCGATCCCCGGCAATGGCGCCAAAAACTTGATGTGATAAATTACTACAAGCGTACAGTGTCAGTTGTAACGCTATACAGGTCGTCCCACAGAGATCTCAAGTATTTTGAGATTCTTACTATTTCTTTAGTTCTAGTGGATTAACAAAGAATTCTAAGTTGGAGGATGAGTTTTAAATTCTAGATATTAGCCTAGAATTTCGAATCCATTAGAATAATAGTTTAACAATAAATTATCTCTTTCTTCCTATCTTTTTAATTATGTATGGTTAAGTAACATATTAAAAAGGTGATCTTTTAATTTGATTTTAATTAAGTGCCCCTAAGTATGACCTATCAAGTGATGTGCAAGTATAGACCATCAAAGATAATACATTTTTTAAAAACAAATCATATCAAGTAGAAAATCTCATAAACAAAAGAAAAGAAGTAAACTTCAAACCCTAATCTAAGCATAGGCTATCAAAAGACCGAACTTAAGTATAACCTATCAAAGAATTTAGATTTACAAGTTTATTCAATTCAATTTATTTATAGGAAAATCTTTATTGATAATTCTAAAAATAAACAAAGAATAAGAATTCTAAACTTCATCTAAGCATAGATTATCAAAATATTAATTAAGCATAATCTATCAAAGAATTATGATTTGTGAACTTTATTTTTTAGTTATTTATAGAAAAATCATAACTTTATTTCTTTTTAGAAAGAAGATGAGATAAATCCATATTAGATCTATTAAACTAACTTTATCTACATCTTAGGGCTAAAGAAAATTAGCTACTCATATTTTTAATAAGCAAAATTAATTTTTTTTATTCATGAATATGGTTAACCATGATCTAGAAAGCAATAAAACCTAAACTAGAAAGCAATTAACTCTATCTAGAAAGCAAGTAAAGATCTCAAAACAATGGCTTATCTCTGGAGTACGGTATTGTGGCCATCACCCATTCAGCAAAATTCTAATTTTATTAATTTAAAATGAGTACAAAACTTACAGGATTCTCTTAGAATACAAGGATACGGCCAATATATAGGCTTCGGAAATCAAATTTTAATTATAACATAATTGAAAAACTATAAAATTACAATGAAACCACCGAAGAAAAATCAGCTTGTGGAGCCCACTTCGGGCCGCTATTTGGTGGTTATAACCGTTAATTGGCTGCTCTTTTTTGTGATATTGGCTTGAAATTTCTTTCACATGAGTCTCATATCTCGTACTCTTGGTTTGCTTAACTGTATTTGATTTTTGACTCTTGAAAGTATTTTAATCTTGTAGTTTTGTTATCTTTAAACTTTTTTCTGGACTTGATTTCCTAATCTGGCTCTGATTTCATGCCATCCTTGTATGAATTGGATTATCTGAAAAAAATACTAAAAATACCCGAGTTGCATTTATTTATTTACAAAAATAGATAAAGTATGGGAGGAAGAATACAATATATGAAACTCATCAGTTAGCAAGGGTAAACAAGTTGTTGAGAGCGATCCCTTAGATAAAGAATTTACTTCAAAATTAAAAGGAGTGTCTATTGAGCCAGAGGGTTTGTACCAGCACACTCGAGCTAGAAGAGGAGTTACTATACCATTAAACTATAAATTGTTAGTTGGAGGATCCGATGGGGAGGAAAGACATTCTGCAATTGTGTCTTCATCTTCTTTAGATTCCAACAAAGAATCTGAGCTACAGTGAACATGACCACCTTCTAGAAGAAGACTCCAAGAGACTTAAGAGACAAGAACAACGTCTCAAACAGCAAGAGGAGACTATGGATGAAATGAAACAACTTTTAACCAAGTTATTGGTTCAAACAAAAAAGAACCAATTCTCGTCGTCCTCTTTCAGTTGGTGGGAAGGAAAATGACCTGTCAATGTAGATGAAGAGAACAAAGAAGACGAGCATGAAGAACCATCTCCTCACTCAGAAGAGGATGAGGAGGTAAAGGTTATCATCAACCCTCATGTTGAAAAAATAAAAAAGATGGAGAGTCAATTACAAGCACTTCTTCATCGCAAAGAGCTACGAGAGGTTGGAATAGTACATCCCTATCCTATAGAATGGGAAACTATATCCTATCCCGTGAACTATAAACCGTTGAACCTTCAATCGTTCGACGGCAAAGGCTCGCAACAACAACACATCTTCTACTTCCTGTCGCAAACATGATACCTAATGGGGAATGATCGAACTCTAACTAAGATATTTGCAAGTACTCTATAAGGACCTGTATTTACTTGGTTCATGCAACTACCCCAAGGGACAATAAAATCATGAGCTGATGTAGAACATGAGTTCTTAGCCCAATTTTTTGAAGATGATACCAAAGTCTCAGTGCCATCCTTGCTAATAGCAAAACAAGGAGAAGGCAAGATAGTGAAAGCCTTCATTGAGCAATTTCGAGAACTTTCGTGAGATGTCCACATTGCATGGTATAGGAAACTCTTGTAGAGACTTGCAGGCACAATTTACAAACCGATATTCTGGTCAAAATGGGTTCGGTCAAATCCAACTCTTGGAAAGACCTGCTCAAACAAGGTGAGCAAGTCGAAGACATACTTCGACACCTTGAAGAGCAGAAAACCGCAAGAAAAGGCACTACGGATAAAACTCCATACCACTTTTCCCGCTCCCAAAGGAAAGATATAATGGCAATGGAGAAAACGCCGAAGTTAAATGATGTGCCAGCCAAAAATAATGCTGCAAGGCCATCTAGACATCAGAAACAGTATTCATTTAAAAATGAACATACTGCTACTTTGTTTAATTTTCTCATCAAGCGCAGCATGCTCAAGTTGCTAAAGAGCAAGAGACCTGAAAAAGTTGGCAAGACTAATAATCCAAACTACTATTTGTATCATTGGATTATAGGTCACCCTACTAAAGACTGCTTCATTGTCGGTGAAAAATTCTGGGGTCATCTGTCAAAACAAGGCAGATCCGCGAATTTAGGGTTTGAGGTCCGTGACTCAGTTATGACAAAGTAGATCCACGAATCTAAAGTCAGAGGTCCGCAGCCCAGTTACGACAGAGCAGATCCGCAAATCCAAGTTTGAGATTTGCTATGCTATCTATAGCTTCCGGGGAGGGGTTTAATACAAAGTCGCCCAACCCGAAAAAAAGAAGTTGTCACCTCGGATAGTGGAGTTAACTGCAAAACAAGTATGACGGCACTATAGATCGTGGAGTTAACTACTGAATGAATATGACGGCATCACTCGAATAGTGGAGCTAACTGCTAGGAAAATAAGACGGTGACGCCACCTTGAAACCCCTATAAAGAGCACGGAAACAAAAAGGAAATTGATTTTTCCTCATCTTTTGTAAACGGAAAACCGTTGAAATTGTAATATTTTATTGAGATATTCAAATAAAAGACGTTTACAATTTTATGACAAACAGAAGATTGGCGACTCCGCTAGGGACTGCCATCATCTCTGGTGATTTGGTAGTAGCTCAATCCGACAATATTCCGGTTAGCAGTTTGGTCGACTCGCTCACTATTGAGGTCGACCAGGAGAAGTATGAAGAATTCTTTTCTTCTGGTTTCAAGAGCCCTACTTCCTTACGGAGATACTGTAAAGTCTCCAATAGTTTGACCTTCAAGGAGACTTTAAAGACGACAACCCAAGCAAAGGATTCAGCATACCAAACTGGTCTAAAATCCTTCCCTTTACTAACATCAGGCTCTGAGCCACCTCTCGCTAAGACCCCTGATCTTCTTAGTAAAGTGGATCAAGAGCCTCACAATAAAGGAAAACGACCATTGTCTGCTCTTCAAGAGGATGATGCGGGGAAAGAGGTTCCTCTCACCTGTACAATGAGAAGGAACTTGAGAAGAAGCAAGGCTCGTGCTCTTCGCCGAGCCCTGCAGCAACAAGAAGCTGCCGATTCACCATCGCGGAGGCCTACTGTACAATTATGGAGGCCGAAATGCGAAACTGTGGTTCCCAAGATGAAGGAGAACCAAGATGCGGAAAGGTTTACTCACGTTTCCTACAGGAAACAGGATAAACCCTCCAAATTCGTTTATGATTACAAACACATAAGTTACATTCGTGTTCCTGTCGTTGGACACGTATCTTACCCACAAACTACAAGGGAGAAATGTGGTTGCATAACCAAATGTACGTGCGAACCTCAGATTCACGTAGCATACGGAAAGCGTCCTTCCGAAGAAAAGCTAATTTCAAAGGCTAAAGTTATCTCACCCACGAGGGTGAAATTTCCCTCAAAGATCTTTGGAGAGACAAATCCCAGAAATATCTTTTGGAAATCTCATTAAGAGTTCCAATACAGGAGATTTTAGGGTACTTCTAAATAGAAGAAGAGAAGGATCCCAGACATTCCATTGTCATTGCGAGTGATTGATTAATGCAGTGTTATCACACTGTCACTGTTCAACTCACGCTCCTGCTAAACAGTTGGTTTTTTATCGACTAATAGTGCCCACAACCCAACCATCAAAGAGAAGATGACGCAACAAGCTCGAATTCTATGAGCCTGAATATCCCGAAATATCATCCAACATGATAACTTTCGGGGAGACAAAGAAGAAAAAGAAGATGAAAAGAGCTTATAGGAAAGATACTTCCGATTCTGAACACTCCGCAGGTTTGAAGGATGTGTTCGGCGATGAACGTGGCGTTTTTCAAAACACTCGACTCAAAAGTGGGGTGGTTATCCTAATGAACTACAGACAAATGGCCGGAGTTTCCTCCAATAAGGAAGACACGACTGGATCAGTTATGGCCGAATCGCAAACGTCCGATTCATTCCTAGAAGACTCCGTCTCTGCATACATGGCCCATAATAGCACTCCAGAAGAATTTATGCAGAGGATGGATGAACAAGATAAGAGCATCCAACAACAGTAGAATGCCATCAGCGAGATCAAAGACACGCTACGCGACTTGCTGGAGTTGGAAAAGACAAGAGTGAAGAATATGGACGAATCCTCCTCAGAGCCCCCGCCTTATGACTCGAAGACTGACAAAGGGAAGAAGGTGGAAGGAGAAGGTCACATCTCCCACACAAATGAAGGAGAAGGTAATGACGGTCATCATGAAGATGAGGACAATCGTTCTACACATTCTCATTAGGAAGGGAATGCAAATACCATATGGATGGAGAGTTTTCAAAATCAATTAAACGCTCTTATGCATAAAAGTTATATGCAAGAGTTAGGCATTGTAAGGCCATATCTGGTGGAATGGGAGAGCATGCCATTCCTAGAGAGCTACAAACCATTAAAACTCAAATCATTCGATGGTAAAGGGTTACTGAGCTAGCACCTTTACTATTTCAAGTCTCAAATTGGGCATTTAGCTGGAAATGACCCCATTATTACATGAGTATTTGTTAGTACCTTGACAGGACTAGCATTTGAATAGTTCTGGAGACTAGAACTAGGAACTATCAATTCGTGGAACGACATGGAGAAAGCCTTCCTGATAAGGTTTTACGAAGACGATATGGAGGTATCGATGCCGGCGCTTCTGGCCACCAAGAAAAGGGGGAGTCAACTCAAGACTTTATTAAAAGATTCAGGAATGATTCTCTTAGATGCCCATATGGGATGCTAAAGAAGACTTTGGTGGAAGCCTGTTGACATAATCCCCGACTAAGGTTCTAGCCAGGATGGGAGCTGTGAAATCCTCGACCTGGAAGGATCTTGCTCTACAAGCTGAAAAGATAGCGCAAAGGCTTGAAGAGAAAGCAGGTGAAGAAAACAAAGGCGAAATAATAACAACCATAGGCCTCGGTCCAGGGGATATAAGGGGAAGGAAACAATGGTGGCTGATACTCCGCAACCCACAAAGTCTTCTCCAAAACTTCCTCCTCAGTCACGTGTTCCTCAAAAGCAGTATTCTTTCAAAGATGAGCATAGTAAAACCATTTTCAATCTCCTCATGACAAAGAAGATGCTGAAGCTACTGGAGTCCAAACGCTCTGAAGAAGCAGGAAGAGTTAATGATCCTAATTATTGTGTCTACCACCGGATTATTAACCACCCTACTCAGAATTGTTATGTTCTCAAGGACAAAATTCAAGCTTTATTGGACGCCAAGGTCATTAAGTTTCAAGAACACTAGAAAAAAGTGACTGCGAACATGGTGACATTCAAGTTCGGCAAAGCACCTGACTGGATAGAGTCGAAAATTTAAGATGGAGTACAACCCATTCCCAAAGGCACGATGTAGATCATAAACTACGATCCGCATCAGCAGCAGAAGAAAAGATTATCCCCTTCGAAACCGATAGAAGGGAGATAATGTGGGTACATCTGGACCTCCTTAATAATGAGCAGTGGACTTCCAATTCACTCAGAAGGAAGCAAAAAGGGAAGATTCTTACTTCCAATATTGTCTCCATAATTCTTGAAGATGACAAGGGCACTCCTACTCTAACAGACTCAGAAGAAGAGATCAAAGACTCTTTGGCTGCTAACCCGGACCAACTTCTCTCTGGAACCCGTTTAGGGAAAGACTAGTTGAAGAATTATGGGCAGGCCGTAGAATTCCAGCCACTTCTAGAAAAGAATAAACAAAAAGAGTTTAAATTTGACAAAGCTCTAAAGAAAAAAGGGAAAGAGCCTGCGGAAGATCTCCAGAAGTCATTCCAATTTAACATCTTAGCGCAGTTAGCCAATATTCCCGCAAGAATCACCTTGTATGAGCTCCTGAAAATCTCTGAGTCAACTAGAGAAGCTTTGAGAGAAGCTCTGTAAGATTCAGAGGTATTCCTGGCACATATACCAGAAACAGTTGAGAAGGAAGAACAAGTTTGCGCGGTATGTCATCAGACCTCTAGTAAAAGCATCCCTTGCATAACTTTCTCTCTAGAAGACATGCTAGTTAAAATCAACAAGCATCATCGCTCTTTGTATTACAAAGGATACATAGGGTCATCCAAAATCGATCGCATTCAGTTTGATCCAGGCTCAACCTTGAGCATCATGCCGTAAAAGATGCTACGGTATCTTGGAGTCCCGACAAGTAGATTAGCGGCAACCAATACTACTATCTTTGGAGTCAATGCCAATGGTAGTAGGCCGTTGGGCAAGATAAAGCTAAAATGCCAAATCGGTGATCTAAATACGAAAGTTACATGCTATGTGATAGATGCTCACGCGTCTTATAATCTACTACTGGAAAGACCCTGGATCCATAATAATCTCATTGTGCCATCTACACTACATCAATGCATGAAATATGCAAGCAAAGATGGGAACGTGAAGACTTTGGTGGCGGAAAAGCAATCCTTTAAAGGAGTCGAAAACTACTTTACCGATGTGGTGCTATATAAAGATGCATTTGATGCTTCAGAACGGCCCACTCCAGATATCCCTGATAGTGGTGATAAGCTGATACAGAATCATGATCCAAAGATTCGGAATCCGAGGATGTAAGCTGGGATGGTAAGCCCATTGTGATAAGCTTTGAAGGCCTTGATGTAAATAACACCGTTCACTCTGATGGTGAATGGGTAATAAATGAAAACTTAGAGTTTGCTTATTCTTCTGGTGTTGATTTTGAACCCTCAAGTACTATTACTAATACGGTCAGCAGTTGTTTAGATAAAATATGCTCTCTAGCCTCTTTCCAAGCACCTATCCGATCGTCCTTTCGCGAACCGAGTGATGACAATGAAATGCCGACAAGACCATTTTTGAGATTCCTTCCAAGGATATATCTCAGAAACCTATAATATTCGGAAAACCGAATGACAAAAGCAAAAAGAAATACTTAGACTCTGAACAAGAACAGGAAAACCCAAGTTCTTCCACTACGATGAGAATTCTCATAAATTGATAAAGAAAATGGGATATGACCTAGCCAAGGGCAGGGGGTTGAACTTCGAAAAGAGAAGGAGAGCAATCCTCCGACCCATCATCCCAAAAGGTAAAATGCCAGATTATTATCAGAAGACTGGCAGGGAGTTGTGATATGTTACCACTCCTGAAGGTTCCTCAGACGAGAGAACTGAAGAAGGACAATTTGACCATTCGTCAAAATTGTCTTGCTGGGATTCAGATGTAAGTGTTGGCATGATCTTCCGTGAAGTGTTCGCGAACGTGGCCTCTGCAATCCAAGAAAGCGAAGACTTAGGTGAAGCTCCGCCGATAAAAGATGACTCCTGGGCCAAGCATCTTAACGCGAAGTGGGAAATTTAGTTTGAACAACGCGAGCCTCCGATCGAAGATAAAGTAATCCAAATAAATGTGGGTGATGAAAATAATCCTAAATCCATATTTATAAGTGAGAACCTATTCTCAGGGGAGAAAGAGAAATTGATATCCCTCATTCGCGAATACATCGACATTTTCGCCTGGAGTTATGATGAAATGCCAAGACTAGATCCAAGTATCGCGGTTCACAAACTGAACATCCGACCAAATGCAAGGCCAGTAAAGCAACAACAACGAAGATTTTGTCCAGAGATTATGGAAGCTATTGAAATTGAAATAAAAAAGTTGATCGAGTCAGGCTTTATTCGCGAGAAACAACACCCTGATTGGGTCGCGAATATAGTTCATGCAACCAAGAAGAATGGAAATATCTGGATTTGTATGGATTTCAGGGATCTGAATGAAGCCTGCCCTAAGGACGAATTTCCATTACCCATCACAGATGTCATGATAGACAATACCTGTGGGTACGAATGCATGACATTCATAGATGGATTCTCAGCGTATAATCAAATAAAAATGTACCCTTATGATGAGAAGCATACGTTCTTCAGAATGCCACTTGGAGTATACTGCTATACGGTCATGCCATTTGGCCTAAAGAATGCCGGTGCCACGTATCAACGTGCTATGAACGCGATATTCCAAGAGCATCTACAAAAGACAGTAGAATACTACGTAGATGATCTAACAATTAAAAGTAAGGACAAGAGTGATCACCTTTAGGACTTGAAAACAGTGTTTGACCTTATGAGGAAACACCTGCTCAAAATGAACCCAACTAAGTCTTTTTTGGGAGTTTCTAGCGGAAAGTTTCTTGGCTTCGTAGTAACTTCCAAAGGAATTCATTTCGACCCGGACAAAATTAAGGCAATCCAAGATATGTCACCTTCCCAGAATCTCAAAGAATTAAGAGGACTGCAAGGCAGGCTGACATACATTCGGAGATTAATATCAAATTTATTTGGTAGATGTCAGTCCTTCACCAGATTAATGAAGAAATGAGTGTCATTTGTCTAGGATGATGCATGCCAAAAGGCTTTCGAAGAAGTCAAGGAGTACGTTACTAAACCGCAAGTACTCGTAGCCCCAGTCTTGGGGATATCTTTCCTGTTGTATGTGAGGGCTATGGACCACTCTTTGGGAGATTTGTTGGCACAAAAAAATGAGTTGGGTCACGAACACTGATATAACCCAGTAGAGAAGGAATGTTTAGCTTTAGTGTTTGCAGTACAGAAAATACGACACTATTTAGTTGGACAAACTATTCACGTTATATCGAGAGTTAACTCCCTAAGGATATTAATGACTAAACCCGGGTCATTGAATTCAAGACTGTCTAATTGGGTTATCTTATTATCACAATATGATATGCATTTTTTCCTGCAAAAATCGATCAAGGGACAGGCTGTAGCTGACGTTGTGGCCGAACACCCAATCCCGACATCCTCGAAATTGTATGAAAATATTCTCGCGGAGCTAGGCGAATGAGCTCCAATTCTAAAAGAAGGCATCTCGCAAGAGCTCCTGGAGGCAAATACTGTCATGGAAGATGTATGACAACTTTTCTTCGATGGTGCCTCCCGAATGGGATTCGAGGGAAAAATGATAGCGGGGTAGGAGTTGTTTTTGTCTCTCCTTACAACTGCATCATTCCTCGAGCCTACTTGTTAACAAACCCGTGTTCCAACAATGTTGCGGAGTATAATGCCCTCCTAATCGGCTTAAAGATAGTTAAACAATTGGGAGTTAAATATTTGGAAGCATATGGGGATTCTCAACTTGTCGTAAACCAAGTTAAAGGGGAATATGAAGTCAAACATGAAGATCTTTTACTGTATTATTACACAGTAATTAAGATAGCTGATGGTTTCGATGGTTTCTATGTCAGCCATGTAAAGCGCTATCAGAATAGCTATGCGGATTCATTGGCTTTCTTAGCTGCTACACTGCGTTACCCAAACATGCTAAGAAGCAAATCACAGTAGGAAGCAGAGAATTATTCTGCTCAAGGAACAAACTCAAAGATGAATTAAGAAAGCAACAAGAAAATGAGACTTGTTCAAATCTAGAACCAAGGGATTGACGATTCCCTTATATTGATTACGTCCTTTATGGCATATTGCTCGAAGATCCCAAAGAGGCCAGGGCAATCCAAAGAAGCGCTATTCGATTCTATTATAACATTTAGCTTCGAACATTGTACAGGAAGTCCTATGACGGGATCTTACTTCGTTGTCTCCGAGAAGCCCGGGAAGTACTTGAAGAAGCTCATGCTGGTATTTGCAGAGCGCACTAACCAAGGCCGAAACTCTGGGATAGAATTTGAAGAATGGGTTATTACTGGCCTAAAATGATGACAGATACAGTTAATTACGCTAAGAAGTGTAAAGCCTGCCAGATACATGCAGACTTCATACATAAAGCTCTAGAGTATCTCCATCCAACGGCTACATCATGGCCGTTTGAGCAATTGGGAATGGACATTATTAGGCCAATTTCTCCGCCATCAATGAGGGGACACCGATTCATTCTAGCTATAACATATTACTTCTCGTAATGGACTGAAGCCATTTTCCTAACCGAAGTGAAGTCATCAGATGTGATCAAGTTCGTTAAACACCATAGAGAATCATTCAAGATAACGGGGCTCAGTTCGTGAGCCAAGTATTCTACAGATTCTACAACAAATACATGATCGAAAATGTAGCTCCTCGCCATATTACCCTGCAGCCAATGGTCTTGTTGGATGATCTCATAAGCTTGGACAATGGCTTGACGACGCAATTTTTTTTCATTGGCAATGGTACTTTGTGCTGAAGCAGCCTCCAATGTCTCTAATTCAGGTTGCATCGCCTGAAGATCTCTAATCGCATTATCCTGCTGTCTGGATAAGCTAGTGAGATTCTTCATTGACTCATCGTGTTCCCTAGTGATCTTAGCCAAGAAAGCTTGGGTTTTAGCGATGGACTCTTGGGTTCTAGCGATGGCTTGGTCATGGTTCTTAACAATCGAAGCAGCAGTCTCTACCTGGAGGGCTAGATATTGGCTGTCTGATTGGCTCTTTTCAAAGGAAGCTCTGCAAGCATCAACTCTCTCCTTGATCTCCTTCTGGAACCCAAGCTGTTCCTCTACCAACTTCTGGAAAGTAACTTCAACTACTTCAGACTTATTAGCACTCTGCGATCTTGATAAAGACTTAGCATAGCATTGGAGTTGAGTTATCATAAGTCTGTAAGGAGCAGCTTTCTCCTCCCCGCCAATACTGACTATACTAGTCAAGTAAATGTTGAGAACGTTAGCGTGCGAAGCAAAAGAAGCCCCTTTCAGTATATTATCAAAGCAACGATCCAGAAAATGAAGAAAAGTTTCTACTGTATCCCTCAGCAAGTTAATTTCGAAGGCATCAACCTCCACGTGAGAAGAATTAGCAACAACTGGAGTAGGTGCAGCCTAAAAAGTATTTTGCTGCAAAGAAGCAGTACTACCAGTATCAGAAACAACAACTTTCACACCTTCAACAGAAACAACAGTTGCAGCAACTGCAGTCGGGACAATATGTGTGGTAGTTTCCATTAAAGAAACCAATATTTCAGAAGTGTTAGCCACAGAAACGGTGATCTCAGTTACCCCATGGGCTTCTTCAGCAATGACTTCTGCGACGATATTATCCTACGGAATGTCGTCTATAACCATATGCCCTGAGGTTGGAGTCGAAGCAAGAGCTACTAAAAAAGGGGGAGCACTATTGAATGTCACAGTACCGTTAGATAATGACAAAATAGAGGTTAGAAGTAAACTTGGAGGGTGAGCACTGGATTCTCCAAGCCCGTATACCTCGGCTCGAGCGTCTTCACTCAAGAAGACGTATTTGTCATGATCTGATGAAGGAGTACAAGAACCAAGATTTTCACTGCTGACATCATCATTATCTTCCCAATCATCATGATCTACTGGAAGAGACGCTACTTTTGGGCAATTCGATGCACGCGCTTCCCCAATTATTTCCACTCATCATCAACAACAACTTGGTGAGTGAGGGTCGCAAAACTCTCTTGTGGAGTAGAAGAAGGAGCAACTACTTCATCATCATCAACAGTTTGATGAGCGAGGGACGCAGATCCTCTTGTGCAGGAAGGATAGTAGAGGAAGGAGCAGCCACCAACACAGAATCACTAAGGAAGATAGGCCTTTGACTCCGACGTTTCTTAGAAGAATGAAGACTTAGAGCCGAGTCATCTTCATCTTCCTCTAGTTCCTCTGTAATAGTTTTAGGAACCGAACTGGATACCACTGTACCAGTTTCAGATGACATGTCTTATGGAGTGATTGGCAAATCGTTGAGACACCTCACCTCAATCTCTTTCGCTTGTACAAAAGTTTCTTTGGGGGAGATTTTGGCTGAGGAGAAGTCTCTTTCGGTGTTGGGAGTGGAGAAATATCAAGAGAAACGGGTTGGGTCGATGGGACCACCGCGTTATTATCTTCCTCCCACTGTTGAACTGTCAGTTCCAACTCATCTAAACCACATTCTTCTCCGAAGACCTCCATTCCAGCCACCTTCGTGCTGCCAGCCTCCTTTTTCTGAGTATATCATGCTCTAATATCCTTCAGACAAATAAGATTTGTATTAAAATTTTGAGGGGAAGAGTTAGAAGCCGCATACTACTTGCAGAAACTGAAACTCATATACGATTTCAGAGTCTTGATTAGAAGGTCAAATCTGGCCTGAGTACCTCCAGCGATGAAGTGGAACCAAGCCCGAGCTCCTTCAAACAAATTTCCAGCAAAACTTACTTCTTTGTTGGGATTACAAACATAGAGCTGATTGTACCCGAACTGACGAGTAAAGCGACTCGGATATTAAGGCTCTATATAACAGTGGCTCCTAAACGGAGAACCAAATGCCCTAGACGGATATTTATTAGCCACCAGAAGCATCCTGGGGGTAAAGATGTGAATCTGTCAACACCAGCAATATCCGCAAATTCCTACCCATATCCAGAATTTGGAAAGTATGGGAAACATTTGAACAACTCAAAATTCGCGTGATAACAAAGAGTCTTACGAATTGCAACCATGTAGCCTCCTTTCCACTACGATCTCTCGTAGTGTTGTACTTTGGGAGCACTTAAATCAATCTGCGAATCAGCAGGACTTATCAAAGTAGGGCAGTGTAAGACCAGCCATGCCATCAAATAAGTGTAAGGAAGCTCTACACACGGATTAGGAGTCTTAGTAATCAACTCTTCATTGTTGTTTTGCTCCTACCTGACATTGCAAAACTTATCAACTAATTTTCTCAATCCGTTTTGAATACTACACACCATCGCGGGTAGTAAGCTAAGTCGCCAACCAAATGCGAGTAAGATGGCCGGGTATATCGCCCTGATGGGTATAGTATCCTATTAGGAAATCATACATTTCTTCAACCAAAGCATCAAATAACCTGCCAGAAAGGCTGGATCAGATAGAGGTTGAAGAGCTTGGTAGTGGAGGCTTTCAAAGGACGTTCCAGTCTTGAAGACGTCCTCGTCATTTTCGGCGACATAAGCATATGTCCCAAAGTTGGCAATCCTCCTCTCAACTTCCTTTTCAGAAACTGTAGGGAGACAGGTAAAATTGGGTCTATTCTTTGAAAAATTAGGGAGAAGATATTGCAACCACTTTTTCTGCTCTACATTACGAGTGCCAGACATATGAGTACAAATATGATAGTGGCAAAGCAATTCCCAATAAGTGTCATAAACCATAGGGTCCTGAGTCTTCAACAAATGAAGCTCTTCTCCAGTAGGGACATACTCTTCATATATGATATTTCCCATAGGTAATCCCGAAATCTCGTACATCTCATGCAGGGCGAAACCCAATTCGCTGCGGGGGAGAAAACTGTACAAGTTCAGGATTGTACAATTCCAACAAAGAAAAGAAATGGAATCGGCTAGCAGGAATGCCATGCTGAACCGCCTTAATGGCACGATAAAGGCCTGCATGCTGGAGCTGATCTCTGAAAGCTTCAGAAAGAAATCAGTCAAAATTGTCCACTCTCCTTTTGAAGAGCAGTGGACCCATCCAGGAGGATGAAAATCTTGAACTGAAAACTCCTCTTGCACGTTGACAAACCGGTGCAGGAAAGTTTGGGCGACTATGGGTGTTTCACTTATAGGAAGGTCCTGTTTGAAAGACCCTGGGAACAACCCACAAAAATTCTTTCCAGTAGAACGAGGGAAAGCACTTTGTGCGTTGAACGCTCCCAGCAAGACACCATCTTGTAGCCTATTTAAATGCCATTCCATTTGTCTAGAAATGGAAAAAGACTAGAAAAATAGAAACGGGTAAGATCTCTCCATGTTCAGAAGAAACAAATTACGACTTTTAACTTGGCGAAGCCATTTGTAATTCCCCATCATCCAAACTATCGTCGGGTATCGAGAAATGATCACCGAATAAGAAGACAGGCTTGTTCAACAAAGCTCGGCTGTTTCCTTCAAAAGGAGCAGTGGTCATCAGCTCTCGCAATATTGGGCGAGTGGGATTAAGAACTTTGCTTTTCCTTTCTTAGTCACTGGATGCGGTGCAACCTGGAAAAATCTGGCCGAACCTAAACTCCTTCTTCCCGTCATAGCCGCCTGAATAACCAAAATAATGGTCTTTCGGCCAGGGGTTTAAGGCGTAATCAACTGCAAGGAAAATTTTGGAATTAAAACAAAAAAACTTTCTAAGAAAAGAACTGCTTTCTAGTGTATGACAAAAAAATTACTTCCAATCAAGGGTTCCTACCGAACCACTATGGAGCTAGAAGTTGTCTAGAGGTCTCGTCGATCACTTGCAGAAGCATCAGAGGAGGAGATTTCATCGAAATCTTTTGCAGACTGAGAAATCTTTTGCGAGAAAAATTAGAGGTTAAGGGAGGTTGGAGATGAAGAGCCTTGAAAAACCATGAATAGGAATTTGGAGTTCAAATTTCTTAGAGAAAAATTAGAAATTAGGATTATATAACAGATGATTTGACGGCCAAGATCTTCGGATAGACGTGATCTCTGGCCCGAATCTCGCGAGTACCTTTTCATTTAATGTGGCTCAGAGAATGTCTCAATCTCTACACCGTATAAAGTAACAACCTTCCGGATTTTTTGCAACAAAAAAGGAGTTCGCGAACCCTAATACAGGGTCCTGTTCTCCTTCAAAAAAGGAAGTTTACGACCCTAACACAGAGTCGTATTCAAAAGGACAGTTCGTGACCCTAATACATAGTCATATTCTCCTTCAAAAAGAGAAATCCGTGACCCTAATATAGAGTCATATTCTCCTTCAAAAAAGGAAGTTCGCGACCCTAACACAGAGTCGTATTCAAAAAGGAAGTTCGCGATCCTGACACAGAGTCATATTCGAAAGGAAAGTTCGCGACTCTAATACAGAGTCGTATTCTCCTTCAAAAAGGGAAATCCGTGACCCTAATACAGAGTCATATTCTCCTTCAAAAAGGGAAGTCCGCGACCCTAACACAGAGTTGTATTCAAAAGTAGAAGTCCGCGACCCTAATATAAAGTTGTATTCCTTCAAAAATAGAAACTTCGCGACACTAATGCAGAGTCGTGCCCCTTTAAAATGAAAGTTTATACGGCACTAATACAGAGTCGTATTCCTTCCAAAATGGAAGTACGAGACATTAAGACAGGATCGTGCTACCTTCAATTGTAGTTCTAATATAGAATTGCACTTTCGGAGGTGTAGAAGTTTGAGATTCTAATACAGAATCATGCTTCATATTAAAAGAGAATATTATACCCAAAGTATTCCAAAACATCTCCGAGGACCATGAGAGTTTTGAAAACTTTAGAGGGGATTTTGTCGACAAAAAATTCTGGGGTCATCTATCAAAACAAGGCAGATCCGTAAATTTAGGATTCGAGATCCACGAATCTAAAGTCCGAGGTCCATGACCCAGTTACGATAGAGCCGATCTGCGAATCCAAGTTTGAGATTCGCGATGCTATCTATAGCTTCTGGGGAGGGGTTTAATACAAAGTCGCCCAACTCGAATAAAGGAAGTTGCCACCTCGGATAGTGGAGTAAACTGTCAAACGAGTATGACGACACTACTCAGATCGTGGAGTTAACTACTGAACGAATATGACGGCATCATTCGAATAGTGGAGCTAACCGCTGGACAAATAAGACGGTGACGCTATCTTGAAACCCCTATAAAGAGTAGGAAAACAGATAAAAGAGGGGATCGATCATCTTCTTCTCAACTATCCTTTGTGATCAGAAGTTCAGAGCCTCTTTTCCAATTGAAAGAATTTGTGCAGAGTGTCATTGGAGAGGAAGATCGTCCTTCACAGCTACCTCATAACCCAGCCTTAAACAAAGAGGAATTTAATTTTTCTCATTTTCTGTAAACGGAAAACCATTGAAATTGTAATATTTTATTGAGATATTAAAATAAAAGACATTTACAATTTTATGGAAAATAGTCTGAAAGACAAGATTCATGCATTGATTGATGCTGAAGCGGTTCAACTCAAAACTGAACAAAAAAGGGTTACAGCTAACTCGACTACCTTTAATATAGGTGGTCTAGAAGTACCACTTGGGCTCATGCCTTTTCCAAAAGGTGAGCTTAGGGTGGTTAATTCAGACCCCCACAACCATCAAAAGAAAGGGCTAACCCCTTTTACGACTGAGAAACATGAGATTCTTTGGGTGCATCCGGACCTTCTCAAAAATGAGCAATGGATAACAGTGGCATCCAAAAAGAAGACCATAGTAATGGGGAGACAACATGTATGCAATGTTGTCTCAGCAATAATTGAGAAGGACCCAGATGATGCACCTCTGTTAACAGATTCTGAAACAGGGACGACTGTTCTAGCAGTAGAGCATTAACTACACCCTTTTCAAGCACCAGGTCTAGAAGAAAATATTTGAAGGACCATGTAAATGCAGAAGATGGCCCCTCTAAATCAACAAAGGAGGCTAATGAGAGAATCGCCAAGCAAACTTTGGACAAAGGAAAGCAAAAGGAGCTCAAATATAATCGGGCTTTGCGAAAAGATGCTTCCGAAGAGCAAGGCTCTTCTTTTTCAATTTGATGTTATAGCGCAATTGGCAAATATACCAGCAAGAATAACTCCATACAAGTTATTGTGCTTATCCAAGTCTACAAGAGCGCCCTAAGGTAAGCTTTAGCAGATTCAGAAGCTTTCTTGACCTACCTCCCTTAAGAGGTTTAGGAGGCATGCCCACACTGCAACTCAGTGTCGAGGCATGCCCTTTACATTACTTTCACGCCAGAGGACATGCAATTGAAAGTTGTTAAGCACAATAGGCCTTTGTATTATATAGGATATATTGGCTCAACAGAAGTGGGTCAAATTCAGATTGATCCAGGTTCTGCTTTGAGCATTATGCCGTGAAGGCTTATGCAGTTCCTCGGGATCCCTCACCACAGATTGACATCAACTAATACTACCATCTTTGGGTTCAACGCCAATGATAGTTATCCTCTGGGAAAAATCAGACTCAGATATCAATTTGAAGATCTCTAAAGTGAAGTGACTTGATATGTTATTGAAGCAGACACTTCTTACAACCTTCTTCTAGGGGGACCATGGATTCATGCTAACATAATTGTCCCATCTACCCTACATCAATGCATAAAGTACGTGGATGAAGACGGAGAAGTACATACACTAATCGCTGACAAGCAACCATTTAAGGGGGTTGAAAATTACTTTGTAGATGCCCTCTTATATACTGAGAGTGCTGAGATTGATCCACCACTACATGATGGGTATGATAGTGGGAATGAAGCTGACACCGAGCCTGAGGCGTTCATCACCAAAGAAGGATTTGAACCACTTGTAATCAATCTTAAAGACTTAGATGTAAATGACACCACCAGTGATGCAGGCGAGTGGGAAATCAATGAAAATCTAGAATTTACTTATTTGTCTGTTGTTGCTACTGATTCTGTACCATCAGCTACTAGTACGGATGCAGATAGTCTCTCAGAATTTGAGACTTTAGCAACCACGAATCTGCCACTGATCTGATGTTGCGATTAAACATCGAGAATGTAGATGGGGCAATGTTCAAAGTGCCTGCCCATTGGGTCGATCAAAAACCTATTCTTTTCAGAAGGGTTCAACCACATATGGCCCCATCCGATGACAATGAGGATGAAGTTCAGGATGCCCCTCAATTCTATCATTATGGACCAAAGTCATTCCGAATGATGGAAAGGATGGAATATGACTTCATCCATAGACCCGGATTAAATTTTGGCAAAGGACGTCGAACTCTACTGCCCTCTTTCGTGCCCGAAGGAAAAGAACCATATTACTATCACAAAACCGACAGGAGGTTAGGATATGTCACAACACCCGATCCTTCGGACATTGAAGAGATTATCTGCCAAAAGGCAGAAGATTCTGATTGGGACTCAGATATTAGTCTTTGAATATTATCCAAAGAGCTAACGCGAACATAACGTTTATCAGCCCGATTCCAGATGAAGATGATGAACTGATTCTTCTTCAAGAAGAAACCTTAGTTAAACATCTTGATGCCCAATAGAATATGCACTTTGAACAGCGCGAGCCACCTACCGAGAATAAGGTGCCTCAAGTAAATATGGGTGATGAGGCCAATCCTAAGCCCATATTTATAAATGAGAGTTTGTCTTCTAATGAACGAGAGGACCTTATAACTCTCGTTTGAGAATACATAGACGTCTTTGACTAGAACTATGAGGACATGCCAGGCTTGGATACTCAAGTTGCTATGCATCGGCTTAATATTAAACCAGATGCAAAACCAGTAAAACAACAACAAAGAAGATTCCATCCAGAGTTAATGGAATCGATCGAGGATGAAGTTAAGAAGCTTATATAATCTGGTTTCATCCGAGAAGAACAACATCCTGATTGGATAGCGAATATCATTCTAGTTCCCAAGAAGTATAGAAAAATTCGAATCTGCATTGATTTTTGAAATCTCAATGCAGCATGTCCTAAAGACGAATTCCCGCTTCCAATAACGGATGTCATCATTGACAACACCTTCGGATTCAAAAGGATATCTTTCATGGATGGATTCTTCTGGTACAATCAAATCAAAATGTACCCTGAAGATGAGAAGTACACTGCTTTCAGAATACCATTAGGCATGTACTGTTATACGATTATGTCATTCAGTTTAAAGAATATAGGTGCAACATACCAATGAGCTATGAGCACAATTTTCTGCGAGCATCTCCGTAAAACGGTAGAGTGCTATGTGGACGACCTTGCCATCAAGAGTTGCAATAAAGACGATCATCTCCGAGACTTGAAAGCGGTGTTTGATATTATGAGAAAACACCAACTAAAAATGAATCTGACTAAATCTTTCTTGGTGTCTCTAGTGGCAAATTCTTTTGTTACGTGGTCACATCCAAGCATCCATTTAGACTCAGAAAATGTAAAAGTGATTCAAGAGATACAACCACCAAAGAATCTCAAAGAACTCAGGGATTACAAGGGAGGCTAGCATACATTCGGAGGTTTATTGCTAATCTCTCAGGATGATGTCAACCCTTCACCAAGTTAACGAAGAAAGGGTGCCGTTCGTTTGGGATGAAGCTTGTCAACAAGCTTTTGAGGACCTCAAGAAGTACCTCACAAAACCTCCGGTGCTGGCAGTCCCTGTATCAGGAAAACCATTCTTGATATATGTTTGGACAATGGACCATTCACATGGTGCCCTGTTGGCCCAAACCAATGACTCAGGCCACGAACAAGCTATTTACTACCTTAGTAGAACTATGGTAGGTGCCGAGCATCTGTACACTCTAGTAGAGAAAGAGTGTTTGGCCCTAGTATTCGCGATTCGGAAAATGCGGCAGTACTTAGTAGGCCAAACAATTCATATGACTTCTCGGTTAAATCTCCTGAGAGTACTCATGACCAAGTCTGGGTCACTCAATTGCTGATTAGCCAATTGGTCGATCTTACTATTACAGTATGATATGCAATTCATACTGCAAAAGGTGATCAAAGGACAAACAATTACCGATTTCTTAGCAGAACATTCTATCTCGTAATCCTCTAAACTCTATGAGGACATTCCAGATGAAATAGTGGAAGCCAACATGATTTCCAAAAAACTAGTTTGGCTGTTATTCTTTGATGGTACTGCTCGAAGAAACTCTATCAGAGTGGGGGTAGTTTTAATATCACCACAGAATCATGTAATCCCCTGAAGATACTCACTCACTCAGCCATGTTCTAACAATGTGTCTAAATACAATGCATTGTTAATGGAACTGCAAATTTCCCAACAACTGAAAATTTAGTATTTGGAGGCCTATGGAGACTCCAAACTCATAATAAACCAAGTAAGAGGAGAATACAAGATCAAGCATGAACATATTGTACCTTACTATGAGGCAACAATTAAAATTGCCAACTCTTTCAAGGAGTTTTACATTGACTACGTGCCACGGCATGAGAATGCATACGCTGATGCCCTGGTTTCTCTCGCAGTCACATTAGCGCTTCCTGCCAAATCAAACAAAGGTATTGAGATTGGAAAGTCGCGAGCTTCTTTACCCTGAAGAAAAACTCGAAGCAAATGAAGTCCATACATCAGGGATGAACTTCGAATCCAGAGACTGACGATTTGTCGTCGTCGACTTTGCACTCTACGGGATACTACCCGACGGTCCTAAGGAATCCGCCAAAGTGAAAAAATAGGTGGAAAAGTTCCATTATAATTCAGAACTTATTACCTTGTATCGAAAAACGTCAGGTGAAGTTTTACCTCGGTGCCTATCGCAACAAGAAGCACAAGAGGTACTCAAAGAATTACATGATGGAGCCTACGGTGCTCACCAATCGGGATCTAAATTAGGAGACCGGATAAAAAAATGGGTTTCTATTGACCAATAATGATGTCATGATCCATGGCATATGCAAAGAAATGCCATGCCTGCTAGGTGCATGCAAACTGTACAACAGGCTGCAGAGCACTTACATCTGACCACGATTACGTGGCCATTCGAGATGTGGGGAATGGATATCATTGGTCCCATCACTCCACCTTCCTCTCGTGGACATCGGTTCATAATAGTTTTAACCGATTACTTCTCGAAATTGGCAGAAGCTATCCCTTTAAGAGAAGTGAAAATGAACAATGTGGTTAACTTTATCAAACACCATGTCATCTATTGCTTTGGTGTTCCTAAATGAATCATCAGCGATAATGGCCCTCAATTTACTAGCAAGGCCTATATTAAATTCTGCGACAAGTTTAGAATACAGAATGTATTTTTATCTCCATACAATCTGACCACGAATGACCATGTAGAAGCATTCAACAAAATCATTGTAAAGTATTTGCAGAAATTTGTCACTACAAGTCAGCGTGACTGGGATAAGAAGTTAGGGGTTTGTCTATGGGCCTATCGCACAATGGTAAGAATACCGACAAAAACCACACCATTTTCTTTGGTGTATGGATGCGAGACCGTGCTACCTCCAGAAATTCAAATTCATTCTCTTCAGGTGGTATTAGCTATGAGAATGACCACCGAAGAAAAACATAATCAACAACTTCAGGAATTCGAAGCGTTCGATAAAAAGCGTTTAAAAACTCAATAGCAAATAGAGCTCTATTAAGCGCCAATATCCCGAGCCTTCAACAAGAAAGTTAAAGAATAAACTTTTAAAGTAGGTGACTTGGTCTTAGCAGTCAGATGACCAATGATCCTGACACATAAGACTAATGGCAAATTACAACCAAAATGGGAAGACCTATTTGTAATAGAGACAATCTATTCAAATGGAGCATATCATTTGATCAATCAATACGGTGACCGGATGATAATGCCAATTAATGGAAAATTCCTGAAGAAATATTATTCTTAAAGGAATAAAGTCATCCGATCTCTTCTTCATTACAGAAGATGAAGAAATAATGACTTGCCGCTAACACACAGTTCTACACCTCGACTGGGAGTACAAAATGAAAACAAATCTTGCATCTCTACGACTAAAGATAGAGGGAAATTTGGTAAGCAAGACAAATGAAATCCTCGCTAACCTTATCATACTGGAGGTAAAAGTATGAATTGTCCAATACTGTCAAGGTAACGAGAAGAGAACCAGTTCTCGCCAACCTATTATGTTGAGGTTAAAAGTATGAAATGCCCTGAGCCGCTAAAGCTAAGGGAAGAGGAAAAGTTTGGCATATAAGCCCAAACAAAATTTTCGATAACTCATAATGCTGAGGGGAATAGTATGGCTAGTCCAACTCAAACGGTAGTTGGTAAAGGCATCTCAAACTCGTTGATAGCTCAGGGTTTACTAAAAATCCTATGACAAACCTGTCACAACAATACCCTTATCTAAATATAAGGATACATCACTGCCCAAAACCACTAAGGCAAAGGGAAGAGGAAGAGTTTGATATATAAGCCCAAATGAAATCCTCGATAACTCACCATACTGAGGGAAATAGCATGGCTAGCCCAACTCAAACGGTAGTTGGTAAAGACTAATCAAATCTGTTGATAACTAAGGGATTGCTAAAAATCCTAATGAAATTAAATAAAATTATCTCACTATTAAGTTAATAGTTACCTCTGATAGTCAAATTCTAAGACTAAATATGTTAACCGTCACCTCTATTTAGTCATCTCATTCCTATCATGACCTCCTCTGAATAGGTCGAGTTTTGAGGCATGTGTAATGATACCTCCGTCCTCACTCAAATCCTGTTATACTAAATGTTATTGAATGGGTAGATTAATCAAGTTAAACCTTATCTCTGTTTAATCAATTCATTACTGTCAAGTCCTGAAGCTCTGAATAGAATGAACCGTAAGATATGTTTAATGATACCTCTGTTTTTCCTAATCTGTCATACTAGATGTCACTGAACAGTTAGGATTTGATTAGCACATTAACATCATACCTTTGCTTATCCTTTATAGGGCACATTAACATCATACCTCTTCCTATTATCTAGAGATCCTAATCTGTCATACTAGAAGCCGTTGAACAGTTAGGATTAGATGACTCTCACTATCATGCCCTGAGCCTCTAAATAGTTTGAATCACCATCCATGAAACATATAATATATAGAATAATAAAAATAAATACAGAAACAAACAACAAAGTCTGCCTTTTTATTATAGATAACCGACAAATATATAAAAGAATAGTAATAATAAAATAGAAAATAATAATAATCATCATTTCTGAGACAAAACTTTCAAAGCATTTTCTACATCTTGCAGCCGACGATGGAGATTTTCTCTTGTCATCTTTAGAGCTGTCCTTTGCAAATCCACTTCATCCATTGGGGGTTGCTGTATGCCTTGATCCTAGCTTCATTCAACTCCTTGATGCCAGCAATGACATCACGTTCGGTCTGTTCCTTCTGCTATGAGTTCTCGGATACTTTGTCAGATATTCTTCGGATTTCAAGTTCAAAGTTAGCAATCAAAGTTTGAGATTCAGCAATGATCTCTCTTTTGTGGCTTATTGAGTCGCGGTGCTGCTCAAGGTTATTCTCAAGCAGGGCCAAATTCCAAGTTAATTTATCTGAACAACCTTAAAGTCCCACAACTAGTTGGGCCTGATGCTCTACATTCTGCTGCAGTTTGGCCTGGAGTGCCAAATATTGCGCTTGTAAGCGAGCCATCTCTTTGTTTGCCATTTCGGCAAGATTGGCTTGGCGTACACTGTTAAGCAACAACAATTGGACCTCCAGTTCGTCCCATCGAGCCCCATAGGGAGTGGCTCACTGCGGTCCTTCGATCCTGGTGATATGGTCTAAATAACTCGCTATGAGAGGATGGACCCTTTCCAAAGAACCCTCTCCGTTGATGATCTCCTCGATGCATCCACGAAAGAGTTCGAGAAAGAATTCAACGTTGCGATCAATGTCTTTCACTGAAACTAGAGATCAAATTCTATTTCGAACTTGTTGAAACTTCAGGAAGAGGATGCGTGGATGCTGGAATAACAGAAGGAGGTTCTAATTTCATTTGTTATACTGATAATGGAGTAGCCGCCGCTTCCAATGAACTAGCCACAACTTTTGCTGGAGTAGCCATTACCTCTGTTGTTGGGACCACTGACGTCAACGGTATGGTCGCTGCGACAAGTGTTGGCTCCATTGGGATGGAAGATGGCGGAACCATATATGTTGGCAAAGAAGGGCCTTTTGTACTCATCAACTCTACTAAAGCTTTAAAGGAGAATACCAAAGATGCATCAACATCACTTTCAGCTAACATGAATAAAATGATCAGAGAGTATCAAAAGTTTTGCAATACAATAATGAAGACGAAAATATGCAAATACCTGTTGGAAGAGTAGTATCATTGGTTGTCGTGGGAATAAAACTAGATCCCTCGAGTTTATTCACTTCTAAATCCTTTGGTCGCAAATGAGAAATTTTATATGTATTTAGTTGAGGAAAATAATCACCATTGAACTCTTCCTCATAATCAGCACCATCAAAGTCACAGATGACGCCACTTTCATTAGAGTAATCTACTAAGTCCAAAGTATCTGATTTGGCCGTTGGGGAAGCATGGATCGTTGGATCTTCACCACCTGAAATACAAACAAATATACATTAAAATAAAAGAGGGGTCAGAATCAATCCTTAAAGAAAAATGCGCACCTGGAGAGGCAAGTCCTGGTGTCGGGCTAGACAAGGCAGCTTCACTGGAAAGTGAAAGAAAGCATCTGGTACTGTATTTCCTAGTGCAGTCCCCATCGACTCTATGACTCCTGTGGCCCTAACAGCTAATCCGTCCCCATCAACATCGACAATTAAATGTAGAAAAAGCTACAAAGCCATACATCCCAACAGTATTTCTAGATGGAGCCATTGACGATGCTATATTGGTAGCAGGAGCTTGAAAAGTTGTGGTAGGTGAAAATCCTCTTGATCCAAATGCCAAAGTGGTAGCGAAAGCTTGAAAAGTTGTAGCAAGTGGAAATCCTCCTGATCTAAATGCTGAAGTGGTGACGGGAACTCATTCCTGCATGGAGCAATCGATGATACTATGACTGGTGCAAAAGCTTGGGAGGTCGTAGTCGGCGAAAATCCCCTGGAATGAGTTGCGGTTCCTACAAAGACTGAAGTGTCAACACAAGCCTAAATTTTTTTCATCTTCTTTTGCGTGACCTTAGTCATCCTATGGTTTGAACGCTATGACGTAAATTTTCCTCCAAAAGGCGAAGCTCGAGCAGAAGTATCGCCTTGCCCATCCCCATCACTATTATCAGGGCTAAGGGAAGTGCTCATAGACCGAAATTCATGCGTCTGACCCTTTTTCGAGGATTTATATGACACTTCAATATTCTTTAGAAAAAATGGTTCGCTTGATAATCAGAGGTAGAATATCTGCAAGGTGATACCAACTGCAATAACCCATAGATGCAAAGAGAGATGGTGATTGGCATGGAAGGATAAATGACGTATTTATACCTCCCGCTGTGAAATGATACCATCCTCTCGGCCCTTCAAAAAGATTCCCATCTCGGCGAAGTGATGAGTGCCATATATTGCATATTTATAGCCTTCATATTACCTATTTTTGTATATAAATAATGCTACTCAGGTATTTTTAGTGTGTTTTCTAGGTAATCCGATTTATACAAGGAGATGGCATGAAATCAGAGTTGGAGTATGAAATCAAAATCCGAAAAGTTTCTAAAGTGGCAAGACTACGAGACTACGATGCTACAGAGACTTTTTCAAATAAATCAAAGTTGAATACAGTCAGGAAAATTAAATGAACAAGATAAGAGTTTCAAGTGGAAGAAATTTCAAGAATTTTTCAAATATTTTTACCGCAAAATAGCGGTAATTACAGCTAATGAGCGGCCCAATGGTGGACCCACACGTGGAATTTTCTCCGGTGGCTTCGTTATAATCTTGTAGTTTTACAATTGTATTAGAATTGGGTTTGGTTTTTCAAAGCCTATATATTGGCCGTATCCTTGTATTCTAGGATTTTATGCAGTAGTTGTTCGCCGCAAAAGTTTTGCTTCCACCCATTGAATACAACTTAGATTACAATAAAAATGAACAAGATGAAAAGAGAACAAACGAGAGGATTTTATAGTTCAATCTCTCTCATTTTACAATATATCGTGGGATCTGTGGCGATGGGATCTGTCAAGCAGCTCCTTTTGACGATCGAACGTCGAACTCTTCTCTCTTGAAGATAACGGCCGACTATAGACGATCTTCTTTCACGAACTCAAGGCTCTGTGCGTAACTTGAATTCTCCAAGAGGAAAAGATCTCAATTGCCGAAAAGAAGACCCGCCGAGAGGAAAAAGGAAGATCCCTAGGGTTTCACCAAGAAGGTATTTATAGCCCCAGATTAATGCAAGAGTTTATATCTAAATAGAATTCACACTTATCAAGGATTCTAATCAAATATCTTAGTTTTGATTTAGAGTTCTGATTGGACTTGATTTTGGTATCTGGATAAGCCCAAATCATAATCACAATCAATTTGAGATTCTGGTTATCTGTTCACGGAAAGCTAATCGCATCAAAACGCAGCGCTAAATAACCAGAATGCGGAGCTAACGCGGAGCTATCGATAGCTTCGCGTTTTACTCAACGCGAGGCTAAAACTAGCCAAACGCGGAGCTACTGAGTTAGCTCCGTGTTCTGTTGCGGAAAATCCTATTTAATTAGAAATTTTCACTGCCAACAGAACCCCCTCCAAAGTTTTCAAAATGGCTTTGAACTTAGCAAATTTTGAAATACTTTGGATTTTCAAACTGGAAACGCGGAGTTAAAATACCAAGTTTACCTCGCGTTATGCTCGCCTACGCGGAGCTAAATAGCTTCACTTTTCAGTGAAATGAGTAATTGCTTCATCAACTACTCTTGAATTTCTACGCCGAATACCAAGAGGCGGAAATCATGTTTAAATAGAGCTCCCGGCTCATTTTCTCCTTCATTTGAAAAGTTTGAAGAATCCGGAGCTCCGGCGATCGAGTGACTCATGTCGACGAACAATCTTCGACTGATCTTCCCTCAATTCTCCATTTAGAATGTTGCTCCAGAAGAGTACGACTTCATGCACGTTGGCCGTGGAAGTAGACACAACGACGAACCAGTCTATGCAGTGATTATTTGAAGGTAAAAACCTTAACTTTCGGTCTTCTTAGAACCATTCTGGGATGTTTTGGCTCGGTTTTAACCTGGCCAATTGTTTATTTCACCGGCGAGACCGCCGTTCTTTGACCGTAAGTCTTAAAAGAAGAAAGAGAAGTCAGAGAGGAACTCTGATCTTTCTCTACGTGAAGTTATCGCGTCATCCTCGTGCTTGAAACGCGGGGCTATGAAAGAGAAGGAAAAGGCAGAGAAAAACTCTCTTCTTCCTCTACGAGAAGTTATCGCATCATCCTCTGCATTTTGAAACGCGAGGCTATTTCTTCAGCTGCATACGGAGTTCGTTTAGCTCTGCGTTTTTATACTTAGAAAATTTTCCAAGTTTAGTCAAACTCCTGATTCTTCTTTTGCAGTGAACCAGATTCAGTCTGATGACTTGCTGATATCTCTAGCCAGCGTGGAGTGTAGCTTTTCCCTGATATATCCTCAAAGGCTGGCCGTGCACCGATCTTCATTAGCAAAAGTAACTCTAAGGAAGCCAAAAGCATATGCTTTACAACATAGTTGCAGGTTTCAAGCTCTGGCTCCTAAGGTAAACTTTTGAAGGAGTTACAAGAACTCTGCGGCAGCCATTAAGTTTTCTTGAGGACCATTTCTGTTAGATGACAATCTCTGTTTCTTTCCAACGCGATAGAGATGATCATCTAAGGGCTTGTAGCATGTGGAATCCAACTTGTGCATCTTCATTAGGATTCTTGTAGCAGTATCTTCCACTAAGATCTTTTGTATGTGAACTATGGAATTCAGCTTTAACACCCCACGGAGGAATCTTGCCGTTAGGTTATTGAGGAGTCGATGAATATGTAGAAGCTTCTGGAAGAGCTATAACTCCCTCTTCTTTTGTAATCTTTTTCTTTTATGAAATAAAGGCAACCATTTTTCTCTCTATCTGTCGGCTTCAAGAATCTTGCGTTCTCAACAAATAGATGGTTTATAACTTTGGTAAAATAATCTAAGACTCATTTGCGTAATTTAGATCATTAATACCAAGATGATCGGATAAAGATCATCTTAACTTAGGTGGAAGTTCCTAATTGCACTCGCCAAAAATCCAAGTTCTTCATAGGGACGCGAAGCTAAGTTAGCCTCGCATTTTACATAGTTGCGCGGAGTTAACAACTTCGCGTTTTCCATCATCACACGAAGCTAATAGCTTCGCGTTTTGAAGAGTAACTGGTCAGCTCTTTTCTCCGAAACTCACGCCGAATTCCAAGGGGCGGTTTCTTTCATTTAAATGGAATCTCTATTCCTCTTCTTTCTTACTTCATTTGAGAATTTTCTAGAGACTTGGAGATTCAGGCGATCAGAGTTCAGGCGACCCGAGCATTTTCCGACCGAGTTTCTCCCGATTTTCCGTCGATTTTCCCCAATTTTTCAAGCAATGGCACCCAAGACTCGTACTTTTTCTCGTGCAGCCCCATCGTCGGCGACTGGCGCAAGCAGCGGTGGCAACGGTCATGGCAGCGGCGGGCCAGCCCACGCTTCGCCTATTGGGGGTAAGAATCTCTCTATCGAGACTTTTTTTAAAACAATTTTAGAGTGATTTGGCTTGGTTCTAACCGATCAATCACCGGCGAGATTGCCGTACTCCGGCCATATGGCTTGGAGATGAAGAAAAGCCTTTGGTTTTCTTCTTACGCGAAGCTATCGCGTCATCCTCGCGTTTTGAAGCGCGGGGCTATTTGATTAGCAGTCGCGTTAAAACGCGAGGCTATTTTGAGTAGCAGTCGCGTTGAAACGCGAGGCTATTTTGAGCAGCAGTCGCGTTGAAACGCGAGGCTATTTTGAGTAGCAGTCGCGTTGAAACGCGAGGCTATTTTGAGTAGCAGTCGCGTTGAAACGCGAGGCTATTTTTTTTGACTTCTGCGCGGTCTAATTTTTAGCTTCGCGCGGAGTTATTTTTAATTTCGCACTTCCATACTTAGAAAAATTTTCTGTTTTGTAGAAACTTTTCTAACTTTGATTTTTCCTCTTGCAGTAGGGTATTCAGTGGAAGCTCTTCCCCATAAGCACTACTTTGGTTTTGCTGGGAGTTCTGATCCATCGGGTCAATTTCGCTTCACCACCATCCTGGCTGCATACAAACCAGATTCGAGAGAGCATAGGGAGAAGTTGATCAAATATCATCCCACTACTGCACGGGAGATTATAACTGATGCGCCCTTCGAAACCATGAACAGAGAAGTGCTAGAAAAACCCGCATTTTTCTTTGGGGATAAGATAGAGCAATCAGACGAGATCCTCTTTGAAGAGGAGTGCATGTGGCTCTATAATTCTGGCAAAGCTTTAATGTTTCTGCCTGGAATGGATCGTGGCTATCCCCTGATCTACCTTCAGAGGCTGGCGCTGCATCGTGAGTTAGAGTGGAGATTAACTCAAGAACAGGATGGCGTCCCAACGGGCAAATTGAGGTCACATGGGGTTTATCAAGATGGCCCCACCAGATGTATTACTGGTTTGCTTCCAGGCCGATTGAGTAAGGAGCACCCAGTAGGAGAGGTTCCGATCCTCGCATGAACTTTCTTGAGTGAGTTCCTAGCAAAAGAAGGCCAATACCCGGCTAGTGACTTTAGGATGCCTGGCTGGGTTTACTCATCTGGCAATATGTGGTGGGCCCGCCTTGTTCAATATATGCTGGACTCTTATGAGCCCATTCTCAAGGAGATTGGTTTATACAAGGCCAACAGAAATGTTCAATTTGGGTTCCCTCAGAGTGCTTATCATTTCTTCTGCTTTCTGGAGATATACAACCCCGAGACCTGCACCCTGTTTACGCCAGTGGGTGAACTAGGGTTCGCTCTCCACGAGATGTTTGAGGTATCTGGGCTTTCAATGGGCGAAGTCCCATATGAAGAGTATATCCCCACTACCGAAGAGTTGAACATGTTGATGGCGAAGGACGAGCGCATCTATGCTACATACTGGGAGATGATGTGGCATTACCGCATCTGTGCTGACATGGCAGGTGTGCGTAATCAGGGTATCGGCCACAAGAAATG
This sequence comes from Dracaena cambodiana, assembly GCA_036321105.1. Taxonomy (NCBI): domain Eukaryota; kingdom Viridiplantae; phylum Streptophyta; class Magnoliopsida; order Asparagales; family Asparagaceae; genus Dracaena; species Dracaena cambodiana. The sequence continues at coordinate 28,816,288 of JAYEPQ010000010.1, read as the reverse complement.
GGCCGATTACCTCTTTGCCAACTTGAACTCCAAGGATAGTTCAACAACTATCCATGGCTATGCTTCTGTCTACGTCACGGAGATCGATCGTCGCATTGCTAAGACCCGGCTAATGTATTATACTACTGAATCCAATGAAGGTGGATTCGGTCCTGGCACCTCCTTCAAGAGTTACCACTATCAAGCTCAGTCCCCAGTATCCAATAGAGGTCTTATTGCTGGGTTCTTGATGCTCTGGTTGAAAAAAATGTGTTGTGCCGTCATTGCCAAAAGAGGCAATTGCAATGACTGTGGTATATCCAGCAGTTCTCCTTGCATACGGCCGACCTTTCGGACTTCTTCCCGCCATGGTGTGCAATTTACAGCATGGATTGCGAACACTCTGCAATGACTTTATCCCTGCTGATAAGGGCAAGGGGAAAGGGAAAGGCAAGTCGAAAGAGATTACCCACGTGAAGACTCCGAACCCTAGGATGGAGATGCCTTATACCTATCGATGGCGTGGCTCGTCATGCACTGCCCGTCTCTGATGAGTGCTGCTTCACACCGCTCTGGTGACAAGTCCTACTTTGTGGAGTTATACGAGCGCTCTTCATGGAAGCATCACTATATGTCTCAAATCCGGAAGACTCTCCGGCATCACCAAAATTATGAAATCTTTAGGTGCTTCCCCGACTTTTTTGGTAGAGGATATGGGTTGAAGTTGAAGGATATCACGGGAGCAGATAACTTCACTTCCTTATCCTCGGGAGCATTCTGGTGGCTTCTTAACATCCGACCCGGGCACCTGGTGTATCACCAAGATGGTAAATGTCTTATCGAACCGTACACTCCGAGCCGCTTCGCTCGCCAATTCGGATATTCCCAACTTTATGTGGGTAATCCGTACAAGAATTTTGCCTACGAGAGGAATCTGTACGAGGGTGCCTGCGGCTGGTTTCATTTTGCAGCTAGTGGGACCGGAGCTGAATTCATCCTGCCACAGAAGATGCCAGAACTGGCCATGACTCTTAGTTTTTACACATGGTATAGCGTTGCAAATGCTGCCATACCCCACTTCTCCATCAACCGAAACTGTTGCAAGGAGATTGAGGCTTCCTACATTAGCCGCCAAGGTGCTTCAAGAGTGAGAGTAAAAAGAATAGATGAATTCCTTGGCGCAGCGGCCGAACCCTCAGACGTCAGTGAGTCTGACGATGATGATGATAATAATGATGATGACAATACTGATGTTGGAGGTGCTCTCCAATCTGTCATCATTCGCCCCTAGAGCCCGACCCTCAAACGCCGCGGTACCCTAAAAAAAGGGCCTGCCAAAAAGAAGCAGAAGTTGGCTCCAGGAACTCTAGTAGCCCCCCAGGAAGTGGCTATCAAGTTTGTTTCGGATTTGCTGGCTTCAACTTTGCCTCCAGCACCGGCAGGGGAGAGTGGACCTGCTGAAGCTCCAAGTGCTTCTGAGGTTCCGGCTCCTCCGACAGTAGAACCTGTCGAACACCCTGCGGCGCTACCACTGGGTAGTGGGATGGGTATGCTTCTGGAGATAACGGCGGCTCTTCCTTCAAGTCTGACAACTGGACTTGTATCTCCTAGTATAGTTCTCTCAGCTTTTATACTTTGTCTTCTATTTATTTTTCTGTATTTGTATGCAACCTTCTTTGTCTTGCTTTTCTGAGGTACAGGTGGCCATCCTCTCTCTCCGATGCATTCGACTACCAAGGGGGAGTCCGAGGAGAGAGTGGACTATTCAGGCGCCGCTGGCTCAGTGGGTGGATTAGGTAGTTCTGCAAATGATTTTGACGCAGACTACTTCACGACAACTCCTCCCTCTGTTCCTTCTTCAGTTCCCCCAATTGATGAACTTGGGAGCGATGATAGGACAGAGTTGATTGTCGCAGCCGCGGCAAAAGAAGCCACCCCGTCTCCAAGTTTGCCATCTCCAACACCAAATGTTTGCTCCGAAGAGACTTTTCCAATAGTTATCGGTGTGCCTTCTGCTCCTCAGCCAGCAATACCAATGCCTTCTATCATAATAGCTGTTGAGACACCTGCAACTCCTCCAGCTCCAAGTCTTCCAGTAGGCAATGAGGAAAATTTAAAGTTCTCATTCGAAGCTACTTCTGCCACTGGAGGAGCTTCTGGTGGAAATACCCCCTCATCTTCTCCTATAGGTGGCATTGTCCGGGTGATTTGTACTAGGGACGCTTCACCTCAGGTTCCTAGTTCCGCCAGATCTGCGTTGGCCTTACTGGCCCCGCATGTTATGAGCCTGGTACAAAGACGGGCTTCTTTTTCTTCAATTCCAGTTAATATCTCTCCTTCTCCAACGACATCTTCTTTAGCGCTGCCTGCTTTAAATACAAACGCCGTGGATCTTTTTGAGAAACTCTTTAACCACAGCGTTAATGATTTTATGCGGTTGCTAAGAAGATGCATCAAGATGATTTCTGGCGGAATAGATTTCTTTAGTCTCGGCCGTCCGATATTATCCAGCTATTTGGATAATATTGAAAGAATCGGGGGACAGGACTGAACAGCTCCCTACCGGGCCCTCTTTAGAGCTTTAGAAGAGCAGGTGAATACGCTAAACACAGTTTGTCAAGCAGACGTGGAAGTGATCACAGAAATAGAGTTAGCGCGGCTTCGGATGGAGTTAACGGCGCGTCAAGAGGAATTAATACAACAGGAAGAAGGATGGTCTCGGGAGTTGGCAGAGTTCCAGGCTAGTCGGGAGTCCATCCTTAAGGGTTTGGAGGCGGTGGACTCCGAGATTGGGAGGAGTCAGGCTGCCATCTTTAGAGCCCAGGAAACCATTGCTAAAGCTCGGGAGGTCTTAGTATCCAACGAGCTTCAATTAGGGGAATCCGTTAAGAAATGGGAAGCGCTGATCCTCCAACGGTGGCAGGTTGAGCAGGAGGAGACAATAAGGAGCCGCGCTATGGAAGAGTCTCGTCAGCATCTAACTCAGCAACTTGCAATGAATGACGATGACTTACTCCGGTAGGCTGAACACTCCGTGGAAGCAACTCGTCGTCGAGTAATTGACGAGGCGATGAATAAGTTGAAACACCTAGGAGATCCATAGTTTTCTTTTTGTTCTATTCTTTTTGTTCTCTTTTTTTTTTTCTGTAATAAGAACTTTGTAATAGAAAAGAGAACTTTACTGATTCTCCGAATTCTTTTGTAAATCCATTTCTTTTGAATGATGAATAAAGATAACTCCTTTTTGATTCTTTCATTTGTTGGCTAGGAAATTTGCTTGCACAACAAATAACTTGTCATCAAAAATAGTTTATCTGTTTTAGGTAAAGTATTCCAAGGCTCATCTGCATAACTTGGAGTGCTTAATACCTAGGTGATTGGATCAAAATCACCAGATTTCGGCAGAGGTGCCCAATTGCACATGCTTAGAATTTGATTGGAGGCGGTTCAAAACTCCTTATCGTAACTTGAACTGGGCACACAAAATTTAGGTCAGAGGCGCTCAATTTGCGCATGCCTAAGAAGAAGATTGGCGGCGGTTCAAGACTCAATTGCGTATCTTGAACTGGGCACACCAAATTTGGGTCAGAGGCACTCAAGCGCGCATGCCTAAGAAGAAGATTGGAGGCGGTTCAAGGCTCAACTGCGTAACTTGAACTGGGCACAACAAATTTAGGTCAGAGGCGCTCAATTGCGCATGCCTAAGAAGAAGATTGGAGGCGGTTCAAGACTCAATTGCGTATCTTGAACTGGACACATCAAATTTAGGTCAGAGACACTCAATTGCGCATGCCTAAGAAGAAGATTGGAGGCGGTTCAAGACTCAATTGCGTATCTTGAACTGGGCACACCAAATTTAGGTCAGAGGCGCTCAATTGCGTATGCCTAAGAAGAAGATCGGAGGTGGTTCAAGGCTCAACTGCGCAACTTGAACTGGGCACACCAAATTTAGGTCAGAGGCGCTCAATTTGCGCATGCCTAAGAAGAAGATTGGAGGCGGTTCAAGACTCAATCGCGTATCTTGAACTGGGCGCACAAAATTTAGGTCATAGGCGATTAATTGCGCATGCCTAAGAAGAAGATTGGAGGCGGTTCAAGACTCAATTGGGTATCTTGAACTGGGCACACCAAATTTAGGTCAGAGGCGCTCAATTGCGCATGCTTAAGAAGAAGATCGGAGGCGGTTCAAGACTCAATTGCGTATCTTGAACTGGGCACATCAAATTTAGGTCAGAGGCGCTCAATTGCGCATGCCTAAGAAGAAGATTGGAGGCTGTTCAAGACTCAATTGCGTATCTTGAACTGGGCACACCAAATCTATGTCAGAGGCGCTCAATTGCGCATGCCTAAGATGAATATCGGAGGCGGTTCAAGACTCAACTGCGTAACTTGAACTGGGCACACCAAATTTAGGTCAGAGGCGCTCAATTTGTGCATGCCTAAGAAGACGATTGGAGGCGGTTCAAGACTCAATTGCATAACTTGAACTGCACACACCAAATTTAGGTCAGAGGTGCTCAATTGAGCGTGCCTAAGAAGAAGATTGGAGGCGGTTCAAGGCTCAACTGCGTAACTTGAACTGGGCCCACCAAATTTAGGTCAGAGGCACTCAATTGCGCATGCCTAAGAAGAAGATTGGAGGCGGTTCAAGGCTCAACTGCGTAAATTGAACTGGGCACACTAAATTTAGGTCAGAGGCGCTTAATTTGCACATGCCTAAGAAGAAGAATGGAGGCGGTTCAAGAAAATTGCGTATCTTGAACTGGGCACACCAAATTTAGGTCAGAGGCGCTCAATTGCGCATGCCTAAGAAGAAGATTGGAGGCGGTTCAAGACTCAATTGCGTATCTTGAACTGGGCACACCAAATTTAGGTTAGAGGCGCTCAATTGCGCATGCCTATGAAGAAGAAGTTCAAGCGCTTATCTGTTTAACTTGAACAAATGGAGGCGTGTACTTCCAGGGATATCAAGCATAGTATTTCTTCAGAAATTTTTCATTGATCGGCATCATAATCCTATCGCCATTCTGATTCATAAAGAGACAGGCTCCACTAGTGTATACAGTTTCCACGATAAACGGTCCTTCCCACTTGGGTTCAAATTTACCCTTAGTCTTGTGGGTTAGAACCATTGGCCTTTTAACAGCCTTAAAGGTCCTTGGTTTAACGTTTCTACTGAACGTTCGCGAGATTCGGGCTTTATACAACTCAATTTGTTGTTGGGCCCTGAGACGTTTTTCATTCAACGCTTCTAATTCTCGCAGTCTTTGGTGATGGCGCTCTTCTGTCGTCATCTTTGTGGCTAAGGCCACCCTCAGTGATGGAATCTGGATTTCAAGAGGCAAGACGGCCTCACTTCCATAAACCAAAGAGAATGGGGTAGCTTTTGCATGGGTGCAAACAGTGGTGCGATAAGCCCACAGGCACTCTCCTATCTTTTCATCCCAATCTCGTTTATTGGAAGTAACAAACTTCCGAAGGAGTTTAATGACTGTCTTGTTAAAGGCTTCGGCCAATCCATTTGCTGCAGGGTTATATGGCGTTGAAGAAATATCTTTGATTCTGAATTTATCATAGAATCTTGAGAATCCCTGGCTGATGAATTACGGACCATTATCATGATGATCCTTCAGGGAATGCCAAAGCGGTAAATGACATGATGCTTGATGAACTTAATTACATCTGTCGTTTTCACCTCTTTCATGGGCACAGCTTCGGCCCATTTTGAAAAATAATTGGTTATTGCAAGAATAAACCGATGTCCTCTGGATGACGGGGGAGTTATTGGCCCCACAATTCCATCCCCATGCCTCAATTGGCCAACTAGCAACAGTATTGTGCAAGTATTTTAGGGGTTGATGAATAAAATTGGCATGAACTTGGCATGCATGGCACCGTTTAGCATATACCATTGCTTCCGTGATCATGTTCGGCCAGTAGTATCCTAGCCTTCTTATGCGGTCTCCGAGTTTTGGACCGGGTTGATGAGCTCCACACACTCCATCGTGTGTTTCCCTCAGCACTTCATCTGCTTCTGCTTTTGATATCCAGCGTAGCAGCAAACCATCTCTTGACTTTCTATATAAAGTCTGAAGTTTATGGTCATAATAAAATCTCTGGGCCTTCCTCTTTATCGAGGTGGCTCCCTTTGGATCTTCTGGCAATATCCCATGTAGGGCGTAATCCACAAACGGAAATCGCCAATCACGGGGCTCCAGGGTCAAGCCTGTCTGGCACACCTCTTTGGTTTGGAATACTGTATCTGGGTGGAGGAGATCCCTGCTACCAATGGTGATGCTTTTAGTTTCACCTGGCGGGATCACCAATGTTGCAGCTAATGCGGCAAGAGCATCTGCATATACATTCTCGTTCCGAGATATATGGTATATATAAAATTGCTCAAAATATCCTGCTAGCTCGATGGCTAGCCGATGATAAGGGATGAGGGCTTCATGTCTGACTTCATACTAGCCCGTCATCTGATTGACGATGAGTTTAGAGTCTCTATATGCCTCTAAATAATTCACCCCCAGTTGCAGAGCCATCTTTAAGCCAATAATGAGCATATTGTATTCCGCCACATTATTCGTGCACGGTTCTGTTAATGAGTAACCGTTAGGCAATATATGTTTATGTAGGGATATCAGCACAACCCCCACTCCAGCAGCAGATCGTCTGGCCGCACCATCAAAGAATATTTGCCATGGTTGTTCCCTGCTAACTGTGTTGATCTCTGACGTCTGTTTGGATTTTGACCAAATTGGATGGTCTGCAAGGAAATCGGCGATCGCCTGTCCCTTCATGGCCTTTTGAGGGACGAAATGTATATCATATGGCGATAGCAATAATGCCCATTTCACCAATCGGCCGTTTAAGGATCCCGATTTCGTCATCATGATTTTTAAAGGATTAACTCGTGAGATGACATGAATTGTTTGCCCTGAAAGATAGTGTCGCATTTTTTGAACAGCGAACACTAGGGCTATACATTCCTTTTCAATCGGGGTATACCGTTGTTCGGCTCCGATCATTGTCCTGCTTAAATAATAGAGGGCATGTTCATGGCTGTGCTCATTATATTGAGTAAGTAATGCTCCTAAAGCATTATCCATGGCTCTTACATATATAAGGAAGGGCTGTCCATGGACTGGTGCCATAAGTACAGGAGGCTTAGTAAGGTACTCTTTGAGGTCATCAAATGCCTATTGGCATGCCTCATCCCATACGAAAGACACCCCTTTTTTCATAAGTTTGGAGAATGGCTGGCATCGTCCAGATAGGTTGGAAATGAAGCGTCGAATATAGGCGAGCTTTCCTTGTAACCCCCTTAATTCCTTAAGATTGCGGGGAGGCGGCATCTCGCTAATCGCTTTTACCTTTTCAGGGTCGAGGAAAATTTCTTTTGAAGTTATTATGAACCCAAGGAATTTCCTAAGAAAAACTTAGTGGGATTCATCTTTAAATGATATTTCCTCATGAGATCGAAGATCGTTCTTAAGTCCTGAAGATGGTCCTCTTTATTTTTACTTTTGACTGCCAAGTCATCCACATAGCACTCAACTATCTTGCGTAGGTGTTCTTTGAATATAGTGCTCATCGCACGTTGGTAGGTAGCACCGGCGTTCTTCAATCCGAACAACATCACCGTGTTACAGTATACCCCCAGCGGTGTTATGAAAGCTGTGTGTTTTTCATCGTCTGGGTGTATCTTAATTTGGTTATATCCTGAGAAGCCATCCATAAAGGACATCCTCTCATAACCGCAAGTATTATCAATCATCACGTCGGTGATGGGAAGTGGAAATTCATCCTTAGGACATGCAGCGTTCAGATCTCGAAAATCGATGCATATCCGGATTTTACCATTCTTCTTTCGAACCGGCACTATGTTAGCCACCCAATCAGGGTGTTGCTCTTCAGGGATGAATCCGGATTTTATAAGCTTGTTGACCTCAGCAACTATTGCCTCCATCAATTCCGTTGAAAACGCCTTTATTGTTGTTTAACTGGTTTGGCGTTTTCTTTGATATTTAACCGGTGTGTGGCAATTTGAGGGTCAAGCCAGGGCATGTCTTCATAACTCCATGTGAACACGTCAATATACTCTTTAATAAGAGATATAAGTTCCTCCTTTTTCAATGGAGTTAGCGTGTCACTTATGAAGATGGGTTTCGGGTTTTCTTCCGTTCCCATGTTGACTTGTACTAATTTGTCTTCTGTGGGTGGGTCACGCTGTTCAAAGCGGACATCCTAGAGAGTGTCCATATGCTTAGCCCAGGAATCATTTTGAATATCAATTGGTTCCTCGTCGCTTTTTAATACGGCTGAAACCATATTGGCTGTCAAAAATTGAAACCAAGCACTGGTACTTATATCCGAATCATGGTCGGGTGAAGATGTATCTTCCTTGGCCGAAGAACTCTCTTCATATTTTTGTGGTGATGAGGGTGGAGTAGATACATAACCCAACTCCCTGCGGGTCTTCTGATAATAATCCGGACTCTTTCCTCTCGGTCTGAACGAGGGTATGAGATTCCGTCGCCCTTTTCCAAAGTTTAATCCCGGTTTCTGGGTAAAATTATAACCCATTTTCTCCATCATTTGCCGGGATTTTTGTTCATACAAATAAAATTGAGGTGATGTTTGTTCATCACTTTCAACGCTTTGATTTTGTCGAGGTGACTTAATTACCTTGCCGAACATAATCGGCCTTTGAGACTTCTGTCGAGGAGGCACTTCGAAGAAGTGATCTTGTCCCTTAGTTATTTCAGACCGAGAGAGGAGGGATGACCTGAGGGGCAAATGATATGCCGCCAGAATTTCAAGTTCGGACAGGCCATCTACTTCAGTAGAAGTACAAGAGGGTTCAGAGTTAGTAGCTACAGCATGCTCGTAGACTAACTTTATATTTTCATTAATAACCCATTCACTCTCTATTACATCGGCTACATTATTATCAAGACTCAAACTGAAATTTAAGTGAGGGTTGATTTCATAATCACCCCCATCGTCCTCTCCAGGAAGCTCGTACTCAGTGTCGGCTTTATTGCCACTGTCATTGGGCTTTTGAAGCTTGCTAGGATCATCATTGGAGATTTCATGGGCTGGTTTATAAAGTGCAGCATCTGTGAAATAATTCTCCAGTCCTTTGAATGGTTGCTTGTCTGCGTTTAGTGTCCGGACTTCTCCTTCTTCATCGCAATATTTCATGCATTAGTGGAGAGTTGATGGGACTATCATGTAAACGTGGATCCAAGGTCGTCGCAATAAAATGTTGTAGGAGGTATCTGCATCAATAACGTAGCATGTAGCCTCCGTCCTCAAATCCCCGATTTGACATCGGAGTTGGATTTTTCCGAGGGGACGGCTATTATTGGCATTAAACCCATATATTGTTGTATTGGTTGGTGTCAGACGATGGAGGAAAATCCCTAACAGCTGCATCAACCTTCTGGGCACGACACTTAGTGCAGAACCCGGATCAATTTGAATTCGGTCCACCTTTGTGGATCCGACATATCCGGTGAAATATACAGGCCTGTTATGCTTTATATTCCTCACATGCATATCTTCTGGAGAGAAGATAATTTGTGGGACCTGCCTCCTCACTTGGTGACAGCGGGGGCAAGAGTCCTGTTCTTCATTGGCCGGCTCAACAATCTGAGCTAGGAATGACTCAGAGTCTGCCAGGGCCTCTCTTAACGCTTCACGTGTTGATTTTGATAATCTCAACAGTTCATAAAGCGTTACTCGTGCTGGAATGTTAGCCAGCTGAGCAATTATGTCAAACTTGAAGGTAGTCTCCTTGGCTCCTTCATCTCTAATATGATTCTTCTGGAAACGAAGTCCTTTTTACTTTGCGGGTTTTGCAAGTTCCGCATATATGTCTTTCGGATCTACTCTGGTGTAGTCCTTGAGATATGTCTTCCCAGACTGAGTACCGGAAGGGCCTGCCCCATCTTGATGAGTGGCCATAGTTTCGGGCTCTTATTCAGAATCAGTGAAGGCTCCTGAAACTATATATTCTTCCTTTATCTCTGCGGAAATGACATTAACAGTCCGCTTTTTCTTTTGACCCCCTGTGTTTGTCCACTGTTCATCCTGTAGCAAATCAGAGTGAACCCACATGACTTCTTCTTTTTGGGTTGTCATGGGGACAAGTCCTTCTTGGGCCTTGTTGTGAGGGTCAAGGTTCTTTGTAGCCATCTTACCCTTTGGGATTGGGGTCACTCCTGCGGGGAACTCATGGGTTCCAACCACTATAGTTGCCATATTGGCGGTGACCTTTTTTTACTCCTCCTTAAGCGTCAGAACTCCAGCTTCTATTAGTGCTTGGATTCTGTTCTTAAGAGGGTAACAATCCCTAGTAGGGTGCCCAACATTCCGGTGATAGAGACAATAGTTGGGATCGTTGGTCTTGCCAGCATCCTCTGGCTTCCTATTCTCCAGAAGTTTCAGCATTTCCTTCCTCTGGAGCAAGTAAAAGAGGGTAGGCGTCTATTCCGCCTTAAAAGTATAGACCTTCTCTTGCTGAGGCCTATTTTGTCTGGTGCCCTGCTGATTTTGGGGCTTCGGATTTGGTGGAGGATTTGACTTTTGAGGAGCAGCTTCTGATGCCATCACCGCTTTCCCTTTATTCTTATTGCTATTATTTTGGGTATATGGTTTATTACCTCCAGTACTCCTTGATCCACGAGACTCTCTTCAACTCGACGGATCAAGTCTTCGGCTTGCTCCCCTTGCTTGAGCAGATCTCTCCACGTTTTAGACTCCACGGCCCCCATTTTTAGGAGCACGTTAGTCTTAAAATTATGTCGGCATGTCTTGACTAGAGTTTCCTGGATCATTCCGTGTTTGCAATGCACGGACTTCTCCCGGAACCTTTCTATGAAATCTTTTATTGTCTCTTGTTCTCCTTGTTTAGTTGCAAGGAGGGAATGAACCGTTATCTCGGTATCATCCTCGAAGAAACGTGCGAGAAATAATTTCTCAACATCAAATCAGATATTAATAGTACATGGGGCAGCTGCATGAATCAAGTAAAAGCAGGCCCTCGCAAAGTACTTGAAAATACTTTGGTCATAATCGGGTCATTGCCCATCAAATGTCCTGCTTGGGACAAGAAGTAATAAATGTGCTGACTGGGTGATCCCTTCCCGTCATATGGCTCTAATTTGAGCGGCTTATACTTATGAGGGTATGGTATCATATTCCATTCAGGTGGATATGGTCTCGAGACCCCCGATTCTTTCAACTCCTTTTTATGCATCAAAGCTTCGAGTTGATTCTGTAATTTTTCTATCTTTTCTCCATGAGGATCATGAAAAGAGAATCTATCCTCGTCCTCGTGCATCGAATGGGCTTTTTCTTCTTTTTCTTCTTCATTCAAAGTTTCTTTGCCCCTTTTAGTATTATCCTCAACAAATTTTGTGAGCATCACTTTAAGATCTTCAATCGTCTTTTGTTGCTCTCGAATCATTCTTTCTTGAGCTTCAAATCTCTGATTGATATCATCAGATTTATCCGCCATGTGCGATGCTGCCTTTTGTAGCCGAGATGACGTAGAGGATGGAGGTGAAGCTATAGCTGAATTGTCGTTGTTATCATCATAATAACTTTTTGCAAGCCTCTTATAGTTCCGAGGCAGAACGGTTCCTAATTTCAGTCGGGTAATATGATGGTGTTCTTCATCACTCAATTCTGAATCATCATCTGTTTCTACAACCTTCTTCCCTTTTCCCACCATATTGGAGGTTACGGCTCTCCATTCTTTCAGGGAAGCGGTCTTTGGCTTCTTAGTAGGGTTCTTGTCCGACTCGGTTAATCGGTCGAACACTAATAACCTGCTCTTGCTGCAGCCGCAGTTGTCCATCACAGCGGATACTGCTGTCATAAGCTGCTGGTAATGACAGACAGGTTCAGCTTGAACTTTTTCTATGCCTCTTTTCTTGGATAGATACTTCCTGAGATCAGTGCCTTTAGCCATGGAGTCGTGGGACCTATCCAACTTTTGAGAGGGTCTAGGAACCCACTGAAACTTCTTTAGATCACTGATGTTTAGTTCTGATCCATTAATGTAACGATCAGTCCTGATTCTGTAATCGGGTTGATCCACACGGAGCTTAGAAATGGCTTTGCGTTTTGTCTCGCGGGGCTGAAGAATAGCTCTGCATTTTGCCACGTTAGCCTCGCGTTTCTCGCTGGCTTGGTGTGTCTTCAGAAGTTTAGCTTCTGGAATAATAGCCCCGCGTGAAAGGAAATTCTTGCACGCTGGCTTACCCTTGCGATTAACATAAGTCATAGCTTCGCGCCTAGCGCGATTCTTACGATTAACAACGATTTGCCAATCGTCTTCGCGATTCTCCCAGAGAATCTTGCGTTTCTCGCAAGTATTACTAGCCTCGCGTTTCTCGCTTGGCTCAGTATTAAGCTCGCGTGGAAAATCACACGTTGGTTGTAAAGAATTTTTATCCTCGCGTTTCTCGCGAGTGTAAGAAGTCTTGCGTTTCTCGCAAGTATTACTAGCCTCGCGTTTCTCGCTTGGCTCAGTAGTTGTCTCGCATGGAAAATCACACGCTGGCTTTAATAAATTTTTATACTCGCGTTTCTCGCGAGTGTCAGATATTTTGCGACTAGCGCAAATCTTACTGGCTTCGCGCTTCTCGTTAAGCTCAGCAATAGCCTCGCACGGAATATCACACGCTGGCTTTTCCTTGCTTTTAAGGCAAGTTGTAACTTCGCGTTTAACGCGATAGTGACGGTCTCGCGATTAGCACGAGCCAGTTTGCGAGGGACCATAGCCTCGCGTTCTCTGATGTTAGCTCCGCGTCCAAGGCGGGCTTTGAGGGCTTTACACCTTGCTCTCTGATTCCTATTTCGGAGTTGGGTTCTGGTCAATTCAGTTCCCAGGTCTTCTTCGGCAGTAGGAAGCTCATCTTCTGCTAGGATTTCCTGTCCGAGCATTGACTCTATAGCCGCAGTCTCCAAGGATCCCCGTCTCTTGGTGGATACCTTTTCACCCATTGCTCGGGTATTGGAGCGCATGCGACGATAGTGTCGTGTCTCATCCAAGTCACCTGATTCAGAAGAGAGGAACTCCTCATACTTCTGCTGGTCAATTTCAACGACCAGCATGTCTACTTCGGATCCGATCATGTCAACGTCCGATTGCGCCACAATCTCTTCATCAGTGAAAGAGATGTCTCTCACTGTGGTCTCCAGTTTGTTCGCCGCAAAAGTTTTGCTTCCTCCCATTGAATACAACTTATATTACAATGAAAGTGAACAAGATAAAAAGAGAACAAACGAGAGGATTTTATAGTTCAATCTCTCTCTTTTTAGAATATATCGTGGGATCTGTGGCGATGGGATCTGTTAAGCAGCTCCTTTTGACGATCGAACGTCGAACTCTTCTCTCTTGAAGATAACGGCCAACTGTAGATGATCTTCTTTCACGAACTCAAGGCTCTGTGCGTAACTTGAATTCTCCAAGAGGAAAAGATCTCAATTGCCGAAAAGAAGACCCGCCGAGAGGAAAAAGAAAGACTCCTAGGGTTTCACCAAGAAGGTATTTATAACCCCAGGTTAATGCAAGAGTTTCTATCTAAATAGAATTCGCACTCATCAAGGATTCTAATCAAATATCTTAGTTTTGATTTAAATCTCTTGATTTAGAGTTCTGATTGGACTTGATTTTGGTATCTGGTTAAGCCCAAATCATAATCACAATCAATTTGAGATTCTAGTTATCTGTTCACGCGAAGCTAATCGCATCAAAATGCGGCGCTAAATAACCAGAATGCGGAGCTAACACGGAGCTATCGATAGCTTAGCGTTTTACTCAACGCGAAGCTAAAACTAGCCAAACGCGGAGCTACTGAGTTAGCTCCACGTTCTGTTTTGGAAAATCCTATTTACTTAGAAATTTTCACTCCCAACAGTAGTTAATGTAGATTAGAATTTAGCTTGTACTCATATTTCATTAATAAAATTAGGATTTTGCTGAAGGGGTGGCGGCCACAATACCGTACTCCAGAGGTAAGCCATTGCTTTTAATTCTTTATTTGTTTTTTCGATAGAGTTAATTATTTTCTAGTATAGATTTATTTACTTTCTAGATTAGATTTAATTACTTTCTAGAATCATGTGTAGCTAATTTAGTTTAGTTCTAGGATATAGATGAAACTAGAATCCACCATATAATTGCTCTCTAGTATTTTTCTTCCTCATTAAAATAAATAAAGATATGATTTTTCCATGTAAAGATTAAAATACAAGAACTCGAAGATTAATACTTTGATAGGTTATACTTGAGTTAAGTTTTTTGATAGCCTATACTTAGTTAGGATTTGGAGTTGTTGGTTTTCATCTTTATCATAGATTTATCTAATGATTTAGTTTATTTTTATGAAAAGTAGTATTTTTGATGAGTTATACTTGCACACTACTTGATAGCTCATGCTTAGGGCACTTTAAATAAAGATTAAACTAAAAGATCACTTTTTTATGAAAGAAGAAGATAATAGAAATAAATACATGTTGGAAACTAGTGGATTATAGATCCTAGGCTAATTAGAACAACCAAACTTCAATCTATAAACTCTTAGTTAATCCAGTAGAATTAAAGAAATAGTAAGAATCACAAAACACCTGAGATCTCTGTGGGACGACCTGTATAGTGCTACAACTGACAATGTACGCTTGCAGTTAAATTATCACATCAAGTTTTTGGCATCGTTGCCGGGGATCGACAGTGTTTTTCTTGCTTTTTCTAAAGTTTTATGGGTTAACAGTGTGTGCTGAGTGTGCAGAAAATAGAAATTGTAGGTACAGGAAGACAAAAAGGATCAAAAGAGTCTCTGGACTAAGCAGCAGAAACCAGAGAGTCAAACTCTCTGGTTTAACCGTTATTTGGCGGCCAAAACCGCCAATTAGTGGCAAGTAAAGGTGATTTTGAACCCAAATTTCCTCCCGTTCTGTGATTTGGTTTCCTGGTTCTGTAAAAAAATTCAAAAAAAATATTTCAAAATCAAACTGGTTGCTATCATTGTCGTGATCCATATCATAATTATTATCAGTGTCCATAAGTAGAAGTTCACTAGAGCTAGGTTATAATCAAATTCACAGCACATATAATGAACCTGCGAGCGCTTCTTATACACAAAATTACAATTATGAATGGATGAATAATTCTAATTTTGCATATAATCAAGAGCCACACCAAGAGAGTTCTCCATCTGATCCTTTCTTTGTGGGCTATTCATCTTCATATTCTACATTCAATCATAAACAAGATATTCAAATGAATATGTTAGATGAAAAATTAAAAAGATTAGAAGCAAAATATGCATGTCATGAGAATTTACCTACAATCACTTCATATCTGTCATTAAATATATATATGGATCCATCATATCCACCTTCAAATTTCACTAATGATCTCGAGATGCATGAAGAAATAAGAAAAATTACAATCATGAGTCTGAGGAACGAAGACGTAGAATTGAGGAAGGTATAGAAGGTTTGCTAAAATCATTCTCTCAAAATTCATCCTCTAAAACTGCAGCTTGTATGGAAGATCTTCTCAAAGCGATTTCTCAAACTAAACTTATCAGAGATCAACCATCTAATAGTTTGAACATATCTGAATCCAATGAGCAACCACTTCAGTCATTTTCTGAAGTAGATATGATTCAAAATGAGTTAAATAATTTTATGCATGATGAGTCTATAATTCAACATTGTGATCAACCTATTTTAGACCATTGTGAAAATAATTATGATAAAACTGGTGATAAAGAAAATATTTTGCTTGATGATTTATCTCATGGTGAGCTTGCTAGTGACACATTATCATTTGATTCTTTTGATGGAAATTGTAAAGAAATTTATGAAGAAGAATTTTTATCCCTTCATAATAACTTGACTAATGATAAGTCCACTAGTATAGCATTTTCTTTTGAGAATTTTGATGACAAGTTTGAAGAAAATTTGCATGACGAGCCCAAAACATTAGAAGAATGGAAAGAATCTAAAAAAAGAAGAGGTCATGGTACCTGATGATTTGAAAGAGCCCTAAAAAATCGAGCTCATGATTCCACAACACCAAAGTGAGTATGTTATTTCACAAATTGATAAAACCAAAATACTTACTAATATGAAAGGTGCTCATTGATGGAATATGAACGATGGTAAAGGTATGATTTCCAGCTTCAAAATTTTATTATTGAATAAAGAAAAGAAAGGTAGAACTAAATTAAGAAAAATAAAAAATAAGATGGAGAGATTAAATGCAAAATTGACAAAAAAGCTAAGTTCATTCCTATCAAAATATAGAAGGACACACTATGAGAGTAGAAAGCCATCAAGAGGTCGTAACCGGTTTGAATTTTCTAGTAAATGTATAATATGTATATCATAGTTTTCTTATTTATTTTACCACACTTGGTTTGTGTATGAGGGCATATACGAGTTTAGGTGTAGGGGAGTGGGTTAGAATATATATATATATATATATATATATATATATATATATATATATATATATATATATATATACACATATATATTGTGATTTTAGATTTTTAAAGTTTTTATTTTATTTTTAGATGATTTTTGGGTTTCTTTATTTTACACTTTGGGTAGTTTTTAGGGTAACTAACTAAAAAAAATTAAATACTAAAAAAACTGAAAAAAAATTATATGTTTTCATCAATAGATCAACCTAATTATAGATAAATGAGCAAATTTAGATTTGAAATTGGATAGGAGAGTAGATTGGATGATACACTTTGAATTTTATGAAAAAGATTAAAATCCTAAATATAAATATCGCTAACAGTAGTTTTGAGGCAAGTATACATCTATTTTTCACTTCACAATAGTTTATTAGGTTATAGACAAAGATGATAACGATTGAGTAAGTTTTCTCTCTCTAAACAAAAAAAAGAAAAAAAAGAAAAAAAGAAAAAAAAGTTAGAATAAAATAATGGGGTGAGCCTGGTATTAAGGCAATAGGCTCGAGAGTGATAAAATAATGGGGTGCGCCTGGTATTAAGGTAATAGTCTCAAGAGTGAAAAAAAGAGTATAATCTAAATAATCGGGTACTTTGCACCTAAGTAAGCGTAAATATTCGTATGAAAGGTGAAATATTCTAAAAAAGGAAAAAAAAAAAGAAAAGAGTATGAACCGAGTAATCGGGTATGTTGCGCCTAAGCAAGCGTGAATATTTGCATAAAAGGTGAAATATTCTTAAAAAAAGAAAAGAAAAGGAAAAAAAAATTTGTTATAAGAGAGGAGATGAATCATGAGTTAGAGTTGGAGTCCAAAACCAAAGTAGACTATCACACGTGCACGTAGTTGTATAGGAGCCAATAAATTATCTGTTAGTGAGTATTGAAAAATAGGATTTAAATTTTTGATTAAAATGATAAGTGTATCTGATATGACGCTCGATTTGAAAACTGATAATCTAAATGCATTCTTGAGTTTGTATATTAGTTAGATTAATTGATGAAAATATTATAAAAAAAGATTTTTCTTTCCTTTGTACAAAATTTTTATTTTTCTTGATTTTCGGTTATCCTTATTTTTCTTTTCTTTATTCCTTAATCTATTTTCTTCTGGATTTTTATGGGTATATTCACTGCAAACCCTCACGAGACAATACTCGTTCACTATGGTAACCTAGGGGTTTAAAGGCTTGTTGCACATGCTAAGTGCAATCACGATTCCTGCGAAAGTGAGTTAGGATTTTTATTTTTCTTTTTAGGTTTAGGTTTTGCTCGAGAACTAGCAAAAGATAGGTGTGGAGGTATGATGAGTGCCATATATTGCATATTTATAGCCTTCATATTCCTATTTTTGTATATAAATAATGCTACTCGGGTATTTTTAGTGTGTTTTTCAGATAATCTGATTCATACAAGGAGATGGCATGAAATCAGAGTTGGAGTAGGAAATCAAAGTCCGAAAAGTTTCTAAAGTGGGCAAGACTACGTGACTACGATTCTGTAGAGACTCAAAGTTGAATACAGTTAGGAAAATTAAACGAATAAGACAAGAGTTTCAAGTGAAAAAATTTCAAGAATTTTTCAAATATTTTTACCGCCAAATAGTGGTAATTACTGCTAATTAGAGGCGAAATGGTGGACCCACACGTGGAATTTTCTCTGGTGACTTCGTTGTGATCTTGTAGTTTCACAATTATATTAGAATTGGGTTTGGTTTTCCGAAACCTATATATTGGTTGTATCTTTGTATTCTAGGGTTTTATGCAGTAGTTAATGTAGATTAGGATTTAGTTTGTACTTATCTTTCATTAATAAAATTAGGGTTTTTCTGAAGAGGTGGCGACCACAATACCGTGCTCCAGAGGTAAGCCATT
This sequence comes from Dracaena cambodiana, assembly GCA_036321105.1. Taxonomy (NCBI): domain Eukaryota; kingdom Viridiplantae; phylum Streptophyta; class Magnoliopsida; order Asparagales; family Asparagaceae; genus Dracaena; species Dracaena cambodiana. The sequence continues at coordinate 28,797,923 of JAYEPQ010000010.1, read as the reverse complement.
GCTTTTAATTTTTTATTTGTTTTTTAGATAGAGTTAATTGTTTTCTAGTATAAATTTATTTGCTTTCTAGTTTAGATTTAATTACTTTCTAGAATCATGTGTAGATAATGTTGTTTAGCTCTAGGATGTAGATGGAACTAGAATCCACCAAGTAATTACTCTCTAGTATTTTTCTTCCTAATTAAAATAAATAAAGATATGATTTTTCCATGAAAAGATTAAAATACAAGAACTCGAAGATTAATACTTTGATAGGTTATACCATAGTTAAGTTTCTTGATAGCCTAAGCTTAGTTAGGGTTTGGAGTTGTTGGTTTTCATTTTTATCATAGATTTATCTAATGATTTAGTTTATTTTTATGAAAAGTAATATCTTTGATGAGTTATGCTTGTACACCACTTGATAGCTCACCACTTGATAGTTCATGCTTAGGGCACTTTAAATAAAAATTAAACTAAAAGATCACCTTTTTATGAAAGAAGAAGATAATAGAAGTAAATACATGGTTGGAAACTAGTGAATTCTAGATCTTAGGCTAATTAGAACAACCAAATTTCAATCTAGAAACTCTTAGTTAATCCAGTAGAATTAAAGAAATAGTAAGAATCACAAAACACATGAGATTTCTGTGGGACGACCTGTATAGCGCTACAACTGATATTGTACGCTTGCAGTTAAATTATCACATCAAGTTTTTGGCGAAGATAAGAATTCGGGTTGTCAATATACAACTGGTCATATCTGAATTGTCGTGCAAAACGGCTTGGCGTATATGGCTCCATAAAGCAAATCCAACCTTGTCGAAAATTCAAATAACCTAGTCGAATATTAATAAGCCTCCAAAAGCAACCCGATAACAGAGTTGTATAGCCATCATTCCCAGGACTGTCTTCTAGCTGGTTACTATAATTCCCTTCGGGAAACTTGGATAAGCAACGGTAGATATGATAATTTTAATGTCACCCAAGGATTTGTCGAATCTTAGCCATATACCTTCCATTCCAGTTACAGTTTTCAAAGTGCTGCACACAAGGAATAGCATGATTGACAATTCCTAAGGGAGAAGTTATTAGTCTGGGATAATGCAGTACAAACTAAATCATCAAATAAGTGAATGGCAGGTCAATACGTGGATTAGGTGTTTTAATGATGATTTGCTATCTTTATCTTCTACCTCCTGAACTTTACAAAATTGTGTGACCATATCTCTTAAGCTCCATTAGAGACTACAAATCATGGTGGGTAATAACCCCAGAGGTTGACCAAATGCTAATAAAACTGCTGGATAAATAACTTCAATAGCAATGACTTTGCCACACAAGGTAGGCACTACACAACGCTTCAGCCATAGTATGAGATATCCAGTGAAGATTGCATTGTATGACATGGGAGAAGCTGCTTGATAGTGATAGCATTCAAAAATAGTCTGAGCTTTAAAACCATCTTCATTGGATTCTGCTGTATATGTTGTTGCAAAGCAGGTGCCGATCCTTTCATGGATAGTATTCATGTTACAAGAAGTTTGTATCTGGATAATGCACCCACTATCTTCCAAATTTTTGAAGAGATACTCTACCCATACTTTATGTCGCACCCCTTGAATTCGTACCTGTCGCGCCCCTTGACTTCGTGTCTTAGAGATGTCGGCACAAATATTATAATGACACATTAACTCCCAATAAGCAGAGTATGCATTGGGAATAGACTTGAGACGGAAAAGTTCCCTCATATTGGGAACGTATTCTTCATAGGATGTTTCGCTATGGATAATGCTGAAATTTCATGCATCTCATGAAGCGCGAACCCCAATTTCCCAATAGGCGTGAAGAAAGTATTGGTCTGTGGATTATACATCTCCAGTATGCAAAAGAAGTGAGGAGAGCTATGTGGAAGACCGAATCGCACATTCCTCACTGCGCGATAGAGGCCAAGTCTCTCTAAGCGTGCTCTGAAATTTGTTAATATGAAGTGGGTCATCCGAGACCACCATAACTGTGAAGATGAATGAACCCACCCAGGAGTACGGAAGTCGTGAGCTGGGAATTGACCATTAGCTTATGCAAATTGATTAATAAATGTATCTGTGTGCCTGGGATGCTCTCTAATAGGTAGGTCTTTGCAGACTCTCCTGGGTAAAAGACCTATGGCATGTTTTGCTGGGCTATCTACAGATGGGCCGTTTTTGCTAAATTTTTCCGTGGCAATGCCATGATGACTTCGAGTAACTGGCCAAGACATTATATGTGGACATGAAATCCGCAGTAGATATGTTAAAGAAAAGCTACGCTCCAGGTCTGGGATAAACATATATCGATCTCCCACCTTATTTAACCACTTAGCAGTATCAAATAAATCTTCATCTGAATTGTTGACAGAATCCCCAAAAAGAAAGAGAGGTTTCTTCGATATCTGCCAATTAGCACGCTCAAAGACGGTATCAGTAATCAACTCACGAGCCATGAACGGGTTGCAGGTAATAATTGTTTGTCTCTGATCATCATTACTTCTTTCTTCCACTAAACGAATGTGATCATTGAATCCAAAATGAATTTGATTATTAGGGCCACCACAAAATTTGAAATAATAATTCTTTGACAAAGGGTCTGTTGAATAGAGAACTGCAAAGAAAGAAAATAAAAAAAGAAGAAAAGATGAAATACTAGTCCAAAATTGGAAAATCAAATAAGTTACGTAACACAAAATCAAGACTTGAAATTAAAATTCAAACCCAAAACTACATGTCACGTTCAGTAGACTGCACCCACAAGGTTGTACCGCAGGGGTGCTCCTGTGGGTTGCACCCACGGGTGGCACTCACGTGAGTGCACCTGCGGGCAGGAGCCACCCGCGGGTGGTACTCCTGCACGTGCTCCCGCGGGTGCACCTGGAGAACACCCGCGGGTGGTGCCCTACCGCGGGTGGTTCCCCACGGGTTGCATTCGTGGGTGGTTCCCCCTACGGGGTGCAACCCACGGGTGAGGATGCCGATGGGTCCCACGGAGTGCACCCCGATATGTTTTGCGCACTGCTTGATGTGCCTACTCTATTGAAGGTGCTCCATTGCACAACGTATATTATATTGGATAGAATAACACCATATACAAGTTTATATTTAAAATAAAAAAGAAATTTCTTTCATAATAATTGCAAAAGTGATTTTAAAATAAACGGATGACCGTTTGTTTATCTGATAACAGAAAAGAAGGATCAACGCTAGTGGTAACGCAGGCGTGTCGATCCTCGGAATTGGAAACTTGCATGCAGGGAGTATTTGGAGATGCCCTTGAATTGACTATTTTCTCACAAAATAGGAATAAAGATAAACAAGAAGACAGTTTCTTTGAAGATGAAAACAATGGAAATATCTGGGTATTTATAATAAATAATCACCCAGATCTTAAATAGGAGAAGGAATTTAAGTTTATAACTAACTAAAACTAAATGTTGGTTAAAATATTTATCCAAATCCAAATATGATTTGGGTATCTATTTAAAATCTTATTCTTACTCCAATTCTTATCCCTACCTTGATTAAAATCCTCACCCAAATCATAAAGGTATTTGTGGATGTATTAACACCCAAGTTTAAAAAAAAGAAAAAGAAAAAGAGAGAGAGAGTCCAAAATGTTTCGAAATTAGTTACAAATCAATACAAAATTTTGAAAACTTTAGAGGGGGTTATATAGCCAAAAAAATTTGGATTAGAGGAAAAGGGTGCACCACGGGGTGCACCCGCGGGAACTCTCCATTGTAAGCAACCCGCGGGGTACACCCACAGTTGGCAACCCACAGGTTACCCCTGCGGGTGGCAACCCACGGTTGCCCCTGCGGGAGTTTCCCCCAGGTGGCAACCTGCGGGTTGCTCCCGTGGGTGCCTTGCGTGCCACCCGTGGGTTGCTCACGCGGGTGCCACCCGCGGGAGCTTCCCGCGGGTGGCAACCTGTGGGTGCAACCGCAGGAGCTTCCTACGGGTTACACCCGTGGAAGCATCCTACGGGTGCCACACGCGGGGTGCTATTTGTGGGTTGTCCACCTCAGTGCTTCGGTTAATAGATTTAATCCGGATTTTCAGGGGATCCGATTCCCCTAATCTCAGTTGTTTCTGTTACTAGGTTTGGGACAGATCTTGGCTTCTCAATCTATAAAAAGAGGCAGTGTCCAAAGGAGAACGGGGGATTTTTCTGGAGATCAGAGAACGTCTTCTTTCAGATTTCCAGAGCAGAGAAAAGAGAGTCGATCGGCTTCTTCCCAGTCGGACCATCAACGGAGCGCATCAACAAGAGTTCCACTACTACCAGATCTTGCAAACTAAAGGGAATCGAAATTAGTCATCCCTATTCTTGTAATCTCAATTTTCTTTTGTAATTTTCTTTTAATGTTGTAATTCCAAATTAAAATCGCAATGGAGGAAAAATTTAACTGTAATTCCAAATTAAAATCGCAATGGAGGAAAAATTTAACTTTTTGAGCAAAGAAGCAATAGAAGCTGAAGTCAAGAAGCTTGTTGATTCGGATCTTATCCATGAAGAACAATACCCTAATTGGATGGCAAACATTGTTCCCATACTTAAGAAGAACGCTAAGATCCGGATATGCATAGATTTTCGGAATCTTAAAGTTGCTTACCCTAAAGATGAATTCCCACTGTCCATAACCAATGTCATGATAGACAATACATGCGGTTATGAGAGAATGTCTTTTATGGATGGTTTCTCAGGGTATAATCAGATCAAGATGCACCCCGAGGATGAAAAGTATATATCTTTTAGAACTCCGTTAGGGATGTATTGTTATACAGTGATGCCCTTCGGATTAAAAAAATGCTAGCACGTCCTACCAACGGGCAATGAGCGTCATCTTCCGAGAACATTTTAGGAAGATTGTCGAGTGCTATGTGGATAACTTGGCAGTTAAAAGCAAGAAGAAGACGATCACCTTAACGACTTGAGGACCATATTTGACCTCATGAGGAAGCACCAATTGAAGATGAATCTCACCAAATGTTTCCTAGGAGTATCTAGTAGCAAGTTCCTGGGATTCGTCATAAGCTCAAAGGGAATCCACCTCAACCCTGACAAAATCAAGGCGATTTAAGTAATGCAACAACCTCATAACCTAAAAGAATTTAGAGAGTTGCAAGAGAGATTGGCATATATTTGACAGCTTATCACCAACTTATCGGGACGATGCCCACCATTTACAAGGCTCACGAAGAAGTGGGTGTCATTCATCTGGGATGAAGCATGTCGGCTGGTCTTCAATGACATAAAGAGGTATCTAACTAACCCACCCATTCTAGCAGCCCGGTGCCAAGAAAGCCTTTCCTCATCTATGTAAGATCGATGGATCATGCCCTTGGAGTTTTATTAGCACAACACGGCGAGCAGAGCCAGGAGCAGGCCATCTATTACTTAAGTCGCAGCATGATTGGCGCAGAGCACAGGTATAACCTAATTGAGAGAGAATGTTTAGTTTTAGTATTCACCATTCAAAAAATGTGATACTACATAGCTGGACAGACAATTCATGTCATCTCTTGTGCTAATCCATTGAAGTTACTCATGACAAAATCAGGTGCACTAAATGGGAGATTAGCTAAATGGGCACTCCTCATAGCACCGTATGATATACACTTCGTCTCTCAGAAGGCCATAAAAGGATAGGCAATAGTAAATTTTCTCACAGAACATTCCTATATTGGAATATGAAAAACTCCAGAATGTCATCATTGATGAAATTGCTCAAGTCAACCCGGTCAGTGGACAATAGACTTGGAAACTCTTCTTTGACTGAGCAGTAAGGAGAACCGCAGTGGGAGTGGGGTCATACTAATAAGTTCCACAAGCATTGATACCTAGGGGGTATTCACTCATTGAATTGTGCACAAACAATATTGCATAGTATAATGCACTCATCGTTGACCTCCAATTGGCTCGGTGACTGGGGGTGAAGCACTTGGAAGTATATGGAGACTCCAAACTTATTGTTAACCAAATAACTGGAGAATATGAGGTAAGGTATGAAGAACGTGGATGCAGACGCCTTGCATCCCTAGCCACAACCTTGGCTGTGCCACTTGGAACAAGTAAGCAGATCTCAATAGGGGGTTGGGATCTTTGAGGAAGAAGAGGTATGCCAAGTAAGTTTGAATCTTGAACCTCCTGATTGGCGTTTCCCTTTTATAGACTATGCACTACATGAAATCCTCCCGGAAGTCCCCAAAGTGGCGACTTCATTTAGAAAAAAGATATCGAAATACTACTACGATGCAATATCGCATCCATTGTACTGGAGATCGTGCGACGGCGTTCTGCTATGTTGCCTTTCGAAGAAAGAAACTAACAATGTAATTCATGAAATGCACAGTGATACCTGTAGGGCCCTATCATCCAGGACCAAAACTCTGGGACCGTATAAAAAGACTTGGCTATTTTTGGCCAAAAATGAGCGCAGACACTGTGAACTATGCAAAGTGCTACCACATCTGCCAAATACATGCTAATTTCATTCATCAATCGTTGGAATACTTGCATAATTACGTCGCTAGCTGGCCATTTGAAGCCTGGGGCATGGATATTATTGGTCCGATTACCCTGCCGTCATCTAATGGGCACAGATTTATACTCACCATAATCGACTACTTTTCCAAGTGGGCAGAGGCCATCTCTATGAAGGAAGTAAAAATAATAGATGTCGTCAAGTTCATTAAGCACCATGTGATATACCGCTTTGGCATACCCAGGCGGATTATCCACGATAATGGTCCCCAATTTGCTAGCCAAGGATTCACGTGATTATGTAATAAATTCAGAATCCAGAATATTGCATCGATACCTTATAGTCCGACAACAAATGGGCTACTCGAGGCATTCAATAAGACCATCGTCAAGTTGCTTCAAAAATTTGTATCCTCCAGTAAACAGGACTGGGATGACAAGCTAGAAGAGTGCTTGTGGGTTTACCGAACTATGGTTGGAACTCTGATAAAATCTACACCATTCTCTATAGTTTACGAGTGCGAAATACATATACCATCTATATGAGTCACATTAATTGTAGAAATGATGATATAAGAACAACACCAGCGACGATTGCGAGAACTCGAAATGCTAGATAAAAAGCGTTTAAAGGCACAATAGCAAATAGAGCTGTATCAGGCTCAGATCTCGAAGGCTTTCAACAAAATGTCAAGCGAAGAATTTTCAAGGAAGGAGACTTGGTCTTAGATATTAAAAGACTAATGATCATGACCCAAAAAACTAAAGGAAAGTTTAAGCCTAAGTGGGAAGGTTCCTTTGTAGTAGAGACGGTCTACTCAAATGGAGCATATCGCCTAATCAACCAAGATGCGGATAGATTGGTGATCTTATTAATGGCAGATTCTTGAAAAGATACTACATATAGTCACTCTTTTCCAAAAAATATTGTATCTGTGACTAGCAAATTTTGCTACCCAAACGCCATCAAGATAACGGGAAGAGAATTTATTTCTCACCAACTCATTATGCTGGAGGGTAAAAAGTATGATTTGCCCAATACCATTAAAGTAATGGGAAGAGGACACCTTCCTCTCCAACCCTATCATACTGGGGTAAGAGTATAAAATTAAACAATCCAAAGCTGAAAAGCGAAGGGAAGAGGGAATGTTTGACATTCAAGTTCAAATAAAACTCTCGACAACTTATCATGTTGAGGTGAATAGCATGGCTAGCCCAATGTAAATGGTGTTTGTTAAAGACATACCAAATCCATTTATAGCTGGGAATTTGCTAAAAATTCCGTGAACCTATCATGTTAAACTTTTAGCTTCGACAGCGAGATTTGAACCATCTCATCCGTATCACCACATAAACGACAATCATCACAAACTTGTCATGTTAAGCTCTTATCTCTGACAGCGAGATTTGATTATCTCACCCACTTCATAGTCATCCCATAAATACTTCAGTGAATTCTCATTATTCTGATCCTGACCGATTACTGATTCTGTCTACTTTCTGAGCAAATTAACCACAAATTTTAAATCAATTATGTCTGTTATCCAGGCAAATCACCCGACTTTGTCTACTTTCCCTGCGAATTGATCTATGATCCAGACCTGATCATCGATTCTTTCTGTTATCCAGGGAAATTACCCCGACTTTGTCTACTTTCCAAGTGAGTCAACCTATAATACTAATTCGATCATCGATTTTGTATGTTATTCAGACGAATCACCCCGATTCTGTCTACTTTCCAGCAAGTCAACTTATGATTCTAGCCCGATTATCGATTCTATCTGTTATTCAGGTGAATCACCCCGTAGATATGTCAACTATACCTCTATTTTGTGATCCTGACTCGATCATCAGCTCTATCTGCTTTCCAGGTGAGTCAACCTATGATCCTGACCCGATTATCGATTTTGTTTGTTATCCATGTGAATCACCCCATATGCATATCAGTCATATCTCTGTCTATGATTCTTTTGATCCTAACTTGATCCCTGACTCTATCTGCTTTCCAGGTGAGTCAACGTATGATTCTGACCCAATCATCGATTCTATCTGTTATCTAGGCGAATCACCCTATCTTTGTTTGCTTTCCAGATGAGTCAATCCCAAATCTCAAATCGATTCTATTTGTTATCTAGACAAATCATCCTGGCTCTATCTGCTTTCCAAGTGAGTCATTCCCACTGCAAATTTCGAAACTAAACTTATTATGGTCTCACCATCCCTGTGATAAGTTCAATATTCCGCAACTCTATCTTCCAAAAATTCACAACTCCATAGTTCTAATTTATCATCTTGACTTTGTCTACTTTCTAGATAAGTCTATTTAAAAAAAAGTGGCTATGGAAGCAATGTAATGTACCAAAGATCCAAAAATTTACCCCAAAACCCTGAGATATCTGCAAGAATGTCACCCAGAAATTCCAGAGCAATGAACAATGCATCATATTGTAGCTAAATTATTTATTCAATAACAAAGTAAAGGAAGAAAGTAAGGCGGTACAAACAACGTTATTGTTCAAAAGAAGAAAAGTATAAAAAAAAGAGAGGATGAAAGATTTAAGGGTTGCCGAAAATCCTTAAACTTGACACTGCCTCCTCAAGAGCCGCTCGCCGAGTCTCCTCCATAGTTGATACCACTTGATGGCATTCATTTTCATTGATGACCAGATGCTGAGAAGCTTGTGCCCTAACATCCTTAATTACCTTGCTCCGCATATTGACCTCCTATTGAACCTGGCCGTGGCGTAGAACAAGTTCATCTGGTCTCTTCAGCACTTCATCTTTCTTCACTTGAGCGGTTGCAAGAATGGCTTGAGCTTTGGCGATTGTCTCATGGGCACGGTCTATAGTGGCTTGATTAGCATCCAACTCAAACCTTACCTGCTCTATTTCTCCATTAATCACTTCTTGATTTGCCTGGAGGTTACTAACTTCAGTGGTCCAGGCCTCTTCTTGGCGATGTAAGTCTTCTTCCCGTGTAAACAACTCTGTCCTGCGACGAGCAACTTCAATTTCTGCTATGGTAGTGATATCAGCTCGTCGAAGAGTCTCTAATACCTGAACTTGTTCATCTAAAGTAGACAAGCGGGCCCGATAAGGAGCAGCTTATTCTGATCCCCCAATATTCTCAATATTGGTTAGATAATTCAACAATATCGGGGGCCCAAACTGTATAGAACGACAACCATCTAACAACATGGACACGCACTGTTGTAACAAACGCAAGAAGTCTATGATGTTGTGGTGGAAAAACTCCTCAAGTGGATCGTCATCAGGAATAACTTGGTTAAAGCTGGAACCAGTATTGGAGCAGGAGCTGCAGAAGGTGTTGCAATGCTAGGAGAAGCCTTCCTGCTTAAGACCGTTGTGATGTGCAGCACCAATGATTGCAACAATGGACGAGCTAATTCTGAAATATTGAACAGAGGCCCCCCTTAAGTCACTATGATGGTGGTTATGGGAGCAGACTCTGAAGGAGAACTCTCTTCCAAAACATTTCCCGTGCTGGACCCTGCTCTCTCAAAAGAAAACATCAATGACGGTTTGAAAGTAGGAGGCACCCTAGTTGATGGCCCAACACCAGGACCGACTGACGATGAGGAAGCAATGACCTCTACACTTACCGCCGCAGGTGGAGGTAGAGTTGCTACAGTGGCAGCTAGTAGATTGCTCGGCTGAGCGTCAACATCTAAAAAATAAGCAATGAAGATACAGCAAAATGTAACTTGTTGATGAGGACTATACACAAAAAAAACCTGCAATGCCGATCGAAATAGCTAGAGGAGGAACATCTTCATAAATGACTGTCTCTAGTTCCTCGGCACGGAGGTGACTATGCTTGCTCGTGTCGGGGGTAGGAGGGAAGTAAATCTCCTCATGGGCATCCACATCAGATGCAACACCACCACCATCACCACCTTGACTTCTAATGCCCGAATAATCAACACGCTTAGATGAGAGTGATTGATAAGAGATAGAGCGGGGTTGTGGTGAACCAACACCTAAAATGCAACCCATTACATAAAGACGAAAGCAGAAAGAGATAGAAAAGTAAGAATATGGGGAGTTGAACTTACGAGAAGATACTAGTCCAGTTGTCCGACTGCGAGGAGGAATTGTCATTCTAGGCATCATCACTGGTGGCGAAGAAATAGCACCAGTACCCAAGCCAGCCATAATGATGACATTTGACTCAGAAGTGCAAGAACAACTTCAAAAACAGTCTCTGAAGCGACTGCTGCAGGTACAGTAACATCAAAAGTAACTTCATCAATAGCCACTACAGGCACAGGAACCTCCACAGCAACTCCAACAACCTACAAGGCATGCTGAGGAGACGATAACTCTTTAGCTAATTAGGTTGTGAGGGAATGACGAGGCTTCTTTACTGGGCGGGTAGAACTACGAGAGCTTGCCAATTTGGTACGTTTCGCCACAACCTCAAAATCTCCTCGAGCAAGAACATCTCTTTGACCACGTGCAACAGGTTGGAAAGGAACATCGGCTGGTGCGTGCACGTTAGCTTGTGCATGCACGTAAACCGGTGCAGGAACGTCAGCCTGGGCTAGCACAGTAGCCTAAACCAGAGCATTTCTTAGAATAAGTACATTATCTAGAGCGTGTACCGCAGGCGCAACCCCAATAACAATATCATCATCATCAACTGAAAGAAACTCATCCATGCCCCATACTCGGATGACCTTGGCACCTTTCCTCTGAGAATAAAATGCCTCAATCTCCCTCATACACGAGTGGTTGATCGAAAAAGAGGCAGCTGTAGTATTGATGCTGTGGTACCAAGAGTAGAACTCGAGCAACATGTAAAGATTGGGAGTCGTTTGGGACAAAGAGAAATGAGCTTCTGTGAAGCTAGTAGAGAAATGGTACCACCCTCTGGCACCCTTGAACATATTACCACGGGATTGTAACGAAGTGTTGGGGTTACCGACATAAAGCTCCGAATACCTAAATTGGTGAGCAAACCAACTGGGAAAATATGATTCAAGAAAGCAAATCGACCCTTGTCGATATAGCAAATGCCCTTGCCTGATGTTGATCAACCACCAAAAGCAACGAAAAGAAAGGGTGGTGTGTAGCCATCAAAGCCAGTAGTATCTCTGAACTCTTCCCCATAAGCTCTTCCAGAGAAATTGGGAAAGTTGTGATAAATATGGTAGTTTTGATGGCTACGCACTGTCTTCCGAATGGCGCGCATGTAGTAGTTTCTCCAATCGCAGCTCTTGTATCTCTGAATGAATGAGCCCCCGCTGCTGTCTTTGGGAGGTGAGGTCATTAGACTCGGTCAGTGCATCACAAACCATGCTATAATGTAGGTGTAGGGCAACTCCACTCTAGGGTTGGGAGTTGATGTCTTAGCTTCAAAATCGATATTTCTACTTTTCTTCTTCTTGCTCCCTAGGCAAAATTTAGTTGCAAGTTCCCGAAGGTTGCTCTGTAACTTGCAAACCATCGCGGGCAAGAGTCCAAGAGGTTTCCCATGAGCTAGGAAGATGACCAGGTACACAACTTCAATAGCCATAGAATTATGGGGAATGGACGGGATGACATAGTGCTTCAGCCAGAGCATGAGAAAGCCCACTATCAACTCCCTGTCAGAAATAGGAGTCTGCGCTTGATAGTGAAAACTTTGAAAACTTGTGCCCGCATTAAACCCATCTTCATTTGACTCTGACACATACGAGGTGGCACCAAAGTGAGCTATCCTAGATTCAACACTAGTTTGGCTGAGAGGATCTAGCTTCATCACTGTAACCTCCGGATGATCAACATCTTGAAATAAATAGTTAGTCCACAACTTTTGGCTAATACCTTGATTCCTTGTTCCATAAATCTCCTAGGAGATGTAGTAGCGATACATTACCTCCTAGTATGTCTCATACACCTAAGAGTCCTGTTTCTTCATCCATTGTAGCTCCTATGTTGTCAGAATTATCTCTTCATGTGGTAGTTCTCCAATCAATAATAAGGAGACTTCAAACATCTTATGGAGAGCAAGGTCAAGCTCGCCCGCAGGGTGAAAAATGCCCCAAACTTGGGATTATACATCTCCAGGATACTGAACAGATGATAGACACTATATAGAGGCCATACTGTACATTTCTAATAGCTTCGTATAGTTCGATATCATTCAATATTGCTTCTAGTTTGGAGAGAATGAAGCTAATCATTCTGCTTCACCACATCCTGTCTGTTGAATGGATCCATCTAGAAGTGCAGAAATTGTGAGTAGAGTATTGTCCCTTCGACTTCAAAAAATTATTGAGAAAGGCGCCTGTAAGTTGAGGAAATTATCCAAGAGGAAAATCCTTCCCTACTCTTCCTGGCAGCAAACCAGTAAGGAATCTATAAGTCCTCTAGTTTGTTTTTCTTTACTTTCTATTCATTGTAATTTAGATATTTTCATTGTAATTTTTATAAAATCCATGACAATGAAAGGAGGCGTGAATTTCACGGGAAACAGAGCCCTCACTTGGATTAGGAAATGTTTATAATTTGCTGGTGGCAGGATTGATTCATATGAGTCAATATTATCAGAGTACCCGAGTACACTCAGGATCCAAGCAAGTAGTGAAAAAGAAATGAAATCGTCACAATGAACATGAGTAGATGTTACAATATGAACATGAAATCATGTATGACGCATGAATAAATATCGAGTAATAAGAACATGCAAATAAAACGATAAATACAATGCAAACATGATCAATAATAAAGCAAAGTACAGTATGACATAAATGAGAGCGTTAATATTGTTGTAAGTATAGTAACATGAAAGTTAAAGTAAACAAGTATAACTATGGGTTAACATCTATCTGGCAAAATAGTAACCTACACTTTTGGTCGGAGGTTCCTCAATCGATGTTCTTCCATGCAAGTAGAAGCGAACAACAAGAAGTATCAAGTTATATCCATTCACGGAAATAGCAGTTATCAAATGCAGAAGGTGGAGACGATGTTTGGTTTTCGATGTGATCGATGGAGGTAGGAGAGAGAGTAGAGAAGCTCAAAGCCAATGGACCCATATATATATATATATATAGAAATTGAAAAAGAATCATCTCTAGATGGGAAAAAGAACGCTAATGAGTCAAAGAATTTTCTGCTAAAGTTGTAACTCCCAACTAGCCATGTCCTTATATTAGTATACTCTATATTAACCATACTGACGTAGAGCCTGAGTACTGATATCAATCCATTATTATTACGTTGACTATTTTTTACATTCATATTTTGAATTGGAATTCTGATATTGGGGTCATCATCGCCTTGACTTATTTCATTTATTGTGATCTTTTAATTTTTTAAAATAGTTGATGCTCAGATCAAAATATCAACACTAATCAATAATGATCTTTTCTTTAACAATTTAATCTTGCAATGTAGATATTGGATTTTGATTTTGTAAAATGTATTATTTCTACTGTAATTATTATTAATATCATATCCTTTTATCGATTTATTCTATGTCGTCTGTATCAGTTCGGAAGACTTAATACTAATACCGACAGATAAGAAGTAAACTAGTTTTTTATCTTTGATTTTAAACCCCAATGAATAATTTCATAGTATTTGTCTAATTTTATTTTATTTTATGTATTTTTTAGATTTATTTTGGACAAGTTAATTTTTGGATAGATACCGATTAAAGTAATCAATTTAATACAAATTTACTTTTAAATTTTTTGTTTCTTATTTGATCCCCATTAGTCTTCTTTGACCTTTTCTAATAATATTTGTGTAACGGCCTGCCATTCGGAATACTGAATAGTCGAGTCGTTCGGCAACGTATTCATGAAAATACACTATGACTCAGTACAACATAATTCATTATGACATATGAAAAGAAAATAGTATTTTAATGAGAAATAAAATTTTTATTCAATTAACAGAGCTGGATTATAATGGATAATGACGGAAAAAAGGAAGAAAAATTACTAAGGACAAAGATAACATTTAAGAGCGAAAGCAACCTAATAGAATAAATATAAGGCTGAAATGGAAACATAATCTGTCTACTAGTTTTAATTACTCCTTGTAGTACTTCAAATCTTTAATCAGCTCCATCGAATATAACTCAAAATTTGGCATGCACACCCAGGTGTCAGATCATGAGCAAATAAAAGATAATAACAGTATGAAATGATAAAGAGTAAAAGCAATTGAAATATATATGATTATATATATGAATGCAGATATAGAACATGAATTAATCTATCAATTAAGTTCTTAATAATGTTTATTTTAATTATAATTATGCTTTATACTACAAGTTAAATATTTCATTTAAGGTGTCATATATTATTAGAGAATCTAACTAAATTATTATGGCAAGTCCAGTACAATACGTTTCCATTCATATATCTTATTATAACTCAGTTCGAGTATTATTATTATTATTATTATTATTATTATTATTTTGAGTTTGGGCTAAACAAATAAAGTTGTACTCGCATTAAATAAATTATGGGTTTTAAGAAAAATATAAAAAATATTTATAACTTTGAAATAATTTTATAAAATTAATTTGGTAAATTTATTTTAAATTATATACAACTATATTTCTTTATATATTCAAATAATACAAAAACGTTTGTAAGTAAATAAGTAATTACTAAATATATGTGCCGGTTTTGGATAGTTACATCCTAACTTCCTTGGAAAAAAATTTCGTCATCAAAATTAAGTCTGTGTCACGAACAATCCACGTATACTTTAGGTAGCTCTTTGTTGTCTCATTAATTGAGCTCGATTTTGATCCACATAGTAGATAAGTCATCTTTCGACGAAAGTAATGATAATTGGAATGAAGGGTATATGAAATATTTTTTGAAAATAAGAACATATGTCAAAGAGTAAACATTTAGTTCAAATTTTGGATGAAAATTTCTCGAAAAGAAATATATCATAGGAAGGAAATAAGAGATACAAATGGATCAAAGGAATGGGACTCAAGGAATTCACTAGGTGATGTGTATATATGTGGTAAAAATTTTGTATATGATCCAAATTAATTCAAATCACTTGAACTGATTTGAGAACCTAGGTTCTGACACCACCTGTAATGGCCCGCCATCCGAAATGCTAGTAACCGAGTTGTTTGGCAAAATATTTGTGAAAATACGTGTTAAGTCTCAGTCCAACATAAATCAAATACTACATTTAAATACACAATAATATTTTAATAAAAAAATAGAATTTATATTCAATTGACAGAATTGACTTACAATGGATAATGACGGAAATAAGGATAGAGAAATTACTAAGGACAAAGATAGCGTTTAAGAGTGAAAGCAACCTAATATAATAAATATAAGATGGAAATAGAAATATGGTCTATCTACTAGTTTCAATTACTCCTTGTAATACTTTAGATCTTCAATCAGCTCTATAAGATCGATTTTAAAATCTGGGTATGCACATCCTGGTTGTCAGATCGCAACAAAATAAAAATATAATAGCCATATGAAATGATATAGAGTAAAAGCAACTTAAATAAAGATGATTATATATATGAATGCAGATATAGAATATAAATTAATTTAGTAACTTAGTTCTTATAGTTCTTAATAATATAGTATTATACGATTATGTCAACATGTACCTATAGTATGTGCAAAAATTAATTGTACAACTTAATAGTGTAATCGAAATACAGTTTTTACATCAATAAGTATCTCCTCCAACTCCATATTGTTTAGAGTTATCAAGATCACGTTAAGTCCAGTACAATACATTTCCATTCAATATCTTATCATAATTTTATTTGAGTTTGGGCGTAGTTGATTTTTAGAGAGATGTTTCAATTTTAATATGTTATTGAAATTTCAACCACTAATTTAAGTGATTTCTAACTGCATATCATAATGACACACGCCCAGGCAAGAGCAAGGAAGAAAGAGGTTTTCCATGTAAATATGTTCCGTAATTAAATAACCACTTTTCTTTATATCTCCTTTCTAGACATCTTTAGCATACAATATTACAAACTTTATTCTGAAAATAATATGTTCCTTAATTGGATTCACTATTTTTAATTATTGATTAATTCATTTATAACCTATTTTTTATTTGAATAAAGTTTGTAAGATCATCAAATTTCATATAATTAAATAACTTCTAATTATATGAACATGTACAAATGTGGAATGCAAAATGAGCACGACATTTTATTTTTGGAAATAAAATTATACTTTATTAAAATAGTTATTGTCGAAGGAAACAATAATTAATATTAATACATATATAAACAATTGTATTTAATAAATTGAAATATAATTCATTCCTATAAGTTAGGAATGGTGCATGAATAAGTGAGTTCGATAAGAAACTCACCTTAGCCTAAAGATGCGCTCGTCAAGTAGATTCACACTCAAATTTTTTGATAAAATATCAATAATAAATTATTATAAAATAAGCATTGATTTTTGTGATTTTAGGAAAATTATCTTGAATTAAAGGTAGGTAAAAATCCATTTTTAGTTATGGAAGGTTAGTATATTTGAAACAAATTAATTAAGAGGATAATCATTTTATTCGGCACATAAGATGATTTGGTGTATATCTTAATTAGGCTATTATGAGTATGGATGTGAGAACTAACTATGTCTAATAAAGTCAAACCTAATAAGGAAATAGAAAGGGATTACTACTAAAATAAACTAGAAGAACTCATTATGAAACATTAGGGAAGAGGAGGAGGAATGGTGCTTTGACGGGACAATGATGATTCTGACATTAGTTCAGTGAAAGATGGCGATGGTTACCAAAGGTTGTCAGTGGGGCGGCTTATGCAATTAAAGTGTATCCGGTAGTAGAAAATGCTTGTAAGATGGCTCCTTTAGTAGTCGATGCGATCTAGAGGTCAGTGACCATCTAGTACTCGACAACATTTTGGCAGTTGGCAAACCATTGCTGGTGACGATAGTTAGTGTTGGCAATTAGTGGCGCTGTAATGGTTGGCGGCATTTCTACAGTTGGTATTTGCCATAAAAATTGAATTTTATTGAAAATCTCAAAAAAATTACAATAGAAATGGTTTTCCAGTTATAGAAGATGTGGAGATGATTCCTCTTTGTTTAAGCCTGGGGTTCTCTTGTAGTTGTGGAGGACAATCTTTCTCTCCGTTTATAATCAGAATGCAAACTCTTGAGTTGGCAGTTTTTGCAAAATTCTTGAACGAGAAGAACTCTGGTCATAGCATAAGTGCTCAAAGTGAAAATAATACAACCCCATTTTCAGTCCTGAATGTAGATATTTATAGGTGTAGAGACTTTTGAATTGGTGTAAATGTCCAATTAATAGCCTCTTTAATTGAAGATTAATTTTTGCTTTTAATCCATTAGATTCATAACTACAATTTTTAATTCTATGAATTTTGTAACTGAAACGCAGATCTCAGCCTTTAGATCCGTGTTTTAGCTTTCCGCAACTCATGTGCAATGCTGAGACCTGCCTTTGGATTCAAATGAGTATAACTTTTATATGTTAAAGTTCTGGAATGAAAATGCAATCCAACATGGTTTGCATTTTAGCTATACTTAGCTCTAAATAGTAGATCCATGATGTTAATCTCTCTATAACTGATGATCCATATTTTGGCTTTTAGCAATATGTCTTGCTTGGTTAGTCCCGCATTTGGGTACAAATGAGGATGGTTTTTATCATTTAAAGTTTTGAAGTAAAAATGCAACCCAACGGGATTTGCATTTTAGCTATACTTAGCTCAAATTATGGACTCTTACATAGTCCATAAGATAACTTTATTTGGGTAAGGATGCAGATCTCTCTGTTATTAATGATTTACGTTTTGGCTTTTAATAATATTTCTTGCTTGATTAGATCGGCATTTGTATTAAAACAGAGTTTGCTTTAATTTTACAAGATTTTGGAGTCAAAAAACAATCCTGCATTTGAAACTTTGAAATATGGGTTAGATCTGCGCTTGAGTAAGGATGATTTTCATCCGTTATGTAAAGTCAAAACACGACCTTAAAAGGACTTGCGTTTTAAGTATTTTGTGAATGCAGATCTCTCTAGCTGAAGATCCGCATCTTATCTCTTGGCAAATAATGTTGCTTGTGTAGACTCGCATTTGGGGACGAATAGAAATAACCTTAACTTTCTAGCGCGTTTAATCTTTTTCTTAGCTCAAACTATGAGCTTTCATCAACCTCCTCTTCACTTAGCTTCGAACGCGGATCTCCTTAGATGAGAATCCATATTTTGGCTCCTTAGCCCTTTCAAGCCTTAAGTGACGCGTGTTTGTTTATTGTAGAAGCAAAATGTAACCCTATGAGGATTGCATTTTAGCCTTTCTTTGCTCAAAATGCAGATATCTATCTAGTCGATGATCCGTGTGTGAGCCATTTTTGGGTTGAAATGTGAATCTATCTTTTACTTGTTGATCCACGTGTTACCTTTATCTCTTTCTTTTTAGCTAAGTTCTCCAATGTAGCGGTTGGAGATTATCATATATCCCATTGATGATTTTAATATGAAACTTTGGAGTTGAGATCTTTTCTTGGATATGAAATAGCCTTGCATGGCTTTGAAAATGAAGGAGCAAAATTTTTTAAGAGATAAAAATCTCTAAATTAGGAAAGAGTTAATACTCTTTATGAGATAGAAATTTCTAGATTGCAAAAGAGTTAAAACTCTTTAAGAGATAGAAATCTCTGGATGATAAGTATGAAAGAGTAAAACTCTTTAAGAGATAAAAATCTCTTGATGATAAGCATGAAAGAGTAAGACTTTTTAACGATAAAAATCTCTATTCTTCTTGCACTAGAAGTAATTGTCAACTTGATGAATGTACTGACTTTGATCATCAAAGGTAAATATTAACTTGAAGAGTCTGTGACTTATTTTTTATATTGTTCGAAGGTGATTGTTAACTTGACAATATAATCTGTATTCAAACGTCCAAATATGTCGACAATGAATGAATAGTTTTCTTGTGCAGGATAAAAGTAATTGTTAACTTTCCTTTACATGGTTGGTTTTAGCTTTTTAGTGACTTGTAGTAAAGCAACTTTTGAATTGTTAGAGGTAATTTTTTAAATTAGCAAATTTTGGAGGTATTGAATTTTGATTTTATCAGAGATAATTTTTAACTTGATAAATTTGGAGGAGATGAATTTAATTTTATCAGAGGTAATTTTAACTTAACAAATTTGGAAGAATGAGATTTTGATTTTATCAAAGGTAATTTTTAACTTGACAAATTTTGGAAAGATGAAATTTTGTTTTGTTGGAGGTTTTAACTTGACAAATTTTGGAAGAATGAATTTTGATTTTATCAGAGATAATTTTTAACTTAACAAATTTTGGAGGAATCAATTTGATCTTATCAGAGGCATGAATTTTGATTTTGTCAGAGGTAATTTTTTAACTTGACATATTTTGGAGGAATGAATTGTGATTTTGTTAGAGATAATTTATTAACTTGATAAATTTGGAGGAAATGAATTTCGTGGGAGTTGAACTCTCTTTATATTTACTCCGCTGGGGAAATATTGTTATAAAACAACGGGTGATATTATGTTAACTACACTGCCAAGAATGTTTAAAGCTCAGTAGCGGTGATAAAGAGGGGTCATGCATTTACAGAATTCCTCATTGGTTCACAGCTCTACCACTGATGGAATATGATAAAAAAAACTATTGGGAATTTCACTTCAAACAATGGGTTTCCAGAAAGAATATTGAATGCCTTTGTTATCTTTGCAGCTCTTACTACTGCTGCAATAGAGTTTATTTGAAAGCTAACCGTCCCAATCAACTCGATGTACACTTTCTTTTGAGGTAACTCGACAACACATTCCTCGAAAGACTATATGTGCAGAGTTTGTCTTGTTGCAAAATCTCTAGAAGGAACTATGTTTTATAAGGTTTCGGTAGGGTTAGCTAGAAGTGTTCATATTAGATGGATTTCTTTACTGTAAATGAGCTCCAATTGATTGATGGACAAATTGGTCCAGTTTTGGAGATAAAAGTGTCAAAGATTAGATACATTCATTTTTCATATTAGGAGTAACATAAGAATAGTTGTATTTCTTCTTTATGTTTTCTCCTTGTTATTTGTCCGATACTTTTTTAATTCAAAGTGTATACAGTTCACCAAAGTTTATATACACTCTATCTTCGGGGCATATCTTTAGTATTGATAATCAAGACATAATGTTGAATTCTTTTGTTAAATGAAGAATTAAGTATGTATATCAAATGATTTGATAATCTTATTATTATCTTTTCAGGGTATCAATCGGGGATACACCAGGTGATTTGTAGATGACTCAGGAAAATGCGTCATTCTTTGTCGTGTTCTTTGGAAAGAGTACTACAAAAAGTTTTTCTATAAAATCTTTTTATTACTACATTTTCAGACAGTGGTTAGGGATTCACTACGTAATCCTGTGGATCATTTGGGAAATTCCGTCATTCTTTGTCGCATTCTTCAAAAAGAGTACTACAAGAAGTTTCTCTATAAAATCTTCTTATTACCACATTTTCAGACAGCAGTTAGGGATTTATTTATTCGGTCGTAGATACAATAGAGTATTATTGAAGAGGATATGTATCTCAAACTGCTCAATATTTAGCTTGATTGCTTCATCTATTACATAAGTTTTTTGTATATAATTCAATTTGTTTTGAATCTCCTTTTGAGCAATTCGTTATTTTTCTGATACACCAGATGATTTGTAATCTTTTTGATTTGTAATCTTCTGATACACTAGGTGATTTGTAATTTCCTTTTAGCAATTCGGGGATACACTAGGTGATTTGTAGATGACTCAGGAAATTGTGTCATTCTATGTCGTGTTCTTTGGAAGGAGTACTACAAAAAGTTTTTCTATAGAATCTTTTTATTACCACATTTCTGGACAGCAGTTAGAGATTCACTGGGCAATTTTGTGGATCATTTGGGAAAGTCTGTCATTCTTCGCCGCATTCTTCGGAAAGAGCACTATAAGAAGTTTGTTTATGAAATCTTTTTATTACTACATTTTTGGATAACAGTTAGGGATTTATTTATTCGGTCGTAGAAATTATAGAGGATTATTGAAGAGGATATGTATCTTAAACCGCTCAATATTTAGCTTGATTGCTTCATACTATTACTTAAGTCGTTTGTATATAATTCAATTTGTATTGAATCTCCATTTTAGCAATTCGACATTCGTTTGATACTCGTCACAGCCTCTTTTCTCTCTTTCAGCAACTGTCAGAGATCAGATAACTCGCTTGGCTATGATCAGTTTGAGATTAGTGTATTTCCTCATTGGCGGGATTAGTAGTTGGATTTTCCAACATTATTATTGGTATATTTTGTGTCGAAAAAAGACTCCGGACATGCGATAGCGAAAAGAAGACCAATAGTTTCAAGCATATGAGTTTCAAGGAGAACTACAAGAAGAGAAGAATGATAGAAACTGATTAAGATTAGAAACTTCGCTGTGCTTTTGGTTTCTAATATTACTGCTACCGTTGGGTAATTCTGTAATAGACTTCTCGAATATAATATTAAGAGAAGTATTTTTTAAGAAATTTTTCATTAATTAACATCATAATTTTATTGTCGCTTGGTTTTACCAACCGATATGTTCCATTCGAATAGACCATGTTGATGATAAAAGGCCCCTCTTATTATGGCTGGAACTTTCCTTAAGATTTCTGAGTGGTTATTATTATTCTTCTTACTGAAAGGACTAAATCACTTTTCTTGAAAGTTCTCTTGTTGACTTTTTTTTATTTAAAGTTTTAGAAATTCAAGTTTGATAGAGTTCAATGCTCTATTGTGCTTCAAGATGCTTGTCATCAAGGACTTCCAACTCTAGGGGTCTTTGTCGATGTTTCTTTGCTCGTGTCATTTTAGTTAATGAAACTCATAATGATGGAATTTTGGATCTCTAATGGAAGCACTACTTTGGATCCATACACCAAGGAGAAAAGTGTAGCATTAATGGGGGTTTGACAGTCGTTCGATATGCCAAGAGACCTTCCCCAAGCTTTTCATCCCAATCATATTGGTTGGATGAAACGAATTTTCTAAAGAGCTTTACAATGGTCTTTTTGAAGACTTCTGCTAAACTATTGGCTACAGGATAGTATGGAGGTGAGGCTATACTTTCGATCCGGTATTTGTTACAAAATCTGGAGAATGACTGACTCATGAATTGAGGTCTGTTGTCATGCATAATTCTCATAGGTACCCAGAAACGGTATATGATATAATGTTTGATGAATTTGATCACATCCGATATCTTTACTTCGGTTAAAAGAATTGATTTCAGTCCATTTTGAAAAATAGTCTATTATGGCCAATATGACCCTATGACCTCTTATCGACGGTGGCAAAATTGACTCGATAATGTCCATTCCCATATTTGAAAGGGCCATGACGCAGTCGTTAGGTGGAGATATCATGTGGCTGATATGTGAAGTCAGCGTGTATTTGATAGACTCTACATTTTTTGGCGTAAACAGTCGCATCTATCATCATTTTGGGTCAATAATATCCCATTTGTCGGAGACGTCCCAAAGTTTTGGTCCTAGTTGATGTGCTCCACAGATATTGCTATGAGCTTCTTCAAGTGCTTCTTGGGATTCTTACATAGAAAGGCAGTGAAGCAAGATTGCATCATAAGATTTTATGTATAATGTTTGGATTTCGATATTATAATAGAACTAAACAGCTTTTCTTTGAATCATTGCTGCTTCTTTAGGATTGTCTGGTAATATTCCATAAAGAACATAGGCAATATAAGGAAATAGCAATCTCTTAGTTCAAAATTAGATTCAACAACATGTATTTCATGTGCTTCTTATTTATTGCTTGAATTTAACTCAATTTTGAGTTCACACTTCGGGCAGAATAATACTTTACTATCCACTATTATGCATTTGCTAGACTTTTTTGGTAATGCTAAAGTGGTAGCCAAAGAAGCTAATGGATTTACATAGCTGTACTTATGGAGTAGCACATGATTGATGTAGAAGCCACTAAAATTGTCATTCATTTTCATGACTGCTTGGTAATAGGGCAAGAGGTCTTCATCTTTTACTTTCAGTTGGTTGACAATCAGTTGAGAATCACCCTAGCTGCTTGGCTATTTTTTGCGCAATCTTGAAAAATACTTCAACATTTTTCTTGACTTGGTTGACAATCAGTTGAGAATCACCCTAGCTGCTTGGCTATTTTTGGGCAATCTTGAAGGTGTTGTATTTGGCGACAATGTTAGAGCATGATTCTGTTAATGAATAAGCTTGAGGAATAATATGGTTTTGAGGGGTGATAAAGACAACCCCACTCCTGCTATCATCTTTCTTTTGGATCATATTCTGGAAGCACCATCAAAGAAAAGTTGCCAGACTTCTTTTGTGCTGACATTTTCTTCCGCAATTTTATGTGGAGAGCCATCTTTTGGAACTGCATTTTCTTCAACTGTTTCATTAGGGATACATTCATATAGTTTCGAAGATATTGGAATTGGGTGCTCAGCGCTAAAATCAGCTAAAGTTGATCCTTAATTAATTTTTGTCAACTGAAATGCGTATTGTATTTAATAACAAGATAGTCCAATTAGATAGACTTAAATTTAATGATCTTGGTTTGGTCATTAGTATTCATAATGGATTAACTCTTGATATAACATTGATTGTTTGTCCCACCAGATAGTGTCACATTTTCTGTATCGTGAACACCAAGACTAAACATTTTTTTTCCACTATATTATATTTATGTTTAGCTCCGACCATCATTCTACTCAAATAGTAGATGGTCTTTTCATGTCCCAGTTCATTCTTTTGGGCTAATAATACTCCTAAAGAATGGTCTATGGCTCTCACATAGAATAAGAAGGGTATTCTGAAATTGGAGCTACAAGGACTATTAGCTTCGTAAGATATTATTTGATTTCTTCAAAAGCTTGCTGGCAAGCATCATCCCAGACAAATGATACTCATTTCTTCATCAGTCGTGTGAATGGTTGGTATCTTTCTGACAAATTTGATATGAACCTGCATATACATGCTAACCTCTCCTATAGTCCTCTCAATCCCTTGAGATATCTAGGTGATTGCATATCTTGTATTGCTTTAATCTTGTCTGGATCAAGATGAATTCCATGAGATGTAACCACAAATCTAAGTAATTTTCCACTGAAAACTCCCAAAAAGGATTTAGTTAGATTCATCTTAACTAAGTGTTTCCGCATGAAATCAAACACCATTCTCAAATCCTGAAGATGGTTATCTTTACTTTTGCATTTTATAACTAAATCATCCACATAGTATTCCATGGTCTTCTGGAGGTGCTCCTGGAATATAGTGTCCATGGTGCATTGATATGTGGTGCCAATATTTTTTAGGTCAAAGGGCATAAATATGTAACAGTACATCCCTAGTGGTGTTCAGAAAGATGTATACTTCTCATCATTAGAATACATTTATTGTACCCTGAAAACACATTCATGAATTCATGGCATTCTTTCAAAGTTACAAATATTGTCAATCATGACATCTGTGATAGATAATGGAAATTTATTTTTTAGAAATGCTTTATTCAGACCTCTGAAATCGATTTTGACTCTAATTTGTCCATTCTTCTCAGTCACGGGGACTATATTTTCCACCCAATTAGGGTATTTCTCTTTACTAAAAAAGCCAAATTCAATTAACTTTTTAATTTCAAGTTCAATGGTTTCCATTATTTCAGGATGGAATTGATGAGTGCTGGATGGAATTGATGAGTGCTATATATTGCATATTTATAACCTTCATATTACCTATTTTTGTATATAAATAATGCTACTCGGGTACTTTTAGTGTGTTTTTCAGGTAATCCGATTCATACAAGGAGATGGCATGAAATCAGAGTTAGAGTAGAAAATCAAAGTCCGAAAAGTTTCTAAAATAGGCAAGACTATGATGTTGCAGGAGTTAAAGTGAAATACAGTCATCTAAATAAACTTAAGAGGAGAAACTACGTGAGGGAAAGAAATTTCATAAATTAATTTATTAATTTGAACGCTAAATCGCGGTATTTCCCGCCAAATAGCGGTCGAAAGTGGGCCTCACAACCCGAGTTTTTTCTCGTGGCTTCGTTTTAGTCTTATAGTTTCAAAATTGTATTATAATTGGGTTTTGTTGTCCGAAGCCTATATATTGGCCGTATCCTTGTATTCTAAAAAAATTCGGTAAGTTTTGTACTCGTTTTAAATTAATAAAATTAGGGTTTTGCTGAAGGGGTGACGGCTACAATACCGTGCTTTAGAGATAAGCCATTGCTTTTAATTCTTTATTTGCATTTTAGATAGAGTTAATTGCTTTCTAGTATAGATTTATATGCTTTCTAGATTAGATTTAATTGTGTTCATGAATAAAAACTTGATTTTGCTTACTAGAATTATGTGTAACTAATTTTCTTTAGCCCTAGGATGTAGATAAGTTAGTTTAATAGATCTAATATGAATTTATCTCATGTTCTTTCTAAAAAAAATAAAGTTATGATTTTTCTATAAATAAATAAAAGATAGAGTTCACAAATCATAATTCTTTGATAGATTATACTTAATTAATATTTTGATAATCTATGCTTAGATGAAGTTTGGAATTCTTATTCTTTGATTATTTTTAGAATTATCAATAAAAAAAAAATTTATAAATAAATTGAATTGGATAAACTTGTACATCTAATTTCTTTGATAGGTTTTACTTAAGTTTAGTCTTTCGATAGCCTATACTTAGATTAGGATTTGAGGCTTATTTCTTTTCTTTTGTTTATGAAATTTTCTACTTGATATGATTTGTTTTTAAGAAAGGCGTTATTTTTTATGGTCTATACTTGCACATCACTTGATAGGTCATACATAGGGCACTTGATTAGAATCAAATTAAAAAGATCACCTGTTTAATATGTTACTTATCCATGCATAATTAAAACGATAGGAAGAAAGAGATAACTTATTGTTTGGCTATTATTCTAATGGATTCGAAATTTTAGGCTAATCTCTAGAATTTAAAACTCATCCTTCCAACTTAGAATTTTTTATTAATCCGTTAGAACTAAAGAAATAGTAAGAATCGCAAAATACCTGAGATTTCTGTGGGACGACCTGTATAGCACTACAACTGATACTGTGCGCTTGCAGTAAATTATCACATAAAGTTTTTGGCGCCGTTGCCAGGGATCGACGGTATTTTTCTTGCTTTTTCTGACATTTTACGAGATTAACAGTGTGTGTTGAGTGTGCAGAGACAAGAAAGTATAGATACAGGAAAAGAAACAGGACTAGACAAGTATTGGGACTGTACTGGAAAAAGTAGAGAACTTAATTCTCTGTTTGGGCCGCCAATTAGCAGTATTTACGGCTATTTGGCGGAACTTATGGTATGAAACTCCACAAACGTTTCCTAATATCTAAATTTTGTGTCCCTGACTCTGTAAAAAAAATTAAAAAAAATTCAAAAATATTTAAAACAGTAGAAATCACATTTTTATTTGATCATATCTATTCCACCGTTTTATCTCTCTACCATACCTCACTTCATACATTAGTTTAGGAAATTCACGCATACACTCACGGTCGCTGGTTCATGCCACATTGGACCCGTGATCAATTTGGTCGACTAGTGAGATCATATTTGTTCATGGGTGACAAGATGGACCAACCGATCCCGATCCTTCAGGATCGATGTTACTCGTTGCGTACATCATTACCATCATGCATCAAACTTCCACACGCAGTGAGTAATCACTATGAATTGAAGCCGCAGTACATCAGTATGCTTCCTAAATTCACTGGTTCTGATTCAGAGGATGCATATCTCTTTATCAGTGAATTTCAGGAAGTATGCGTGATGATAAAACTGCAACACTTATCAGAGAATGCAATTAAGCTCCACTTCATCCCCTTTGCACTTAAGGATGATGCCAAGAAGTGGTTGTATAGTATGCCTACTGATTCAATCACTACTTGGGATGAATTCGTT
This sequence comes from Dracaena cambodiana, assembly GCA_036321105.1. Lineage (NCBI taxonomy): Eukaryota > Viridiplantae > Streptophyta > Magnoliopsida > Asparagales > Asparagaceae > Dracaena > Dracaena cambodiana. The sequence continues at coordinate 28,770,410 of JAYEPQ010000010.1, read as the reverse complement.
ACGGTGTTTCTTAATAAGTATTATCCCACGCATTAGACGGCAAGGATACGAAATCAAATTAATCAATTCCGTCAAGTGCTGGGAGAACCCTTCTGGAAATATTTGGAATGGTTCAAGGACTTATTAGCTCAGTGCCCCCACCATGCAATAGAAAAGTGGCGGTTGTGTCAAATCGTGTACGAAGGACTCGATTACACATCCAAAACTCTTCTTGAGTCCATGTGTCAGGGGGAGTTCATGAGAAAGAATGAGAATGAAGCATGGGACTTTCTTGAGGACCTATCGTGGAAGACTATGCAGTGGGAGAGTCTCTCTGAGAAGTCCAGTGCATCAACTTCTGTGCATAAGGGTGGTATCTATAGCGTCGACAGCTCTATAGCTGCCGAAACTAAGATTGCAGCTCTTATGAGGAGAATTAAGGCATTGGAGACCACTCGTGCTCCACAGGTAGGTCAAGTAAATCAAATTTAAGTTCCCACATGCTTTAATTGTGGAACTCCGAATTATGCTATGGAGGAGTGTCCATTATTAACGAATCTCATGGGTCCCACACTTGAACAGGCTAACGCCTTGTATCAACAACCCATGAGCAATCCTTACTACATACAATCCTGGCTGGAGGAACCATCCAAATCTATCATGGGGTCAAGGGCAATATCATAGGGCCCCTAACACTAACATGCAGCCTCCAGCCAATGGTCAGTTCTCAAGACCAAATGTAGGGCTTATCAACATCCAAACGCTTCAAATTATGGGAACAACCAGAATAGACCACCTGCACAAAACCATTCACATCCACAATAGGGGTTTAATAATGAACAAGAAAAGCGACTTCAGTCACTTGAGAAGCATGTTGAAAATCTTCACAAGTCTCATTTCAACCTTGACACACATATGCAAAATCTTATGAAAGTGTCAACTGATTTTATTCAAAGTACAGGTCAGCAACTGCTCGTGAACTCTCAATCTATAAAGAATATAGAGCAGCAGGTTGGACAATTAGCGAGTCAGATGAGTGAACGTGGCCAGGGTACCTTTTCAAGTCAACCCATAACGAACCCTAATGTCAGTTCCTCAAACTCTAATCAGTCGCAAATCCACCAATGCAATGACATTCACATGCTTAGAACTAGAAAGCAAGTGGACAATAATGTAGCCATGCCCCCTGATCCCTCTCCTACTATCTCGCAGGCTACATCATCTCTTCCACCCCTTTTTCCACGACCATCTCCATCACCTCCATCATTGTCACGTGATCTTTTGGAAGAACCTGTTCCTAAGCCAAAAGCACTATATTCCAATCGGCTTAGGAAGCCTTCACCGCAAGTAGAAAAGATTCTTGAGACATTTCAGCAAGTAAAGGTTCATATTCCACTCCTTAATATTATACAACAGGTTCATACTTATGCTAAGTTCCTTAATATGATACTTGTGCAAGTGTGCCATTGATTTATGAGCAAACTTTTGAACATTTGTTTGCAGAGGAGCTCGCATTACTTTTTGAGTTAGAAGAGCCACCACCACGTTCACTTGATCATATAACACTCTTCTCACCTCATGATATTTCTACATGTATGCTTGTTACTAACGATGATTGGCAGGTTTATAATGAAGAATTTTTTAACCCAATTATTAACGCTTACATGTGGGCATAGAAAAAGCCAGGACGGCATAAGAAGCAGACATGTAATTTCGTGACTTGTAGGAGGTTGATGAGATATAATAATGCACCCATTTTACATTTAAAATGCACACACTATGAAAGTGGAAAGCGATCGAGAGGTCGTAACCGCTTTCCATGCATTAATAGGGTGATGATATTGAGATCGTAACTTTTATGACTCTCATTATTTGTATAGTATTTGTATAATAGTTAAGTTTTATTTATTTTACCACACTTGGTTTGTGTATGAGGGCATACACGAGTTTAGGTGTGGGGGAGTGGGTTAGGATATTTTTTTGTGTTTTTCTAAGATTATAGTTTTTTTACAGTTTTTATTTTCTTTTTGGGTTTCATTATTTTACACTTTGGGTAGTTTTTAGGGTAACTAAATGAAAAGAAATTAAAAAAACTAAAAAAAATTTAACAATAAATTTATGTATTTTTATCAGTAGATCAACCTATTTACAGATAAAGGGACAAATTTAAGTTTTAAATTGGATAAGAGAGTAGATTGGACGATACACTTTGAATTTTATGAAAAAGATTAAAATCTAAAAAATAAATACCGCTAACAGTAGTTTTGAGGCAAGTGTACATCTATTTTTCACTTCACAATAGTTTATTAACTTAAGGACAAAGATGATAACGAATGAGTAAGTCTTCTCTCTCTTAAAAAAGTGAGAATAAATTAATAGGGTGAGCCTGGTATTAAGGCAATGGTATCGAGAGTGATAAAATAATAGGCTGCGCCTAATATTAAGGCAATAGCCTCAAGAGTGAAAAAAAAGAGTATGATCCAATTAATCGGATACTTTATTCCTAAGTAAGCGTGATATTTGTATGAAAGGTGAAATATTCTAAAAAAAAGAAAAAGAAAAAAGAAAAGAGTATGAACCTAGTAATCGGGTACGTTGCGCCTAAGCAAGCATGAATATTCGCATGAAAGGTAAAATATTCTTAAAAAAGGAAAAAAGAAAAAAAAGAAGAAAAAAATTGTTATGAGAGAGAGGATGAATCATGAGTTAGAGTTTGAGTCCAAAACCAAAGTAAACTATCATACGTGCACGTAGTTGTATAGGAGCCAATAGATTATCTATTAGTGGGTATTGAAATTTAGGATTTAAATTTTTGATTAAAATGATAAGTGTATCTGATATGACGCTCAATTTGAAAATTGATAATCTAAATACGTTCTTGAGTTTGTATATTAGTGATATTAACTGATGAAAATATCATAAAAAAAGTTTTTCTTTCTTCTGTATAAAATTTTTATTTTTCTTAATTTTTGGTTATCCTTATTTTTCTTTTCTTTATTCGTTAATCTATTTTCTTCTTGAATATTGTGGGTATATTCACTACAAATCCTCACGAGACAACACTCGTCCACTAGGGTGACCTACGGGTTTAAAGGCTTGTTGCACGTGCTAAGTGCAATAGCGATTCCTGCGAAAGTGAGTTAGGACTTTTCTTTTTCTTTTTACGGTTAGGTTTTGCTCGAGAACTAGCAAAAGATAGGTGTGGGGGTGTAATGAGTGCCATATATTGCATATTTATAGCCTTCATATTACCTATTTTTGTATATAAATAATGCTACTCGGGTAATTTTAGTGTGTTTTTCAGGTAATCCGATTCATACAAGGAGAAGGCATGAAATCAGAGTTGGAGTAGGAAATCAAAGTCCGAAAAGTTTCTAAAATGGGCAAAACTACGAGACTACAATGCTGCAGAGAGTCAGTGTGCAATACAGTCATCGAAATAAACTCAAGAGGAGAAAATACGCAATGGGAAGAAATTTCATAAATTAATTTATTAATTTGGCTGCTAATTGGCAGTTTTTGCCGCCAAATAGAGGCCCAAAGTGGGCCCCACAACCCGAGTTTTCTCTCGTGGCTTCGTTTTAGTGTTATAGTTTCACAATTATATTATAATTGGTTTGGCTTTCTGAAACCTATATATTGGATGTATCCTTGTATTCTAAAAAAAATCCGGTAAGTTTTGTACTCGTTTTAAATTAATAAAATTAGTGTTTTGCTGAAGGGGTAACGAACACAATACCGTGCTCCAGAGGTAAGCCATTGGTTTTAATTCTTTATTTGCATTTTAGATAGAGTTAATTGTATAAATTTATTTGCTTTCAAGATTAGATTTAATTGTGTTCATGAATAAAAACTTGATTTTACTTACTAGAATAATGTGTAACTAATTTTCTTTAGCCAAAGGACGTAGATGAAGTTAGTTTAATAGATTTAATATGGATTTATCTCATCTTCTTCCTAAAAGAAAGAAAGTTATGATTTTTCTATAAATAAATAAAAGATAGAGTTCACAAATCATAATTCTTTGATAGATATGCTTAATTAATATTTTGATAATCTATGCTTAGATGAAGTTTGGAATTCTTATTCATTGTTTATTTTTAGAATTATCAATAAAGATTTTTTCTATAAATAAATTGAATTGGATAAACTTGTAAATCTAATTTCTTTGATAGGTTATACTTAAATTCGGTCTTTTGATAGCCTATGCTTAGATTAGGGTTTGAAGTTTATTTTTTTCTTTTGTTTATGAGATTTTCTACTTGATATGATTTGTTTTTAAGAAAGTTGTTGTTTTTTATGGTCTATACTTACACATCACTTGATAGGTCATACTTAGGGGCACTTGATTAAAATCAAATTAAAAAGATCATCTTTTTAATATGTTACTTATCCGTGCATAATTAAAAAGATAGGAAGAAAGAGATAATTTATTGTTAGGCTATTATTCTAATGGATTCAAAATCTTAGGCTAATCTCTAGAATTTAAAACTCATCCTTCCAACTTAGAATCTTTGTTAATCAGCTAAAACTAAAGAAATAGTAAGAATCGCAAAACACCTGAGATCTGTGTGGGACGACTTGTATATCGCTACAGCCGATACTGTGCGCTTGCAGTAAATTATCACTTCAGGAACCTTCGTTATTGTTGTTAACGAGTTTCGCATTTGGTCGAATGTTTAACCTATGCATCATCACTTTTGATCTGATCCTAGTATGTCTTCATAATTCCAAGCAAAAACATCAATATATTCATGGATAAGAGTAATTAACCCTTCTTTTCTTTACAAGATAAGTTTTCACTTATAAATATAGATTTGGGATTGGTTTCATCACTCATATTTATTTGGATCACTTTGTCTTCTGTTGAAGGTTCACGTTATTCAAACTGAACTTTCTATTTCATGTTTAGATGTTTTGTCCAGGAATAATCTTTAATTGGTGGCAATTCTTCATCTTCTTTTTTTTTTTTATCTGCAGAGACCATGTTAATAGAAACTTCTCGAAAAATTGCTCTAACACTTACATTTGAATCCCAGCATAATGACTCAAATGAATGGTTATATTGGATTCTTCAGGATTAGTTTCTGAAAGGATTTCAGGGGTTGTGACATATCCCAACCCTCCCAATCTTATCATAATAATATGACATTTTTTCTTTTGGAATTAAATATTGAAGTATGGTTCGTCTCCCTTTTCCAAATTTTAAGCCCTACCTTCAGCTAGGTTATATCCCATCATTTTCATCTTTTTATGGGTATTCTTGTTATAGGAAGAACTCAAAATTTTCCTGTTCTTCTTCAGAATCTAAATATTATTCCTTATTATTGTTGTTTGCTTTTCCAAATAAAATAAGTTTTTGGCCTTTATATTTGGGAGGAACTTCAAAGATCGCTTCACTCGTATCTCCATTGTCATCACTTTGTATATTAAAGGATGAACAAATAGGTGCTTGGAACGATGCTAAGGAATTATTTTGTCTAGTTGATCACTAACCGCGTTAGTACTAGTGCTTGAAGGTTCAGAATCAACACCAGAAAAATAAGCAAACTCTACATTTTCATTGATAACCCACCCACCATCAAGATTGGCGGTGTCATTTACATCAAGACCTTCAAGACTTATTACAATTGGTTCTACATTCCAATCTTCATTATCTTTGGATTTCGAATCTTCAAATCTTAATTTGAAGTAAACCTCATTGTTGTTGTCTGACTCTTCTGGGGTAGGTTTTTCAGTTACTTCAAAGGTATCTTGATATAGCAGCGTGGTTGTAAAATAATTTTCAACACCCTTGAAGGGTTGCTTCTCTGCTATCAAGGTCTTCACATTCCCTTCTTTGTCTACGTATTTCATGGATAAGGAACAATGAGATTGCAGTGGATCCATGGCCTTCCAAGCAGCAGATTGTAACGTGTCAACATATATTATATACATGTAACTTTTGTCTTCAGGTCGCCAATCTAGCATTTCAACTTTACCTTCCCCAAAGTTTTACAACCATTAGTATTGAAACTGAAAGTGGTTGTATTTGTTTATGCTAGCCTGTTTATAGAGACACCAAGATACCACAATATTCTTCTTGGCATTATACTTAAAGTGGATCCAGGGTCGACTTGAATTCAGTCAATCTTTGTAGACCTTATGTACCCTTTGTAATATAAAGGATGGTGCTACTTGTTGTTTTTCATTTGCATATCCTCTAGAGAGAAGTTTATATAAGGCATCTTTTTAGAAGTTTGATGACAAGCTGCCCAAACTTCTTCTTCTGTTTTCGGGAATCTTAGTCAAGAACACTTCAAAATCTTGCAGAGCTTCCCTTAAGACTTCCTTGGTTTGCTAGGATAATCTTAGGAGCTCATACAAAGTGATTCTTGCAGGGATGTTCGCCAATTGTGCCAACACATCGAATCAGAAAGGTTTCTTTAAACTTTCAGTGACTTCTTTGTCTTTGCTTTTAAGCGCTTTATTAAACTTAAACTCTTTTTGCTTGTTCTTTTCTGGAAGTTGGGTTCAACCACACGATCATAATATTTCAAATAGTTTCTTCCTAAATGAGTTCTAGTAGGTTGTTGTTGTTAGTCTTTACCGACCAAGAATGATTTTTTTACTTCCTCCTATGAATCTGTAAGAGGATAAACTATTGCTTCATCTTAAGGAATTGTAGTGATAGCATTGGAGGTGCATGCCTTCCCTTTAGACTTTTTTTTTAGACGACCCTGACGTCCACTGTTCATCCTTAAGAACATTTGGATGTAACCTTTTGGTGTTTTGAAGGGAGATAATCATTTCTTTTGCTATTGATGAGGAACATAGTTTAAAATCCTCATAGTACCTTTGAGGATTGGCATCACCCGTCTTGAATGGTGGATTCTATCCAATCTGAAGCTTTTCTAAATATGAAATAAACCATATTTGCTATCACTTTCTTTGCTCTGGTAGCAGCTTGATAACATTTGCATCTACCAAGGCTTGTTTTGTCCTTTCAGATGTAACAGTTATTAGTAGGATGGTTAATGATCATATGGTATATGCAGAGTTGGGATCATCAAGATTTCCTGCTTCTTCAGGGTGCTTTGTCTTTGGCAAATTCTACATAGTCCTCTTATAAGGAAATTGAATATAGTGATAGTATGCTCATTTTTGAGGGAATATTGCTTCTAAGGGACCCTTGATGAAGGAGGAGTTTTTGTAGGAGGAGGTTTAGTTGGATCCGGAGCATCCACTGCCATTATTTTTTTCCCTTTTGAACAAGATGACTGAGTTATTCCTAAATTATTTCTTCTTGGCTTTTCTCCTTCTTCAGCATCAAGTTATTTTGTGATTTTGTTTCAACTGCTTTGGCTTGTATTAATAGTTCTTTCCAGGTACTGGATTTCACTGTCCCCATCCTAACGAGAATTTTGATAGAAATATTACTTCAGCAGTTTTCCACCAAAGACTTCTATGGCATCCCATAGAAACATTATGAAATCTTTTAAAGAAGCCCCGAGTTGATTCCCCTTTCTTTTGTTTTATAGCAAAGAGTGTTGACATCGAGATCTTTGTATCATCTTCATAGAATCTGGTTGGGAAAGTCTTTTCCATATCATTCCACGAGTTGACAGTTTTCAACTCTAATATACAGAACCATTCAAATGCTAGACCCATGAGAGTATTAACAAAAACCTATGTGGTGATAGGATCATTCCCAACCAAATGTCCTGTCTGTAACTTGAAAGAGAAACATTGCTAATTCAATGATCTTTTGCCATCAAAAGAATTGAGCTTCAAGGGCTTGTAATTATCTCGGCATGGTATGCTTTTCCATTCCATTGGATATAGCCTTATGACCCCTATGTTTTGCAAATCATTCTAATGGACAAGAGTGTTGAGCTGGTTCTGGAAGCTCTCTATAAGGGCAGCATGTGGATTGCTTTCTTATTCTGAATTCTCAGATTAATAATGTGAGTGTTCAAAATGATTGTCTTCTTCTTCATATTCCTCGCCACCACTACCCAGTAGGAGTATTAGATCCATTTTCCTTTGTTTTCTCTTTATCCTTCCTCAGAATGTAGGAACTTCTAGAAGAAGATTCTCCTTTCATTTTCTTGTGTTCTTTGACCATGAATTGAAGCATCTTTCTGATCTCACTTATAGATTCTTACTATTTATGGATGACTATTTCATGCTCATCCATTTTCTTCATGAATTTCTCAGGATTTCCCTGCATCATATATGCAGAGGCAATATTCGCTCAAAATGAGTTAGAAGTTTGAGACTCTGCCACTATTGAGTTTGTCACTTCTTCTTCATCAAAAAAGAACACAGCCATTTTTCGGTAATCTAATTGCGACTCCTTTTTGAAGTCAGCTGTTTCGAAAAACACCTTGAGCTTCTTCAAACACTCATTTTAAATTAGAGGAATATTCAGAATCAAAAGAATTTGACTGAGGAACTCCTTTTGTTTTCATTAATTTTACCAAAGTGATCATATTGGATGACACTTTGGGATATTCCGACTTTAAAAATTCTAGGTTTATATTTCATTATCATCTCTTTGGCATTTGGGCTGGAGATTACATGAGTTTGTTGAAGATAGATGGCCTTGTTAGATTCATACAATGACAATGAGATAGTATCGCATTGATTAACTATTCACAATTACAGTAGAAAACTTGGGATTTTCTCTTTTATGGTTGAGAAATTTCCTAAGATCCGCTGCATTGGAACTCGTGAGATTACTAGTAGAAACAATATCTCTTCCAAATAATATTTTTGGGATACGAGTATCTACCCTTTGAAGATTAGCAGAGCAAACTTTATTTAAACCATTGCAGCTGGAGAATGAGCTCATGATGAAGTTAGAATAATTGAGACTGAAAGTCCATGAGCCATAGAGGCTAAGTTTTCGATCATGGTGCCATCAGGGACCTTGTCGGATTGGCCTACAGCCATATCATCGCAGATGATCAGGCCTCCCAGCTGAGTCCTCAATCTTCTATTTGCCACAAAAATTTAATTTGATTGAAAATCTTAATAAAATATTACAATAAGAATGTTTTCTTGTTTACAGAAGAGGAGGAGATGATTCCTCTTTATTTAAGTCTAGGGTTCTCTTGTAAGCATGGAGGACGATCTTGCTCTGCATTGACGATCTGAGCACAAACTCTTGAGTTGGTAGCTATGCAAAGCTCTTGAATGAGAAGATTTTTTATTCTTAGCATAAGTGCTCAAAATAGAGATAATCCAACCCCTTCTTCAGCCAAGAATCTGGCTATTTATAGAGGTTTAAACGCTTTTGAATTGGTATAACTGTCCAATTAATAACCTCTTTAATTGAGGATTAATTTTCTTCTTTTAATCCATTGGATTCGTAACTACAGTTTTTAATCCTTTGGATTTTGTAACTGAAATGTGGATCTCAACTTTTAGATCCTCATTTTAGCTTTTCGCAGTTTATGTGCTATGCTCAAACGTGCATTTGGGTTCAAATGAGTATAACTTTTATCTACTAAAATTCTAGAATGAAAATGCAACCCAATAAAGTTCACATTTTAGTTATACTTAGCTCCAAATCATGGATCTAGAATGCAGATCTCTCTATAATTGATGATTCTTGTTTTGGATTTTAGAAATATGTCTTACTTGATTAGACCCGCATTTGGATACAAATGAAGATAGTTTTTATCCTTTAAGGTTTTGAAGTGAAAACCTGACCCAACGGGATTCGAATTTTAACTATACTTACCTCAAATCATGGACACTTACATGGTCCATAAGATAATTTTATTTGGCTTAGAATACGAATCTCTCTGTATTTGATGATTTGCATTTTGGTTTTTAGTAATATGTCTTGCTTGATTAGACCTGGATTTATATTGAAACGGGGATAGTTTTAATCTTACAAGGTTTTAGAACCAAAATGCGACCTTGCGTTTGAAACTTTTGAAGTATGGGTTAAATTTGCATTTGATTAAGGATGGTTTTCATCCTTTATGTAACGTCAAAACGTTACTTTAAAGGGGCTCGTATTTTAATTATTTTGTGAAACGCGGATCTTTTTGCCTAAAGATCCATATTTTATCTCTTAGTAATTAATGTTGCTTGTTTAGACCCACATTTGGGGATGAATAAAAATAACCTTAACTTCTTAAGGCTTCGAAAGAAAAATTCTATCCAGAGGGGCTTGTGTTCAATCATTTATTTAGCTCAAAATATGAGCTTTCATTAGCTTTCACTTCACTTAGTTTAGAACGCAGATCTCTCTGGATGAGGATCTACATTTTAGCTCTTTAACTATTTTCAAGACTTCAATGATTTGTGTTTGTTTTTTTGGAGAGATCCTTCATCTCTCAATATTGTAGAAGTAAAATGCAACCCTATGAGGGTCGCATTTTAGTTTTTCTTGGCTCAAAATGCAAATATCTCTGGTTGATGGTCCGCATGTTAGTCTTTTTTAACTTAAAATATGAATCTCTCTTTTAGTTGATGATCTATATTTTAGTTTTATCTCTTTCTTTTAAGTTAAGGTTCTCTAATGTAATGGTGAAAAATGATCATGTTATCTATTTATGATTTGGAGTTGAGATCTTCTCTTGGATCTAAAGTAACCTTGTATGGCTTTTGAAATGAAAGAGTAGAATTCTTTAAGAGATAAAAATCTCTAAATTAAGAAAGAGTTAAAACTCTTTAAGGGTTAGAAAACTCTAAATTAAGAAAGAGTTAAAAACTCTTTAAGAGATAGAAATCTCTAGATGATAAGATGAAAGAGTAAAATACTTTAAGATATAAAAATCTTTGGATGGTAAATATGAAAGAGCAAGACTCTTAAAGAATACAAATCTCTATTCTTCTTGCACTAGAGATCCTCCTTATAGATGTGTGTGGATCATCTCATAAAGGTCTCTCCTTTCCTTTAGCCTGCTTGGCTTTTATAAGAGTTTTAGGTTTAATTTTGGTTGAATTGACCATATTAAAACTCCCTTTTAATGGAAATTTAAACCCATATTAATTTGGAGATAATGGTGTTGTAACCCCTATTATAATTTTCAATTGAATGAGGTAACCCTCATTTCAAACCACTCATTAATATAAAGAAAATGGATATAACTTCCACTTTTATGAGGATTCAAATTGTTCATTATTTTGTGGGGTTTTGGTCCGTGTTTGTTGTTCATGCCTGATTTTTTCATCAATAGTCAGCAGCCTCCGAAGGTTGGCAAATATGGAGAGAATGAGAAATGAGAGAGTTTGATTTGCAGGTAGGAAACTAACATGAATGGAGGGTTTACATAAGATTTAGGATGTGTGACCTAGGAGAGAGATTAATAGAATTGGATGAGTCAAAGTATCCTAAAAAAGATTGATTTAGAATGTTTTCAAGGACACATTTTGAAATTGATCAAATGCTTGGAATTGTAGTTGACTTGGGTTTTAATGATAAGTTTTCAAATTAGATTTAAATAAGTCAAATCGATTTATTAATATAGTTGATTAGTGAGAGATTTTAGGAATTGAATGATGGAGATAATTTGAAAATTCAAATGGAAATTATTATTTATTATTACAAAATAAAAGTTACTTAGCGATTGATTGTAATTTGTTTTGGGTTCAAATAATGGCTTAGGTTTTAATTATTATTTTACTATTATTATTATTATTTTTAGTTTGGGCCAAGGAAATGGGCTTGGGTTCGCATTAAATAATTTATAGATTTTAGAAAAAATATATGAATTATATCTTTAAAATAATTTTATAAAATTAATTTGGTAAATCTATTTTGAATTTATATGCAACTATATTTCTTTATATATTAAAATAATCCTACAAAAATTTCATAAGTAAATAATTAATTAAAAACTATATGTGTCGATTTGGGTAGTTACAGTTTGACTCCAATAATAGATTTGTAGTTATTAGGAAGTTGAGGGTAATTAGTTCATATTTTTAGAAAATTTTGCCAACATGTTTAACACCATAGGTAAACTCCAAAAAATTTGAGATTTTTCCAGAAACTTCTCCTTTTCATCCTCTCTATGCTTATAACATGTTACTTTCTAAAACTTTTCTTTAAAATTTGCTAATAAATTTGCCTGAAAAATTTTATAAAATTCACCATTAAATCAATTGAGACTTGTTCCTTCAAATTCCACCATTAATTCTAGTTCAAAATTTCTCCACAACTTAAGGCTCTCTTCAACTCTCCACCATCAATCCAAATTCAATTATTGGTGATTTTAATTCCAATTTGATCAGTTTCAGTTCTATTTCTGTCAAATCCCTGTTGAGGCAAGAAACTCCACATGTTAATTCGCTAGAGTAAACATCTTGATCATGTTAACAAGATAAAATGAGATTTTTTGTTAATCCATAAGTTTATATTGTGAACATTATACCAATTTATGTATTTTTTTTTCTAGAATTTTGGAATTTTGCCATATTTCTTGTAAAATAAGTAGGATATGTGCATTTGTAATTCCGAAAATCTTATATATAAATTCTTACAAGCTTAAAAACGAGTTTTCAAAATTCTACATATTTTATATTGTGTTTACTATAGATTATATTGTGCATGTCATAAGCATATCTATTGTCCATATCTGCCCATCACTATAGTGTGTGTGTGTGTGTGTATATATATATATATATATATATATATATATAAACAACCATTTTTCTTTCATATGATATTTGTTTGAGCTATTCTAGTATCCGTTAGAGAGAATTCATTTAAATACAATTATCGTACTAGGTCCTACTAGTCCAATAACGATATGTTCTTCCTAACAGTTGTAATGTTTAATCTAAAGCTCCACTTGAGCGTATTTTGGATTCATTAGAAAGTTAATTTAAAGGCTTATAATTTTCATTTGGAAATTACTTTCTAATTCAGTTGTTAACCCTATTAAATATTACTTGGAGGTTGCTACGTACATTGGGATAATAGATTTTGTCATTTTAGTAGCAGCATAGGTTTAAAAAAAATAACTACATCTCCTTCGCTAAAACTTAGCTTAAGCTCATTTAGGATTTTTTGGAAAGATAATTCATATCACTACAAGGTACATAATATTACTTTCATTAGCGTAATCATTATCTTAGTTAAAAATAAACTGGAATTTGGTTATTTCTATTGGTCAGAGCACTCTATGGCTATGCTCTCATGTTCATCTGTACATACATACATGTTCTTGTTCATGACAATTACGTTGGCCAAGCACTCATGTGCATATGTACAAGTGTACAAGTTCTTATCCTTACTTGTGGCTCTTACCATGTGTAAGAACACATATCCTAACTATATATATATATACACACACACGCACACACACACATGATATTGTAGTCATGTGGATACATGTATGTAATATTGTGCACGCATACATATTCTAACTATGTTTGCGCATACATGCATAATACCCTAGCCATGTGGACGCATAGACATTCTAACCAGGTGCATATATACATGTGTAATACTCTAGTTATGTGCACACATATATTTTATAAGTCCTTGTTAACACATTGTTACTTGTGTTACCTTGTTCATGATTATACGCATATCCATATTTATATAATCATGTTAATACTTATTAACTCTTCATGTCTGATGAAGTATGTATACAATGTATCATACACATAACACTATTCTTTCTTGTTTCTCATATTTGCCTAATATCCTGATACCAATGATAGTGATATAAGCTTTTTCGCTTGATACATTAAATTGTGAATTACTTGATTTGTTTGATACATGCTACTTATTCCTACCTAGCCATTCCATGATCATGTTACTATTACTCACCATGATCAGTAGCATGCCTTACTTGTTGTATTTTGAGTATACCATTTACTTGCTTGTTATTTATATATATTATTATATTCTCACTTGCTTATTACATGTTCTACACCTATACTTGATTTTCGTGCTACTGTGATATGAAAACTTGTTATGTTATCTTGTTTATCATTTGTGAGTTACTAATTGAGTAATTACATTGTGGGTATGAGAGAAATAAATGATGGATTGTACACGTATTATGAGAGCTTGGGACTATCTAATCATGAGAGTTTTTGGCTGTCCAACTAGCCACTTCGGCCTCGTATGGTATGACATGTTACTCTAGCTAGCTATTGGCATGTTGTGGTTATCCTAATTGACCTTTTCTGGCTATTCTATTGAACTATTTCAGCTAGCCACTAACATGTTCCTATCCATGTGGCTATTGATCTATTCTAGCTTTGTTATAGACCATATTACTATGGATACATGGTATACTCCTAGAGGACATGAATTCTCCCACCATTTAGTTTTGAATAATATAGGTTAAAAACAAATAATTTAGAGTCATATGGTATTCATGACCCACTTCCATTTCTTTCTTGCTTGGGATCTGGCTCCTGAGTGTACTCACACACTTAGAATTATTTACTTGGAGGAATCTATCGACCACAAGCAGATTGATCCATATTTCCTAATGCACGTGAAGGTCTAGTGGTAGACACAGAACTTCATCTATCTATCATTGTTCTTTTACTTCGAGACTTAATTTTATATGTTCTTAGTCGCAAACATGTAATTTCATTTGTATCTTTTCATAACCTATAGCTATTATGTGTCATGTTATATCAATATTGTTACCAAGTAATGTTTAAACCATGTTATATATCTTTTAGTCATTTAAATAAAATTATGCTCATTTCTTTTATAAGAGTTGTGTAGCAGATTAGTTATTCGCTGCTTTATTTCATTGTTTGATATCTCGAATATATCAATTGTGCTTTAAATTGCCTCATGCACATTGATTTTTCTAGTGCATGACATTTTCAAATCGTAGAGAGAGAAAGAGGTGTTACAAAAGTGATCATCAAAGTAAGGCTAAAATTTAGCCTTACATGAAAGTTGAACGCAATAACAAAACTTTAGCTATGTATAGAAGTCTAGCATGAGGCTATTTGTAGCCTTGCACTAAAGATAGATGTGAGGCTGTAGATGGTTATCTAGAGCCTTACATAACCACTAAATGTAAGTTTATTCCTTAGTTTTGCATGCCAATTTGAACGCTAGATAATAACCTAAAGTTCGTACAATCTATATCCTTCTTTTGAGTCCAACTGTACCAAATTAGGGTTATCGCGAATCAATTTAGACTCCAAAATTAATTTCGGTGAGCTTAATCTTAAATTCATAACTTCAAATAATATTCAGTCTTCGTGATTATTAGCTTTCTAATATTTAATATTTTTTAGAATTTTTTTTTGAAAGCCCAGAAAATAATCCCAATTTTTGTTAATTCTAGGATATTAAATTATACTTTTAATTACATCAAAATTTTATTTCTCTCATTTCGGATATCAAAATGATAAAGAGATAACTTTCTAGCATTTTTCTCGTTGAGAACGACGTTGTATATTAATTTGATAATATTTGAAAAATATTAATCGAGACTGTAAGTAATAAAATATTAAATAAATTGAAATTTTCTTTCTATACCTCACTCTCTTCACTAAATTTCTAAGGGCACACCCTATGCATAGGGGGCATGGTGTCACTCTCTCAATCAAAGTGATGTTGAGGATTGTACGTAGCTTCCTTTTGGAAAATAGCTTGGGGATTAAGTTTTAAATATTTACATATTTGTCATTTCTCTATCTGTCACCCACCTATCTTTCTATACACTGAGTTCTCTCTACTCGCTACACTATCCTGCAAAATTAGCAGAGAATAAGATTTTTGATTGACCCTCTCTCATGATGCTTCTTCTATGTTCATATTCACCCCTCCTCCATTCTCTTTGCGTTATAAATCCTTGCTCCATTATCTCCTTGGACTCTTCACTGCAGAAGAAGTCCGACAACAAAAAGAGGAACAAGAAGAAAAATCCCTTCACCTCCAAAGCCCAACATGGTAACTTCACTCCTCCTTCAAATCCAATTCCATTACCACTAAGCTCTCATTGAATACTTTCAAGACCGGTTGGGCCGAAGAAAATGATACATTATTGCCCCAACTGAGCTAGAAACCAATTCAAACTTGAAAGAAAGAGAAACTGAAGTTGAAAGCATTCTTGAGAAAAATGGTGACTTAATCATTAAAGAAAAACCTATCTTGATGAAAAATATTAATGAGATATATTGATACAAAATAGAAGAATACTCATGATGCTTTTAACAAATCCAATATCCTTCCTGATCAAATTCCTTCAAGGCTGGTGGGTTGGATCCTTGAAAAAGGATGCTACCTCAATGGCAATCTATGGCCAGCTCATATATATAGATTTCAAATTCCCTTGCAAACCTATGGGCTATAGTCTCATCTTTTAACTACTCCAAAGCAAGCTGAGGGCATTCATAGTCTTTTTGAAGATAAGTGGATGATCTTCTAGCCGATATGCCTCTTAAAATATGCTACCTAGCTCGAGTATGATGAATGGCGTACGATCACTAGCAGTGATCCAAAGAATACGTGAAGCTGTAAGCGGTTGCATTAGAACCAAAATATGGGTCTAGAATCTTAGTGACGAGTTAAAGTAAGTAGCATTTATTTAATTCTAATTTTTATTCCTTATCAGTTTAAATCAATATAGAGTGCTTTGTTTCATTTTCTTTTTTATAGAATTGAAATACGGTGAGTTTACACTTTAGCAAATTATAGAAAATCAAAGTACATGAAATTTACATCCAAGATCCTATGCAAAGTGACCTCTTTTAAGTGGACTTAGATTGGATCTGCTAGTTATTATTTATTATTTTAAGAAAATAATTTAGGAAAAATTATACTGCGATAGTGTGGAAGCAAGTTGTCAGGTGGATAAAGTGGATTTGCTTTCTTATGTTCTTTTTCCTGATAGTTGATGCCTAGTAAGAAGTCATTTCATGATATAAAGATCAACAATTCATTAATAATCAAATTAAGTGATAGATGAGTGGGATATGTATAACACATGGTTAAATTTTTGGGTGAGCTATAAGCCTAATACTGTCATAGAAAGTGGTATATTTTTTATATTAAAATTTAATATTTAAATTTTGTGACACTAAAACTAGAAAGCCTTGTTTTTCAGCTCCGAAATGATAACAAAGAAAGGTAACAAATGGGATTAATTGGCTACCATTCCTAAATGGTTCAATTATTGAAGAATTAAATTGGATTTACCATTCCTAAGAAATTCAACTATTTAAAAATTAAATTGGATATGTTGTGAGAATTCAAGAATTTTACTTCTCCCAATTATTTTAGCACCTAGCCAACCTATTCGGTATCAAATAGTTTAAACACATGGCAATAATTTAATATACTTTTTATTAAAGATTTTCTATTTAATAAGATGTAGGGTTAAGTACAGTAAATACAATTTAAGTACGGTTATGGCGCTAAGCCAATGGATAGTTAAACCAGTAGAAAAAGAAAAAAATGCGGTCATGTATATGATATAGTTACAACCTCGTAACATTGATAACATGATACCAAACACATTGCATGGGTATATGTAATACACGAAAAAAATATATACTGATATGATGTAGAACTGTAGCCTAATATGACATACTTGAATATGATTAACATTCTTATCATACAAAGCTTGACACGAATTCGACACTTTACATAGACATGACATGGCATACAACATGTCATTGCTTGTACTTAGTATAATTGCATGATATATGACACCTGATATATGGGACATGGAACATGTTAATTTGACTTAACAACGTGACATGATTGGACAATGCTTTAATACTTGATACACAGTGTATATGATCATTCATGGGAATATAATGAAAAGGTTCATATACTTTGATTACATCAAAATAGAGTATCCTCATGATATGTACATATGTGATCCTGAATTAAATTAATTCTTGAATCTAAGTTTCTAGTAATATACATATACATTATCTGAATTGACATATCATAGTATTTCTATTGGTCCATGGGTATCATATATCGTTAATATGAGAATAGAAAACTACATGATGAATAAGAACTATATCTGCAACGCTCTTAATCTTTAAGCTCATTCATCGATTTATTACGTATTATCCGTATCAGGTCGGAAGCCTGAATATTGATACTTGTGGTTACTAAGTAACTGAGTTATATTTTTCAATCTAATCTTCAATTTTAAATTCCGTAGAGCGGGGACCGCTTACCTTATAATTTTGAATATTTTTCAAATTGTTTTCATATTTTTCTTGGATTATTTCGGATTAGTCGATTTTCAAGCAAATAGCTGATTAAAATAATTAAATTAAATTAAGAATTTTAAATTTACCCTCTTACCAACTTCAAATTTCTGTATATTGATATAATTAAGGACATATATGATGGAATAGTGGTCAATGTCAGAACATATGGTGGTTTAACAAGTGATTTTTCTATCACAATTGAATTGCATCAAGGATATGCATTGAGCCCGTTTTTATTTGCTATAGTGATGGATGAGCTTACTAGAGCTATGCAGAATAAGATATCTTGGTGTATACTATTTGCTGAAGATATTGTCTTAATTGATGAGACAAGAGTAAGGGTGAATGCCAAGTTAGAGTTATGGAGACACACATTAGAATCTAGAGATTTTAAACTGAGTAGGTCTAAAACAGAGTAGATGGAGTGTAAATTTAGTAAATGATGGACCATAGATTATAATACTGTAATACTGGATGGGAAAGATACACAAATGAGCAGCCAGCTTAGGTATTTGGATTTTATTATTCAGAATAATGGAGAGATCGATAACGATGTTAACCATATGATATAAACTAGCTGGTTAAAATGGAGGAGTGCAACGGGAGTTTTATGCAACCGTAACATTCCGTTAAGAATGAAGGAAAAATTTTATATAACTGCTATTAGGCCAATTTTATTATATGGTACAGAATGTTGGGCTATAAAGAAACGTCATTCACAGAACATAAGTGTAACAGAGATGTGCATACTCCGCTGGATATGCGGCAATACTAGGAGAGATACAGTGAGAAATGAAAATATTCGTGTTATGATAGGTGTACCTCCCATCAATGATGCAAGAAAATCGCTTATGATGGTTTGGTCATGTGCAATGTAGGCTTACAAATGCACTATTTCACTGAGAGGAGTTTATCAATGTAGGACAAGTTAAAAAACCGAAGGAAAGACCGAAGAAAATATAGATGGAGGTGATGCGAAAAAATATAAATTCTAAAGATTTAAATTAGGAGATATTACTTGATAGAAATGAATGAAGGACTATCAAAGTGATCGATTAGGCGTGATTCTTTTTTGGTTCATATAACCTACCCCAAATACTTGGGATAAAGGCTTAGTTGTTGTTGTATTTGTTGTTACCAACTTCAAATTTATCTCAAGAATTCCAGTAGTCATCCTTAACCAAATTTAATAGGGGTTGACCCAATGACAAACTTGTAATTAATGTGAAGCTTGAGGATTTTTAATAAGGCAAAGTAAGCACCATACACCAGCTGTTTGACCCTCTAAATAAATTTAGAAAAATATAAAAAAATCAAACTTCTTTCTATCATTCTCCTCTTCATTTTCTCTTCGGACCTCAAATCCCTATTCCCTCTCCATTTTTCTCAATTAAATGTCAAATATTCAGCCTGACAGTGGGCTGAAAAATCCACAAAACCGCCACATGAGTTTGTTCTTGGGTTTAGTCTCTTCGAATCGACTCAAAATTTCTCCACCAATATGGAGAAACATTGTCCATTTTTTAAGAGCAATCGCATTAATATCGGTTCTTTTCCAATTCGTATTCAACAAGAGACAGAATACACTCTTAAATTATTTAAACTAATAATTTCTTAATTAAATTTCCTCAAATATGATATCAAAAGTATTATTAACATAATTTTTATATTATATATACTCCAACTTATGTTTATGTTGAGTTTTATTGTACGTGTCACACCGTGTATGTTAGGTGTGCACAAACGTGTCGCTACGCAGACATACATAGTAGTCTATCTTAGAACCATCATAAGTTTTGTATGTTAACTCACATTCTAGTACCACTAGAAGGATAATTCACTAATCTATAATTTATTTAACTATAACAGATTCTAATTTAGCAGATCCTAAAAGGCTTAGTAGTGGTAGTAGTAATTGTTGTTGCTGTTGAGCAGATCCCAATTTAGCCATTTATTTAGCTAAAAATAATCTGAAAGTTACATCATGGTTGTTGTTCCAGGTCAACAGTTTGGCAATACCATACCCATGGTAAAATAATCATAAGTTTTGTTTTAAAACTCTAATTGAGTTTATTCAAAATTCATTAGGAGGGTAATTGAATTATATATAACTGTCCAAATTTTAGACTCTAATTCAATTTTATTGTGGTAAAATTCAATATGGAAGTTCACCTATCACTATTGCATTTCCTACAAGTCCATAGAAAATCAATCATATTTTTTTGTTTTAGAACTCCAATTAAGTTTATTCAGGATTTATTAGAAAGATGATTAAATTCTCTACAATTATACTAAATCTTAGTATCTGATTCCATTTTATACTAGCCAAACAACTCCCAAAAGTCTGAAATGTCAACTGAATCATAGCAATATAGGGACATGTACTATGTCCGTAAATATATATATATATATATATATCTCGATTTATGATATGATTTCCATATAAACATATTTAAGCTCTCTTGTTATACCTTGTATGTAATAAGTTCAGACCTGTCATATCTCATATCTAGGCATACATGTTATATTTGTGTGTGTACCACTTGATTTATTATATGATATACATGTACACATATTTTCTTATTTACGTTATTACTTGCACATGCTATTTTTACTTTGAAATGATACCTCACGTACTTGAACATGTTCTATAACTCTTGTACATGCTAATAGCACTCTTGTACTTGCCATTATTACCATGCGTATCGTTTCAATTCACATGCCATTAATACAAGCATTCTATCATATATGATACATTGACTCTTAACATATACTATATTGTGCTTATAGGGGAGATAAATGGTGGAATGAAACACGTATTATGGGAGTTTGCATGCTTATATCTATTGCGCCCAGCGGTGTAGAATTCGGTTCATATTTGATCGGTCTTGGGGCAATGGTACAGGGTATGCACGGTACACTTTCAGAATACATAAAAAATATGATAGAATTTCCATCTATTTACTTGATCATATTATGCTACATATACCATTTTCTTCAAGATTGTATCGTATTATATATATATATATATATATATATATATATATATATATATATATATATATATATATATATATATATATATATATATATATATATATATATATATATATATATATATATATATATATATTACATTATTCATATTATATTGTGCATAACATGTACCTAATGATTTACATTATATTTTACATATCTTGTAGCTTGATCACATTCCACTACATGTACCATGTGCCCCATGATTCATAATATATATATCATTTATTTCATGATTCACGTATAAACATCTTTTATAATATTTTTACTAGCATGCTAAACTAGTATGGTTCCTATAGCATAGCACGAGCATAGATTTATATTCTTGTTTTGGTTCTAAGCCCCTAGGATCACCACACCACGGATCTATTAGCCAAGACAGCAGTAGCAGAGATGGAGGACCAGCCCCATGAGGATTCACATGTTCAGAAGTAGGCTGAGCGCCAGTAACCAGTTCTTGTAGGATCTTCATCCCTTCTATGCTTTCTTATTTTGGCTTGTATGTGCATATATATCCTACTACCAATTTCTATTTGTGGCATCTAGACGTTCTTATATATATTTAAGTATTTATGTTACTATCTTCTGATACTGTGCTTGACTCTATATGAGCAACTTTTGATGTATATATTACTTATTATTTTCATATATCTATTTTTGAATATTGCTATATTTATGTATGTGATATTGTTACAAATAGAATCAGCATTGTGGGATATATCTCATATTTATGCACTTCTATATCTCTTGCTTGTGTCTGTAAGGTATAAAATAAAAAAATGACCTCGTGCACCTGGTATTGAGAGAGCCAGCTAGTGACACTCTACCCATTCTTGGGACATACACTTGGGCCCAGCAGTGTAATTTGGGGCATCGCATAGTGGTAATAGAGTAGCCATTATTTTTATCATTTGATCCGTGACTTTAGAATTCCGCCGCATATATGTAAACAATATCCATTAATATTTTCTTATTTTGTTTTATTTCCTATCCATTGTTTCGGATCCTGATTTCATCCTTGTCCATTTATTTCTAGATAAATGACTTCTCGTAATCAACCTATAACAAGATTGTAAGACTATATATAGAAATAATCTATAGTGATGATTTGAGTAGAAAAGGTAAATAATCTATGGTGATGATTTGAGTAGAAATGGTCTTAGTGTGATTTGATTTGTTGGGATTTCATTTGGTGCACTCAATTTGATGAGAAGATGACTGAACAAATAGGGCTGGCTAAAGATGCAACATAGATAGAACAAACACTCAATAAGGAAAGCATATGTGTATGGATGTTTATTCGATTCATTTGCAAAATATGAAATATGAATTATTAATTTGGGAGACTTGGGATTTAAGTTCTGATGTCTTTGAGATATATTTTATTATAGTTAAAAAAACAAAATAAACTATGTTGCCATGGATCGTTATTTATCATTCAAAATTTGCTTTAAAGATAAAAAATCACAAGGATGGAAGAGTAATTTTTTGATATTAGTCAGTTATTTATTTAATTAGTGTTGAAGTCATTTGATTGTGATTTATCTAGGGGACTTATGCCATCTTTATAGTAATACTGTTTGATTTTGAATTTCATATTACATTAAAATCTCTTTTTAATGTTACAATCTATTTTGGATCATAGACTTAAAGTCACATGACATATTTTTTCGTTTAAAGGAGATACTTTTATATTATATACACAATAAATATTTAAGTGATTCGATTTATGGGATTTGATATGATACTTATGAGATCGATGAGATTGATATTTAGATATTCCTTCTGATATTTAAGGGTGATTATGAATATCTTTTTCTATGGTGAAGCTGTAATTTTTATATGGCTAAACAATTTGATGACTATTGGAGATACCTAAAATTGTTAAATTCGATGATCCAAGTTAAATATTTAGGACATGAATATTTGGGTTACATGATAAATAATGTTGCCCTTGAGAGCGTTAAATAAAAAAACATAAATAAATAATAATTCACCTAGCAAACTCTATTGATTTGGGATGGAGCCTTGTCATTGTCTCTATTAATATTGTATGTTTATATCAAGTTTCTTAATTTTAGTTATGGAGATCAATAGGTTTGATAGTGGACGTTGACATATTCTATTTTGGATTCCAGACTAAAACGTTATAGAAAATAATTAGAGATATACCTACATCTATTCCAATGATATCCTGGTGCCCATTTAAATTCAAAAATTTTCCATCAATGCGTCTCCATTTACTTTATTGTTATCATTCATTCTTTATCCAAATTTCGAGAACGAAATTTTTGTTAGATGGTTAGACTGTAATGCCTCTAATCTTTAAGTCTATATATTGATTTGTTCTGCATCATTCGTATCAGCTCGGTAGTCTGGATGTTGATACAGGTTATTAAGTTAACTGAGTTATATCTTTCAATTGAGTCTTCAATTTAAGATTTTAAAGAGCGGATCTCTTATCTTATTATTTTGAATTTTTTATATTTTTTGAATTATTTCGGATTGGTCGATTTTCTGGTAAATACCTGATTAAAGTAATCAAATTAGATCAAGAATTCTAATTTTGCTCTCTTACCAACTTCAAATTTATCTCCAGAAGTCCAGTAGCCATCCTTGACCAAATCTGAATAGGAGTTGATCTAATGGAAAACTTGTAATTAAGATAAAATTTAAAAGTTTTTAACAAGACAGAGTAAGCTCTTTCTACTAGCTGTTTGGCTCCCGAAATAAATTTAAAAAATTTTAAAAAATCAAGCTTCCTCCTGTCGTTCTTTTTTTTATTTTCTCTTCAAACCCTAATTCTCTCTATATTTTTCTCAATTAAATTGCAAAATATTCAGTCTGCGAGTGGGATAAAAATCTATAAAATAACCATATGAGCTTGTTCTTGGGTTTAGCCTCTTAAAAAAACCTCTTAATTTCATCACCAATGTCGAAAAATATTTTCTAGTATTTGCCCTTATTCTCTAAAGTGATTCTGAGGAAATTTCTCCCTTTTTGAAGAGCAATCACATCAATATCGGTTCTTTCTAGTTCGGGCTCAACAAAAAGTAAAAATACACTCTCAAATCCTTTAAACTTATGGTTTCTTAATTAAATCTCCACAAATATGATATTAGAAGTATTATTAACTTAATTTCTAGAATACACATGCTCTGACTTGTATTTATGTTGAGTTTGCCATACCGTATATGTTAGGTGTCTACAAATTATATCACTGCGCAAATATTCACAATAGTCTATCTTTAAATTATTATAACATTTTCATATTAACTCCGATTGATCACATTCTAGTGCCACTAGAAAGATAATTTAGTAATATATAACTCATCAAACTATAGCAGATCTAGTTTAGCTATTTTCCTAATAAAAAATAATCTGGAACTTACATCATGACTGCTATACTAGATCAGCAACTTAGCAGTATCATGCCCATGGTAAAATGACCATAATTTCTGTTCTAGACAATTGAGTTTTTTAAAGGATCATTGGAAAGCTAATTATATTATCGACAACTATCCAAATTTTTATACTCTAGTTCAATTTCTATCGTGGCCAAATCAAATCTGGAAATTCACTAGTCACTGCTGTATTTTCGTAGCAATAGGTCCATGGAAAATCAACCATAACTTTTGTTTTATAACTCCAATTGAGTTTATTTATGATCTATTGGAAAGATAATTGAATTTTCTATAACTATACCATATCTTAGCCTCTATTTTTATTTTGCGCTAGCCAAACAATACATGTAAGTATGATATATCCACTAAATCGTAGTAATATAGGCACATGTACTATGTCTGTGCATATATATATATATATATATATATATATATATATATATATATATATATATATATATATATATATATATATATATATATATATATATATATATATATATATATATATCCTGATTTATGATATTATTCCTACATACACATTTAATCACTTTTATTATTAGTTGTGCATAGTGAGTTCAGACGTGTCATAACTCATATCTAGGCATACATGCTATGTTCCTATATATACCACTTGATTTATAATATGATATACACGCATGTTTCCTTATGCATATTTCTTGTACATGCTATTCTTATTTGAAAATGATACCTTACGCAGGTGAACATGTTTTACAACTCTTGTACTTGCCAATAGTACTCTTGTACTTGACAGTATTGTCATGTGTATCGCTTCATATTCACATGCTATTGATATATGCATCCTATCATATAATGATATATTGTTACATTGACTCTTAACATATACTGTAAAATGAATAGTAGAATGAAACACGTATTATGAGAGTTTGCATGCTTATATCTATTGCACCTAGCGGTGCAAAATTCAATTCATATTTGATCGGTCTTAGAGCCATGGTACCGGGTATGCACGGTACACTTTTAAAATACGTGAAAACCCCACCATTCAGTTTCAATCTTATATGATAGAAATTATATCCATTTACTTGATCATATTATCTACATATACTATTTACTTCATGATTTATGTTTTCAGATACATTACTTTTACTACAT
This sequence comes from Dracaena cambodiana, assembly GCA_036321105.1. Taxonomy (NCBI): domain Eukaryota; kingdom Viridiplantae; phylum Streptophyta; class Magnoliopsida; order Asparagales; family Asparagaceae; genus Dracaena; species Dracaena cambodiana. The sequence goes on along the minus strand of JAYEPQ010000010.1, from coordinate 28,744,686 downwards.
AATCTATATGCATGATTCATGTTATACTAAATACCTCATATATTTCATAATTTATGTTATATCATGTATAACATGTACCTCATTATTCACATTTTATTTTACATATCTCGTAGCTTGATCACATTATGTTATATGTACCGTGTACCCCATGACTCATTCTATACTTTATGTATCATTTATTTCATGATTCATATGTATGCATCTTTTACATTGTTTCTACTAGTATGCTACATTAACATAGTTCTTATGACGTAGCACGAGGTTGATTTTGTTTTCTTATTTGGGTTCTAATACTTGGGATTATCACACCACATGTCTACCAGCTGAGACAGCGGTAGCAGAGATGGAGGACCAACCCTTTGGATCACATTTTTAGGAGTAGGACGAGCACTAGTAACTAGCTTCTTACATGATCTTCATTCCTTCTGTGTATTTATCATTTTGCCTTATATGTACATATGTATCCTACTTATGTTGCTCTGTTCTGATACTGTACTTAACTCTATATGAGCAATATTTTGAAATATATATTATCATTTTCATATATCTATTTTTGGATATTGCGATATTTATGCTTGTGATGTTGTAGCAGATAGAATCAGCTCTTTGGGATATATTTCATATTTGTGCGCTTCCATGTCTCTTACCTGTGTTTATATTGTATAAAATAAAAAATGGTGTCGTATACTCCGGTATTGTGAGTGCCCGCCAGTGACACCCTATCCATTATTGGGACACACATTCAGACTCACCAGTGTGATTTGAGGCATCCAAGTATCATTTGAGGATTAGGTTGGTCATTTCTAGTTAGGTACTAAGGACTTATACTACAACAGAACCATGTGGTATTGAGTCACAGTCTGATATCTAAATTTCCATAATAGATAATGTTTGTTACTATATCATCGTATAGGGTTTGTCTACTAGCAACTAGCAGTGCATCATGCATCACAGCCATGAGTTCGGGCCAGATCCCAGGTATGTACAAGTATTTATATGATATGGATAATAACATGCATCTTCTCCTAGTGATAGTTTCAATTATCTAACCTATAATCTATCTAGTTTTTAATATCTAACACAAGATTTGAATGAGATATATTTCTTGTGTGTGATCTACGCATTCCAGACTATATGATTTAATTGTGATTTTAAATTTATTTATATGTTTTTTAATTTATGCTATCACGATCGATGCTCACATAGCTTGTTCACAATCACTTGCTCCGATTACTGTGATAGTACAACTTTGGTTCTTCTTTGTGTTCATTACTAGGTTTAATCCCTTGCATTCTGAACACAGGTCTGAAAGATAAAGAAGGTGAACCAGACTTAATCAATGACCCATACTTCCAAGAACTAACTGAGTGTTAGTAAATGGTGGAGTATTCTCTGGAGATTCTTTATACATATTTGTTTATATTTCTTTATCTGGGCATTACTTTACTCTTTTGTTCTTTTTATTCCTTTTTGCTCATGTTATTAGCAGTGTGCTTTTCTGTGTAATCAACTCTTAATATAAATAAAATCTGCTCAGTTTCAAATATGTTATTTATCCATCAAAATATCACAATACTTATGATTATTCCAAGATGCTCTGACTATTGGGTGCTCCAGTGTAATTTTAAATAGCATTCCCCATTTCAGGAAGCAACTAAAAAACGGGGGCTCCGCAACAAGATTATCCTTGTGTTTTGGCTGACTCTAGGTATAAAGAATAGTTGTTAAGCTCCATTCTCTCCAACTAGAGGGAGAAATGGTTCAACACCATCACCTCCACTTAGTAGGAGATTTATACCCCCATGATGGAGGAGATTAAGGAGGAAGTAGTTACTTCCTCTAAAGCTATACATAGCCATAAAGAGAATTAGAAAGGGGTTGGCTCGTTAGCTTATCTGCTTTTTGGTTTGAGAAAGGAGAGACTCCAATAGTTGAAAGAGAGCTCCTTTATGCTCAATCTCCATTTTCACCACTCTAACTCAAGAATAAGGTGACACAGACTATCAATGGAAAATAAATTGACTTTCATTGCCACATTGAATGACCTACACTAAATAAAGGAGAGCACATCTTATTCCTCCTACTGTTCAAGTTAGGGAAGAATTCATTTGTTGCAAGTTTCTATTCATTGTAATTGAAAAATATCAATGGAAAGAATGTAGTTTTTTATAAAACAAGAGTTGGCGATTAAAGTGGGAGATCACATCGCTACCAAAGAGAAGGTCATGGTGCAATCTGACACTAGCATGTTAGGCAAAATGGTGGAAACATTGGCTGTCAAATTTGACTAATAAATATATGAAAAGTTCTCTCTTCTAAAGCGACGAGCTCGAACCCACTCGACGTTATTCCTGAGTGACCATTGATCTAAGGGAGTCATCTTCTAAGGAAGATCTCCTGAGGAAAGTGAGACCCAAATTGACCGGGGGTTTCACAGTACTATGACTTTACCACCTTCGAAGATGACAACCCTTAAAGGGAAGCAGAAACATTATGAACACGAGTCTCGTGAAGCTACAACCCATCAAATGTCTCAATGCAAAATCTATATATGATGGAGCTAATCAAGCCAAGTTCATGCTGGCTTAGGCCCAAAAGAGGATCCAAGATCGCAAAAGAGATGCAAAGTGCTTGAAGCCCATGATTGCAATCTAAATCATAAATTTTTAAGTGCAAGAGATCGAATAAGTAGTATAAAAGTGGTAATGCAAGATCATTCTCTTGAGGATCATTTTAATATTTTGTTAGACACTAAAGAAAATAAACTATGGAATAAAAAGAAAGATTGAAATTTTATTAATTAAACTAAAGATTGAAGGTTTTTAAATTACTTGAAATAAAGTTGTTGGTCAGATAAGTTAACTCTCCATAAAATAGTTTACTAGATATATTTATACTTATTTATCACAGTTGCATAGATCATGCGGTCTTTCTACAACTAGAAAATATATATTTAAAGTATAAAATCTAACAAAGTTGTGAACTTGAAAATTTTGATAACTTTTCCAAATTTAACCTATATGTATTTTGAGTTTATCTAAGTATGATATATGAATAACAAAAATAAACGTTCAAAGTCTAATCCTACACTGTGTCTGAAGAGTCTACGGTATATAAAAAACTAAGTAACGAATATATTATCAAACGATAAATCAACAAAGACTCAAAATCATATCTAAAACCTAATAAATAATAGGGAACAAAAAATATCGAGTTTACGTAAATCAATCAAGCATGAAAAGCAAATAAATTGCATACAAGTAAATTTTCTAGAGTTCATTACCTCATCTTAACCAATGCAAGAATTTAGCTACTCATACTCATCATAGTCATCAATATATGAATAAAAAAATTATTTTATTAATAATTATGAAAGACTACATAACAAAAAATTATAATCTTTCTAATATTTTTCTCTATTTCTGAAGATATGAAATTCTATATTACATTGGACACTTGTAGCTTTACAAAAAATCCTAGCAAGAATTCTATTTATAGGGAAACTCTCTTTTTCACTAAAAAACCTCAAATTCAAATTTTGTGGCCATGGTTTTCCGAAGCCCCATCATCAGCTACTCTCGGGTTTGATTCCAAGTCGACGGCACCTGATAGTCAATAGATAGTTGCCGATAGTCAGACCTGTAAAATTACAGTTCTGATCTGAAATTTGAGATACATTTTGATTCTTCTATTTTCTTCCATATGAAACTTGCAAAAAGACTATAGAATATAAGAAAAATATTAAAGTGGAGAGTTTGATTAATAAAATTAATTTATCATTAATTTCTTATAATAATACCAAAATTAGATTACGAGTGTATAAAATAAACTAAAATAACTACACTTTTTATTCATAATCACACCCACAACATAAATTTTGCTAGTCCCTAACAAAATTATCAAATTAAGAAAATAAAATAAAATATTAGCAAAAAAGAAAATAAATCTTAACTCACTTTCATAGGAATCACTATTGTACTTAGCATATGCAATAAGCGTTAAACCCCTAAGTTATGCTAGTAGACGAGTGTTGTCTCATGAGGATTTCCAGTGACGCTACCCATAAACATCAAGAAATGTTAAGTTTAAAAATTAATAAAATTAAAAAAAAGTATAAGTGTAAAATAAAGAAGAAGAATAATGTCACATCCTATTGTTATCTATTTATTATTTATTATTTTGTTTTTCATTTCTTTTTCATATCAAGCTCAATTAGAGATATGCACATGGATATTTATGAAGATATCAATTTTAACAAATCACTTATAATCTAATAGTTTTATGTATTTATAATGATCATTTAAATAATTTAGTCTATGTACTTTTACTTTCAATTATCCTCTTCTATACACTCTTGTTATCGTGTATATAAGTCTTGTCAAGTTTCAAACCCAACTACTTATCACTTAATTTCTCTTATTATTATTATTATTATTATTATTATATATATATATATATATATATATATATATATATATATATATATATATATATATATATTTACGAAGATATATACATATACATATACACACACACACACACACACACACACATATATATATATATATATGATAGGCCTCCTTGTAAGTTCTCTCTTTGTTATAAACTTTTTATAACTCATTGTGTAAATGTTTAGAGTGCATGCTTGACTCAAACTTCAAGTATTAATATATCTTATAGTTGGATTTAATTTCACAGTCATGATTACATAAAAACTGTTATAATATAATCTTCAATATTAAGAAGTCAATATCATAAATACACTATATAAAATACTTTTAATCTTACTTTCTACTTCGAAGAAACGAATTTTTATGAAAATTTTAATTTCTATATGATTTAATAAGTTGATTAGTTTGTTGTCATACATATGATACAGAAAAGTAAAGTGCATCTATCCAACTCCAACTTAATTTGTACAGTGTCCTCAGTGCATCAAGAATATAATAATGCAAATACTACAATAAGAAATAATATTTGAGATTAAGGATTGAAAACACCTGGTTTTGTCAGTTCTCTAGAAAATCCACTCCTTCAAATAGTTGATATAAATGACGATGCTGATAATTTCCTTTTGTCACTTGAATCTTTAATACCAACAGGACCCTATGGTTCCCTAATATGTCTACTCGTCTTCATCGGGACAAATGTTAGCACCCTCATGAGTTATATGTCTATATACCTTGGTAAAGAGTCAATATTAGCATTGTTAACGATGCTCAGCTCAGGTTTTCCGTGTCCCAATGACTTGCAGCCTTTCATTGAATATGTTACTCATTCATATTATCGAATTATTCAATGTTTGGAGTGTAATTCTACTTGTTGGGCTGCCTTAGCTGCTGAACCTCCTTATCCTTTATCTTTTCTTCGTGACTAGACAACAAAGCAGCACCTTCTACTTGCTCTTGCTATACCTGCCACTCCTGTTGGGCATGTCGAACACTCATGCTCATCTGAATGGTTGTACTGGATGAGTGAATGTGTTAGTTGATGACAAATCAATCTCATTGTTGATGCAGATTTTCGTTATCAATGACGACAAAACTTGAACTGGCTTTGCCATTCTCGAATATTGGATACATTCATGGGGTTGCTCCATGCATTGGACTACCATGGAGTGCATGATGACGTCGATATCGAAGAGGTGCCATTCCAAAATTGTATTCAATAACATCACATCCCTTGAATAAATCTTTTGTTGTAGAGGATAGTATGATATTATATTTACTCACCATAACTTACTCCTTCCTTAAATAACCACTTTCAAGAATATTTCGTTGAAAGCGTAATCACTAATGTTGGTACATAGCTATTTAAATACTTGGGAGCCGCTGGGTATTTCGGATACTCTATCATTAAATGGTAGTTCTTCTTCAGGCACGTAAGGTATATGTAAACGGTATTTTCTTACCCCTTACTATGGAGTACGCATATTGGTCTCCCGTTACTGGTTACAGATTGATGTAGAATTCACACACTACCTCACTACAAGACAGTGTGTGCTTATGTAATGTGTACGCTTTCAATCCTTCACCTTGTATTTGTGCTCTGAATGAAAGATTTTTGGATATATGTGGATAATTGACCTCTCATTCAGACGAGAGCTTAAAGTCCTCATACTTTTTCAAAAGTTTTTTGTTTGGCTTTGTAGCTCTATATATTTATGGAGAAGATGGGCTTGATGAGTCTACTCTTGCCTGTTTCCAGATGGTTTGCTTCCTTGATCACATCTTGAAAAATAATCACAAGATATATTTTTTAGCAAAATATCACTTTTCTCAGAATTATTTATGATTATTATTTCACATATATTTTTTTCATTTTTGTTTGTTCTCTACTCTTTTATAATTCCCAATTCCTCTCCAAATTTATCAACATCATTCTAATTTTATTTTTAATGCATGAATTTGATATATGTTATTTATTCAAACAATCCACAAATTTTTATGCTAAAAAGTTGCGATTTCTACTTTATTTACCCTTGAATTATCATATTTTTGTCAATTATTCAGAGAAATTCGTCAAAAAATCATAAAAATTGGCTAAACCACTCCAAATCTACTAAATTCAGAGAAATTCGTCAAAAAATCATAAAAATTGGCTAAACCACTCCAAATCTACTAATAAGTTTAAATCCATTTTCGATCTACTCTAATTTGTTCATATAAGTTGTAGACTAGGTTCTTGAAATAAAAATCTACTTTTTACAAAGAACAACCCATTAAAAATTGGAGAGAAAATGACTTACTTAGTGATCTTTGAAAATTTGAAGAAAAATCTATAGGGTTAGTTTTGGCTTTTGAAAATGGATAAATTTTCTACGTGGGAGTTGTGGAAAGAGGCTAGGGTTTTTGATTTGGAGAGAAAGAAACTCACGGGACTATTTATAATTGGAGACTGTCGTCAACGGCTGTCTATAGCCGCTTCGACAGCAGGTTCGACAACTACTCTTAGGCAAGGTTTTCCTTATCCGTTATTGAACAACTATCGATAGTAGTTTCAATTGCAGTTTTGATAGCCATTCTCTATTGAAAACTGCGTCAAACTAATTTTTTTTTTAAGTATTAGTTCCTAAACTAATATTATTTCCAAAAGTTAATTCGTAATTCTAAAGTTAATAACTAACTATGGTTAGCAAACATTTTTATTTTTATAAAAGGAAAACTAAAAATGATTAGAAATTTTTGAAAAGTTGGAATTTTTTGAAAGATTTAGAAACTAAATTGTTGAAAACATCGTGTGTATCAAAACTAAGATTAATTTCAAAAGCAATCCCCCAATTTAAAATGCATATTGCCCTCAATGAATTGATATTTCTATTAAATTATTAAGAATAAGTAAGAATTAAGAAAGAGTGCTTAGATATTAGCCAGGTACAGTACTCATGGTGCATTAACTGCAGAATAAAAATTGCTAGTACATAATATACAATAATATAGAATGTGTCTATGTTAAGCTCGTATCGTTGTGATGTCAGAGGATCCATTAAATCGTGAGATTGCACAAACTTTTCCATAAACTATTCTATATCGAGACATGTCTAAGGGTGTCTTAAATGCAGTATGGTAAACCCATAACAGTATTGATTAGTCTAAATGATCAGTCTTTGCATGACGGATCAATCGTTTTCTCTAAAATTTGATTGATTTCCCTGTTAGCTAGTTCAACTTGTCCATTTCCCTATGGGTACCACGTGATGTTTCTTTACCAAATTTGTAAAGGCTTTGTTTCAGAAATGAGAACCCCCATAACTATTATGCCTTTAGGAACTCCAAATTTGGACAATATATATGTTCCCTGAGAAATTTAATAATAGTCTATTGATTATTATTTCTACATGCAGCAGTTTCCACCCATTTAGAGACATAATCGACCACTATAAGGATATAGATGTATATGTTAGAATTGGGTAATGGTCCCACGAAATTAATTCCCCAGCAATCGAATATTTTAATTGTAAGAATAGGTGTTATTGGCATAGTATTCTTTCAGGATAGCGCTCCTAGTTTCTGACAGGACTCACAATGTTTACAATATTCATATGTGTCTCGAAAAATAGTAGGCCAGTGAAATCCACATTGGCGTATTTTGGGCTACTACTTTTCTAGATGAAAAATGTCTCTCACAGGCTCCTGTATGACATAAGGAGATATACACACACATACACACACACACACTGAATCTTATCATCGAGGACACAATGCCTAATAATTTGGTCTGAAAAATATTTAAATAGGCAAGGGCCATCATAAAAGAATGGTGTATCTCATATAGGAATTGTCATCTTTTACCTTGCATACTCTAGTGGTTCGACATTTCACCTGCAATAAGAAAGTTAATAATATCAGTATACCTGGGAGTTGTTTTCATGTAAAATAACTGCTCGAGAAACGTGTCCATACTTGGTAGCTTGTCATTATCAAATGTTAAATAATAGAGTTGGTTAGCAACTATATTCTCTACTCCCTTTTTATCTTTAATTTAAAGATCAAATTCTTGGAAAAGCACTATCAATCGAATTAATTGTGGCTTTGCATTTTTCTTTGATAAAAGATATTTGGGTACTGAATGATATGTAAACTCAATCATATGTGAGCCCAAAATACATGAATGAAATTTATCAAAAACTAAAACTATAGCTAGAAGCTCCTTCTCAGTTGTTGTATAATTTATCTATGCATTATTGAGAGTCTTGCTAGCATAGTAGACCACAAAGGGCTTTTGTCTTTTCGTTGCTCCAGTACTACTCCAATTGCATAGTCGCTTGCACCACACATGATTTTGAATGGTAGTTACCAGTCTGGAGGTTACATTATGGGTGTTGTAATAAGCATCACCTTAAATATGTTGAAAGTTGTTTGGCATGCTTTCATCCTTTTGAGCTGCACATCTTGTGCAAGAAGGGGTGAGAAAACGTCTAATAATAGTACTAAAATACTTTATAAACCTTCTATAAAAGCCTAAATGTCCCAAGAGCAAACGTATATTTTTTAGGTTTTAGATATTGGTATTTTAAAAATAGACTCAATTTTAGCCTTATCTACTTCCATCCCTTTAGATGAAACTATATGACATAATACAATACCCCTTTGTAATCATAAAGTAACATTTTTTACAATTTGAAATTATTTCCAAATACAAAAAAATCATCCATAAATATCTCTAAATAGTCTTCAACCATGTCACTAATGATACTTATCATACATCTTTGAAATGTTGTGGGTGCATAGCATGATCAATATGGCGTTCTTCTAAAAGTTATCTTCTCCTGGTTCTCTAAAGCAATTTCAATTTGATAGTAGCCAAAATAACTATCGAGAAAACAAATAAAATTCATGCCTATCAACTCTCTCAAATACTTGGTCAAGAAATGACAACGGAAAGTGAGCTCTTCATGTTACTTCATTCAACTTTCTATAATCAATGCGCATACGCTAACTCATAGTTGTATGAGTGGATATCATCCTTGTATCCTCGTTTTTAATAACTATTATCTCACTTTTTTTGGGGACAACTTAGGTTGGAGTTACTCACTTATTATTAGTATTTGGATAGATGATGCGAGCATCAAGAAGCTTCAACACTTCGGCTTTCACAACTTCCTTCATGGTAGATTAAATATCTACTGCAAGCGCATAGTGTCAGTTATAGCACTAATAGGTCATTCCCATAGGGATCTAGAGTGTTTTACAATCTTACTAACTCTATTATCTTGACGAGCTAATTATGAGTCTAGATTGATGATTTGAAACTCTAATTAGCCTAGGATATGGAATCCACTAGTTCACAACAAAATATTATCTATTAGTCTTCCTTCTTAAATAAAAATATGATCTTTTAGTTTAATTTCTACTTAAAATCCTAATTATTGACTATCAAGTGGTGTGCAAGTATAATCTATCAAAGAAATTACTTTTTATAGAGATAAACTAAATTATTAGATAAATTCAACAAAACGAATAAAAACCAATAACTCCAAAGCTTAACTAAGTATAGGCTATCAAAATATTTAAATTAAAGATAACCTATCAAAGTTTTAATCTACGAGTTATTGTACTTTTATTATTTCATAGAAAATACTATATTTTTTATTTTTATTTTAGAAAGAATATAAATAGATTAATATGAGATTGATCCCAGTTTCATCTACATCCTATGACTAAACTAATTAGCTACTCATACTGCTAATTAAAAAGATCCTATTTTTCCTAAAAAATAATTAAAGTTTTAAAGTAGAAATCAAGATAAATCTATCTTGATAGCAATTAGAAGAAGATTACCTAAGAAGCAATGATGAGCAGAAAAGGGTACCTCTGGAGTCGGTATGGTGGCTGTCACCCCTTCGGCAAAATCCTAATTTTATTTATAATTTCGAGTATAAAATTACATTAAAAAAAACCTAGATTACAATGATATGGCCAATATATAGGCTTCGGAGAATCAAATCCTAATCTGAGTATAAGTGAGAAACTACAAAATTACATCGAAACCCCCATAAAAAAATTCACCCAGATTGGACCCCATGGAGCCGTCAATTGACGGCAAATGCCGCCAAATAGCGGCAAAAATATAGTATCTTGGCCCCAATTTTCTTCTGCATTAGTCACTAGTCCTTTGCCTTTGATCTGAATGACTGTATTGAATATTAACTCTCTGCAACATCATGGTCTTGTAGTTTTGCTCACTTTTAACTCCTCTCTAGGCTTGATCTTCTAATCCAGCTCTGAGTTTATACCATCTCCTTGTAGCAATAGATTTATCTGAAAAGCACGCTAAAAATACCCAAGTAGCATTATTTAAATATAAAAATAATTAATATGGAGGCTATAAATATGCAACACATGACACTTATCATTAAGCCTTTGATGCATTTGCCTTGGCTTGGTTCCATCTTCCAAAGCAATGTGATGTGTACAATAAGGGGTCCATACCTCTGATATCCACCATATTCCATCCAAGAACTCCATTATACTTTCGCAATGTCGATAGTAGTCACTCTTTCTGATTCTCATTAAAATACACTGAAATGACTACTGGAAAAGTTTTCTTAAGTCACAAAAATGCATACTTGAGATTCTCAGGTAGCGGTTTTATAAAGTATTTGTGCTTAGATATCGTATGGTATTAATTTCTTCATAGTTTGAGGTAACTCTTCATATATTTCTATTTTTGGAATCCATCTTGTAATATTTGAACTTTAAGCATCAGTTAAATATTTTATAATGTTAATGTTGTGTTCGGATTTGAGCCACTCAAGGAAACCATTAACCATTGTTAATACAAGCTATAAAGGATCGGAGATGCTTAATGATACAATGTCTTCTTCATGAATTTCTTCAATGTAGTTAATATCCTGCAATTCATCATTGTCGATATTTGGTTATTTGTAGATATTAAAATCATTGAGCTCAAGAGACATATTACCAAAATAGCTTTACCACACCATTCCTACAATTAATAACCACATTAGCCATGGCTAAAAATGGACATCTGATGATAATGAGAACGTGAAGATGTAAATTCTTTTTAGTGCAGTATCGATAACTATAAAATTTACGAAAAAAATAGAAGTTTTCGATCTGCACTAAACCATCTTTCACGAATCCTATAGGATGGCTTTCTAGCTTATCAGCCAATTGTAGAGCTACAGGTGTATGTTATGTTCTTCTAGATCCAATTGCTTGTAAATCGAATATGGTAAAAGATTTACACTAGCTCCTAAGTCTAGTAGAGCTTTTTCAATACTGTGTTATCCTATCACATATGAAATAGTTAGATATCCAGAATTTTTATATTTAAAAGATATTTCATAATGGAATAATGCACTTATGTGCTCTGTGAGAAATGCAATTTTTTACGTTGTGGTGTCATTTGATTGTACACAAGTCCTTTAAAGTTTTCACATATGAGGGCACTTGTTTGATAGCTTCTAGCAGAGGGATATTAATCCATACCTATTTAAAAATTTCTAAAATATCAGCATAAAATGTGTTAATATTTTTAGCTTTCAATCATTAAGGAATTGATACAGGTGGATTGTAACTTATAGAAGTGGATTCTTTTGAATTGTATCCTTAGATTGTTGTAATGAATCATCGCGCTGTTTCTCCTTAGTATCTTCTTTTGAAATGGGTCCATCAAGTACTTTTTCTACTTCATAAACTAATTACAGTAGATATCTCAGGTATATTGTTACTAATTGGAGAAGTAATGGCATTTGTACTTTCGACTTTACCTAAAGTGTTGGCCTCCAGTTGAGATGGTAGTTTATCTCTTTTCTTTATTTGTACCATAGAACTAAGGTGGCTTATCTATGATTGAATATCATTGAAGCCCATCACATTTTGACTGTTGATTGTTTGTTGTGACTGAATAAACTGCTAATATGCTTAGATCATTTGATCCATTCTTTCAGTATTTGCATAATATTATTCTCAAGATTTCTCTTTAGTGGTGGTTAGTATAATGAAAGTTGATTAGAATGTTGACATATTGTTGCGGTGTCGGAATAGTGGGTGGCTTATTTTGATTGCTAAATTGCTATTGAGGATTCTGCTTCCATTGAAGATTTGTATAATTCCTCCAATCAGGGTTATAAGTTTGTGAATAAGGGTTATTTGCTTGTTGAGGAATAGTATTGAAGCCATTATTTTATTCATTTAATGCTTCCTTAAAAGTGGTATATATCGGCAGTTACATATTATTGTAATTCGCAAATGTTACAAACTTGCAAAACTTCTTCTATTGCCTTAATAGTTTATGTTTTCTTGTAAGCAAATGCTGAAATTTCTTCATAAAAGGGATTAATCATGAAACTATATCTTTGGTTTCTCTCAATTTAATAAGGCCACCTCTATTCTGAGTTTACCTACTAATTAGTTTCTATTCGAAATATCCTTTATTTCTTATGCCTATGAATTTTCGACAAGTGAATCATGATATTCCCATGCTTCTTTAGTATATTTACTAAAAAATTACCATTACACATGATTCTACAAATTGCATGGTTGTAATGTTTAGCCCTTGATAGAAGATACTGCAATTCTCCGTATCTCAAAGCCACGATGTGGGCATGAGATTAGCAAATCTTTAAATATATCCCAACACTCGAACAAAGATTCATCTTCTTTCTGACGAAAATTGCAAATTTTCTTTCGCATATAATTTGTCTGATGTGAAGGTAAGAATTTCTTTAAGAATTCTCTTTGCATCTCATCCAATTTTCTTAGCTAATTGGGATGTAATGAATGTAGTTATATCTTTATTATCCTTTACGGAGAACGGAAAGAGTTTAAGTTTTAGTTGCTCTATGGTAATGTTGTGAAGATTAATAGTAGAGCAAATCTCTTCGAATTTTCGAAGGTGCAAATATGGGCTCTCTACGTCCATCTCATGGAGTTAGCAAAAGTTGAGCTACTCCAAATTTAATCTCGAAATGTCCCATATTCAAAAGAAATGCTATACATGAAGGTTGGGTTGTTCTATCAAGTTGTAGATAATTGCGTAAAGACCTTCCATTATCTTTATGATGGTTGTTATTGTCGTTTGTGTTATTATCTCCAAATCCATTATTACTACCATTATTCAAGTTGTTATTATTATTAGTGTTCATATTGTTAGGTGATTGGTGGATTTTTTTAGTATTTGTGGATTTGAGTATGATTGAATGAGTCTACTGTTTGAAGTTCTCCAACTGGTCATGCAAATTTATTATTGCATAAATTAATAACATAAGAACCATAATCTATATTAAAGTATAATATAATAGTATTGATCCCCAGCAATGGTATGAAAAATTTTACTATGATCTATAGCGTACACTCCCATGTGCAAGAAATCAAATAAGTAGTACAGAAATGGTAATCCAAGATTGTTCTCTTGAGTATCATTTTAATTATTGTGTTAGACACTAAAGAAATAATTATGGAATAGAAGGAGAGTTTAAATTTGTATTAACTAAAACTAAAAATTGTCGGTTCTTAAATTACTTGAAATAAAGTTGCTGGTCGAATAAGTTAACTCCCTTAAAAAATAATTTATTAGATGCATTTATACTTATTTATCCCAGTTGCATAAATTACATGGCCTTCCTACAACTAGAAAATATATCTTTAAAGTATAAAATCAAACTATGTTGTAAACTTGATAATTTGGATAACTTCCCCCAATTAAACCTATATGTATTTTGAGTTTATCTAAGAATGATATATGAATAACAAAAATAAATATCCAAAGTCTAAGTATACACTGTACTTAAAAAGTCTATGGTATATCAAAAACTAAGCAATGCATATATCAACAAATGATAAATCATCAAAGACTCAAAATTATATCTAAAACCTAACAAAATAATAGGAAACCAAAAATATCAAGTCTACGTAAATCAATCAAGTATGATAAGTAAATAAATCACATACTGGTAAAATTTTTAGTGTTTGTTACCTCATCTGAACTAATGTAAGAATTTAACTACTCATACTCATCATAACCATCAATCTATGATAAAGAAATTTTTTTTATTAATAATTATGAAAGAGTACAAAACTAAAAATATAATCTCTCTAATATCTTTCTCTATTGCTGCATATATAAAATTCTCAATTACATTGGATATTTATAACCTACAAAAAACCATAAAAAGAATTTTATTTATGAGGAAAGTCCTTTTTCACTCAAAAGCCTAAAATTCAAACTCTGCGATCGTTGCTTTCCAAAGCCCCATTGATAGCCACTCTCATATTTGATTCCCAGTCTATAGTTGTTGATAGCAAACAGATGGCTCTCAACAACCAAACCTGTAAAATTATATTTCTAAACTAATATTTGATATACACTTTGATTTTTTGATTTTCTTCCATATAGAACTCCGTGAAAAGACTATAAAATAATAGAAAAATTTAAAGTGGAGAGTTTGATTCAAAAATAATTTATTATTAATTACCAAAATAGGATTACGAATGCATAAAAATAAATTAAAATAACTACAATTTTTACTCATAATTAGCCCATGTTAAACATGAGGCTTAAGTACACGCTACGAAATGTGGTTCTCAAAGAAAGACCCATTCAGAATGTGAAGCCAAGGCCTAGTCCGTGTTGCTCAAAACGCGTTGCTGAGGTCCAGTTCCATAGCTTGGTCAAAATGCAAGGCTGAGACCCAGCCCTGCATAGCTCAAAATATGAGGCTGTGGTCCAGCCATATGTAGCGTACCCAAAACATGAGGCCAAGAGTCAGCCCGCGTGAGGCTGACATTCAAGCTTGCGTAATTCTACTAGAATGCGAGATTCAATTCCAAGGTCATGTTTTTAAGTTCATAAGCTCTTGCTTTTAAGGATGTTGATTCTTTTTCCTATTTGAAAACTTATAGGGTATTCAATAGCTAGCGTGTGGTTCAACCTCCGAAAAACTTGCGGAGTATGGTTCGAGAATGTCAAATTCAATTTTCAATATTGGGTCGCTAAACATTTTCCTAACACTCTAGAAGAACTAAAAGATCAGAATCTATATCAACTTTATATAGCAGAGTACAATTTGCCCAAAAAAATGTTTTTCTTTGGTTAGGAGGATCGTGAAAGATTTAAAGGCTCCATCTCCTTCTCTCATGTTGGATTTGAAACTAGTATTCAAGGCTAAGCTTTCCTTAGGATTCAATCTCTCTTGTAGTTCTTTATGAATTTTTGTTTTTTAAAGAGAAATCTCTATAGTGAAAGTATACACATCATGATTGTTAGTTTGTGTAAGTTTGAGAAGATGTATCTCAGGATACAAATCAGTCCTAGTTTTTGTAGACGAAGAAAATGTGCATTTCCTGAATACCGATAGGGTAATATTATCATACAGTGATGTCCCTTAATTTGAAGAACACTGAAGATACCGGCCAACAACCAATGTGAGATGAAAATAAGTTTTCACATTATATATAGAGAACCACAAGGGAAGGCTATAGGAATACAAATCTTCAAGATTTGAAAAGGGCGTCCAAAATAATGTGAGCAATTCAGCAGAAGATGAATCCAACCAAATTTTTTCTAAGGTATCAAAGCGGGATAATCCTCAGAGTTGTGATCACATCCAACGATACCCATTGTCACTATAAAGTAGCTTAAGTAATTCTTTAGAGAGTTAAGAAGTTAAAGGCTATGAGTCTCGCTGAAGTTATAAAGCAACGGCTCTAAGCATCGCATATCAATGGTGAAAACTAGTAAAATTTCTAAAGCTCCACTATAAGAACAAGGCAATTGCTTCAAACAATTATAATACTCACAACAGAGTCTGTTTCCTTAGAAAAATTATGACCTGCCAACAAGCACAAGTTTACAGCAACATCCACTTCCAATAGAACTAAATATGAAGCCCATCCTGAGTATCAACAACTGCAGTACTGCCATTTGCTTGAAAGTTCTCATCAAGCTAAGACATAAATAGCCACCATTTATGGAAATACTATGCCACCAATAGTTGAGACTATCATCAATACAATATATGAAACTCCTGAGGCTCAATTCCAAGATAACATTTTTGAAGCTCAAACACGAGGTTCACCTCCAAGATTATGTTTTTGAAGCTCAAACATGAGGCTCATCTCCAGTCGCATTTCTAAAGCTCAAATATGCAGCTTCACGGTCGCGCGAAGCTAAGCCAAGGTTCACTTCTCAAGCAAAAGAACATCACATTGAACAGGGCCTCGCGTACTTCAACCAAAATTCGAACCTTGCATTCTACATACCAAGAATACTTGCGAGGCCCACCAAGGTAGTGAGGATTGCATTTCGGGAACTAACTCTCGGCCTTTACTCCAATCTCAGAGTGAAATTCTACTTGGCAAGAAGTCTCGCATGGCCCATCTAGGTGGTGAGGCCCACATTTCATGAGCTAATTTTCAACCCTTATTCCACTCTCAGAATGAAGTTAACATTCCTTTGAAGCCCTACCATTAGTTCGACTATTTAACAAGGAAGAGGAGCGTACGTCAGGTTACTAGTACTTCAATGCTACAGTAAGCACTAATTTCGATTGTTCTAGTAGATTGTCACATGACTCACGTTTTACATGATAACACTTGAGGTTAAGCCTTAGGCTTGTTGTTCTCAACTTAAACATGGGCTCATTCTTATTACAAAGCCAATATGAAGATAAAGCTAAAGCTCTTGGTCAGACCCAACTTTTAGATAAACTTTTGCATGCAGTCCTAATAAAACTCGTTTTTTGAACATAATGACTAGGAGTCATCAAAAGTAACATCAAAACTACATGCACAATCGGGCCTAAGTAGCTTATTCTTATTGCAGGGCTGAGAACAACAAGACTGACTCTCGCTTTTGGTCCTATTCAAACAGCATAACCATCCAACTCGAGAAAAGGACTCTAGAGCATAACCCTAAAGAAGCTCTTTAATCTTAGAAAGATAAACAAAATTGTCCGTAGTGATGCTAGATTCCTCTTACTAGGTGATTTGCATTGAACTAGTATATGTAGATGCAGTGTAGCCCACCGCATTGGGGTAGTTATCACCTAATCTTTGTTCTTTAGATGAGGCTTTATCAATCACAAAAGAAATTGCTAATATGGCAAATTGCAATAACAAATGTGGATAACTCTAAGCAAGAGGATAGGTATCCAGGCCTAACTCATGTCCAGATCCGGATTATACTCCTAAAGATGGAGGTGTGTTGCCAAACTAGGTATTTTAACATACTTGGAACCAATTAGGGGTCATTATACAATTCAATTAAATTTCCTCCAGCATCTAAACAGGACTTCATCTTCTCAACATCAATCTACATACAATTAGGCAATTATGATATAGATCCTGCTATAATCACCTCTTACTCTTTGAATTCTATACTAGATGAAGGGGTAACTAACACTATATTCAAAAGTCAAAAAGACATGATTTAACGACTCACAGTCCAAGAGTAAATCCAAGAGTAAACAAGAAAGCAGCAATCGATAATAATGGATCAAATAATTCCAAGAATCTACTTTTTGGTCATAATGATTAGCAAGATATTTCTAAGCTCTGTCACTAGACTTAGACAAGGTTTTGGATCAAATAAGTGACAATCTTCAAGCCAAGGTTTTGGAAAGCTCCAAAACCAGCTTGACTCTTAGTCCAAATGAATGAGCTTTACATATTGAAGTGGGATATTGTTCCTCATCTTTCAAATTTGAGCCATCAAATATATATGAATGATGCAAGTATTCACCAAATTGACATATTTATTCCCGGACCAAATAGAAACATAATGGACAAAAATGCCACATGATTCATCTATTCAGATGTACCCTCAAGGAAGTCAATTTTTATTGGTTTTAGGAATCTGCCTACAAACTTAATCAAGTCCATGATCCACATGGAGACTCATTCAAGTAATACTAATGTCACTATGAATGGATTCCTCTTAGAAATGCAGAAGAGGAGATAAGCCACCTGAAAACTTTATTAAGAAATTTCGTATTTTATATTTATGGTATCATGGCCTTTGCTAATGTTTCTATAGATGTATCAATATTACTTCTTGCCCATGACCTAGAACCTCATAGGATTAGTCAAGGAACTCGTAAAATAAGAAGGAATCTACGTAGAAATAGACCAATAAGATGGAAGTTTAGGTCCATGGCGAAGGACTCACTAACAAAAAGACGAGTGATTGTCTTAATCAATCCCAGTTTGATTCTCCCACTCCAAAATGAAGGACACACTAATGTTAGAGGTTGTGCCTAAGGTTAGGTCCATGCTCAAAAAAGAAAAAAAAACACACGCATTACCGTGTGTGTACCAACTCTTCTTTATGTCTTTGAGGATGCTTTAGCCTCATGTGAGGCTTAGCTACCAAAGAAGTACTTCTTTCTGCAAAAGGGATGGATTCAATCAGCACACCAACTCGGGGTTGTTTACAAGATGTCTAAAACTCCTAACTCCATTCTATCATAAGACTAGTGAGACTTGCATCACCACCAAAACCAAGGGAGTTCTTGTAGCACCCTAAATCAGCTAGCAACTAAACCAGTGCAACTTGTACTAGAAACAGTAATCTCTGGGGCCATTAGATAATGGTAGCTATCCTATATAGTGTGTATTGATTCTATCTTGTATCTTTATGTCAGTTTCTGTATGTCAATAAAGCAAAAAACCCTAATTAGAATCTATCGGCAACCGACTCCATTTACCACTCTTTCTTGAAATCTATAATACAAAATAAAGTTTTAGCTTAACTTTATCAATTTTCTACTTCCCTAGATTTTCGATGGTTTTCTCAAAATTTTCTGAGAAAGTCCACAACTCATTAAACACCAAGGCATGATTGATAACTGATCTGACGCTCGATATATATGCATAACTTGAATTTTGTAACTCTAAATAACATTCTATCTTCATAGTTATCATGTTTATAATATTTATAATTTTTGAAGATTTGTTTGAAATATTCGGAAAAAATCTATGAATCGGCAAAAATACCTTACTGAATTTGTCCTTAATAGTTTCTACTCTTGAAATTGTATATCAAAAAATTATTTTATAAATTACACTTTGATTACCTCACTCTATTCAACTTTCAGTATTTATGAAATTTTTTTTTGAGGTGTAGAATTTTTGGACCCAAATTCTAAATATTTCTTTTTCTTTTTCTCTCCTTCAACTTTTTCCACTATACTTTGCTAAGCTCCACATTATCTCATTCATTTATCTAATGGAATTAAGTAGGAGAGATATTTTGGGAAAAAAAACTAAGACTAGAGTAGAGTAGTAAGTGAAATCAATATGCCTTTTGATTTTTTATTAATTAGAAAAATTAAACATTTGAAGACATAACCGCTTCTTCTCATTTCCTACCCTACAATCCTCACACCATCTCTCAAGCTCTCTTCTTTCTTTCAAGACAGCATAAAGGGTGAAGAAGAACCTGCAGATGAAGGAAGCAAGGAGTGGAGGTCCCAAGAAAAATAGAACTTCTCTTTTCCAATATTGTCATCATATTTCAAGTTGGTATTCTCAGGATACATCTATAAACATAGTGCTTCATGATATTCAGTCTACAGAGGAATGATCTATGTGCATTGACTATCACCAAAATTTCAGAGGATTTTGATTCAAAAGGATCACCAAGTAATAGTGACTTCCGCTAGACAACGGTCTAATTGGATCAGATCAGCCTAAAATTTTGTCCGTATATTCATAAGTTCAATTTAAATATTATGATCTACTATAATTTCAGTAAATCTTGCTATGCGGTATTGAAACCAAGGGACTAATTGGTTACTAGGATTTCACTACGGATTATATGCATGCTTGATTCAAGTTTTTGTATCTAGTGACAAAATATTTATGCTAAATCTAGC
The DNA here is from genome assembly GCA_036321105.1 of Dracaena cambodiana. NCBI lineage: Eukaryota > Viridiplantae > Streptophyta > Magnoliopsida > Asparagales > Asparagaceae > Dracaena > Dracaena cambodiana. The sequence goes on along the minus strand of JAYEPQ010000010.1, from coordinate 28,724,345 downwards.
TGTTGAGAATGGTCCTCATGAGATACTTGCCATGTTTCTTGAATTCTAACATGAGTTGATAAGGATGACCACTATCCGACAATTAATACCACTGGCTTGTAGGCCCTTGAAACTAAAATTATTTCAATTTATCGCAAGTTCTTAAGTTTGAGGAAAGTTCATTTTAGTATAGTTATAAGCTTATGTGAATTACTTCGTTTCTTGAAAAAGACTTGAACAACAAGCAACATTATAATTTAGGGTTTCGATCCCGAATTACATTAATATTAATATGGTACTTGAGAAATTTATGATATAGAATTTGGTTATAAGTTTGATTCATGTTTACGGGGACAAATCCCTGAAAAATTGGCCACCTAGTAGCAGTATCTAGCGACATCTAGCGACCCTACATGGTCAATTCAAATTGAGTTTTTGTTCAAAAATTTATACTTCTAGTCTTAAAAGTTGGATCTAGTTAGAATTTTATTATTTATAGTATAGATAGATGATAATAGTAAAATAATAAATGTCATAATTATCAATATGAGTTTAGGTTAGCTTGCCTATTCTAAAACTAAGTTCTGGTATGACGCAATTATGAATGATCCATATATATATATATGAAAACATGAAAAACTCACCGGCGGTGAAGGGAGTTCCTTCACCGCCACTTAGGTGGTCCAATAAAATTATTACATGTGGTGCTACTCAAGATAATAAATAAAAGAATTTCTTTAACCGTCCTTTGAGTGGCACCACGTGTAATAATTTTATTGGGACACCTAAACGGTGGTGAAGTAACTCGCTTCACCATTGGTGAATTTCACATTTACTCTCTCTCTCTCTCTCTTTATATATATATATATATATATATAAAAGAAATAAAGTAAATATTGAACACTTGATATGGGTATAATTCTTAGAAGATCTGACTTGGCCAAACTGCAAGGTCGATGGTTTGACTATTAGTTAGTGGTTGAACTAAGTCAGCTTATTATGAAGTTTTGCTAGAGGAGATAATTTGATGAGAGATTCATCCAATATTACTAATAAAATATAATATTTTCTGTAATTAGTGAAAATTGAAAGCTAGAATTTAGAGAATCAAATCTTAAAAATCAATTTCAAAACAATTTGGGGTTTAATATAGAATTTTGATATATGTCTTAGAACCAAAAGAAGTAGAATTGATAATCTGAGGAAGTTGTAGAATTGCCATTAATACTCGGTGTCCACCTAGCAACAGACCACCATCAGTTGGCGATAGCGATCGTCAAGTTTCGACTACTCTATTTTGGTGAGCCAAAGTCTTAGTCTAGATTATGTAGCATATGGAGTATTCTTTAAAGAAATAGTAACTATAATAATAGTAAATTTAGGATAATGAATTAGCAAATCTAATTAGGTCCAAGAATGCATATAAAAAATAAAGGCTATATTTGTGAGAACATGGTGTAAGATTGTTGGCATTAACTCCTATATGATCTAGGAAACTAAAATAACGTTAGAAATATGATACTGGAGAAAGTTTACAAGATACATGACAAGACATGTATCACGAACTAATTACTTGATATGTAATAAACATAATATTGTGACATAGTGAATGATATGTGATAATAAAATGACATAAGCATGATTACATGTGTAACAATCCTAATCTCATCCTTTTATCGGTTTATTTTATATCTTCATACCAATCCAGGAGCTCAAATACTAATATTAGTAGACACTGAGTAAAATAATTTTTATTTTTTCTTTTGGACTCTAATGTAAAATTTCACAAGGAGGGATGGTTCATTTCATTTTATTATATTTTCTATATTTTTCTAAAATTATTCTGAAACTGTCTATTTTTTGGCCAATATTAATTAAGATAATCAATTATATCCAAATTTTCATTTTAAAATACTCATATTTTTGTACTACATCTCTAGCAACATTATTTGACTTTTTGTGATAGAATTAATTCAATGGAAATCTTATAAATATAGGGAAGTTTAAGGGTATTCTACCTTGTCTTTTACCCCTCTTTTACCATCTATTTGATCCCTTAAATAAATTCAGAAAAATCTTGAATAATCAAAGATAGTTATCATATCATCTCCTTCATTTTCTCTTCAGAATTTCAAACCAAATTCCTTCTCTAGTTTTCTATAAAAATTCGTTAATGAATCAACCCGAAAAATTTAGAAAAATTCACTATAAAGTCTATTAAGCCATATTCCTTGAGACACCTCCATCAATTCAAGTACAAATTTCTCCAAGAGATTAAGATCAGTCCTAATTTAATCTTTAGTAATTTAAACTCCAATTAGATCAATTTCGGTTTTATATCAGCAAATACTACATTAGGGCAAGACCTTGTACATTCCTCATGCTTTTACTTGATTCCTTCAAGTACAAATAACCATAAAGATAATGTTTATAGGTATAAACACAATTAGAATCAGATATTTATGATTATTGATGATTTAATTATTTTTATCATGGGAGTATTGTATGTGTCACATTGTACATATCACAAGCATTTACATACTTTTCTTATTTCAATCCGCTGCAACAGTTTGTACAAAAACAACCTTATTTTTCTCGTATGATATCCATTTGAGTTGTTCTAGGATCGAATAGTAACTTATTAAACTACAATTTTCTTATATCCAATCCAAATTCAACTATTTCTCTATCAAAACTAACCCAGAAACTATAACGTTATGTTGTACTTGGTCCAGTACGTCAGCAGTAGAGAAGGTTTAATAAAATAGCCATAACATTTGATTTAAACTCCGATTAAAATCATTTAAGATTTTTCAAAAGGGAAATCAAATTATCTATAATTTTTATATAAAATTCCTATTATGATAAAGTTTCTATTCCATGTAAAATTTAACTTGAAGTTGATAGTGTAGAATGCTAGGTTTATCTATTCAAAAACTACTTAAGCATGGAAAAACTATCTTAATTTCTTAACTAGAACTCGGTTTGGGTTCATTTAGAATTCATCGGGAAGTCGATTCAACAACTACTTAAGCATGGAAAAACTATCTTAATTTCTTAACTAGAACTCAGTTTGGGTTCATTTAGAATTCATCGGGAAGATAATTATCGACCTACAAATATATATTACATATATTTTTCAATTCAAGCTCTAACCATATCTTAACTCTAGTAGATCAATCTTAACTCTAGTTGCTTCATTGCATAGTCCTGCCATCTGCTAAACCTCAACTCTAGTAGATCAATCGAACCATATTTACGCATTATACATAAGGCTATGAATGTGCTACCTCCCTTATTATATCATACACATGCAAGCAGGTTTAATCCTTGTGTTCAGGCCTAGTACTATAGGTGCACACCTATACATACTTGAGATGCTACCCACACATATACTTCCATGCATGTATAACATGATATATTTATTATCCTTGCTTGGGAAGGAGATTATGCACACGTGAACATATTTTATAACTATTGTTCTTTTTGTATCGCTGTTTGTGTCATTTCATGTCCATACTTGACACTAATACAAGAATCCCTGCTACACTTGATACATTGATACTATGATATTTAATATATATCATATATTTATTTATATATACATTTTCTAACATTGAGTACACATATATTCTAATCATGTGCATGTATATATGCAATTACCATTGTCACGTGCATGCAAACATGTCCAAAATATGTACATGCATATAGTTTGATAATCTAATTATATACACATATACACACATATATGTTGTAAGTACTTGTTAACAAGATGTTGCATGTGGTACCTTATTCATGCTACTGTATTGAGTGTGTCCATATTTTTATGATCCCTTTCATGCTCATTATATCTTGTTTGTGTTGATACATGCAAACCATATCATATACGTAATACTATTTGTGCTCATTTCTCGTATTTGCCTTACATCGTGACACTGATGTTATGTGGCCTATACTTTACTTGCTTGATGCTATCTGTTGATAATTAGCATCTCATAATTTAGTTATTAACTACTAATCATGATCATTACTTGTCCTACTTGTCATATCATGGATGTGTTACTTACTTACTTGTTACTTATTGTATTATCATATTCTTCATTACTTAATACATGCTATACACCTAAACTTAATTTCTATGCTACCATAATATGAAGTCTACATAATATCTTATTTATCATTGATGAGTAGTTAATTGTGGGTATTGAAAAATGAAAAATGCAATGAAACACGTATTATAGGAGTTTCTTATCTTACTAAGATACATCTTTCGATGAGTGTACTGGCGCCATCATTCTTGAATACTTAGTGATTCATCCGATTCGCATGGAGATCAGTGACTTGTGGTCCTGATTCAAAATATACACGAGAGATCCAAATTGCTTAGCAACACACCATCTGCTTCATATGAAGACCGGTACTCATGGCCATAGTATGGGGTATGCATGGTATATTTCCATTAACATGAATACTCCCACCATTCAATTTCAAATAACATAAGCTATTGACAGCAATCTAAGTCGTACACCCAGAAATGCAAGAGATTAAAAAGTAGTACTATGGTAGTAAACCCAAGATCGTTCTCTCGAGGATCTTCAATTTGTTATGCATTATACTAATTAATATGGATTAAGAAGAAATGGTTGAATTTAAAATTTATTAACTAAGATCTATTGATTATTAATTAATTAACTAGAGATTATCTGTCAGATAGGTTAATGTCCCATAGATTAACTCTCTGAAAATGTTTATACTTAATTATCTCAGTTGCATAGATTACGTGGTCTCATATAACTAGAAAATATATCATGGATGCACATAAAAAATTAAAGATGTAAACTTGATATTTGGCTTTTTCTCTCAATTAATTATATATGTATTTTGAGTTGATCTAAGCATGACATATTAATAATAAAATAATCATTCAAAACTTAAGTATACATCATATCTAAAGAGTCTATGGCATATCAAATGCTAAGTAATGAATATATCATCAAATTATACATCATCAATAACTTAAAAACATATTTAGCACCTAATAAAATAGTAGGGAACCAAAAATATCAATTTTACATAAAACAATTAAGCATAACAAGCAATAAACACATACTAGTAAATCATGTAGAATTATTACCTCATCTGAACTAACACAGAGAATTAACCACGCATACTCATCAGAGTCATGAACAATTGAATAAAAGATATTCTTTTATTAATAATCATGATCGAGTACAGAAAACTATTCTCCACAAAAATCTCTCTTTTAAAACTATAAAACTATAAAAAATGCATAAAAATCTCTTAATTACATTAAGTATATCTAGTCTCTCAAAAACCCTATCAATAATTCTATTTAAAAGAAAACCCTATTAGAGTAAAAATTCTTTAGTATCATGCTTCTATTGACTGGGCTTTCGAAAATGGCTTCGATAACCGCTTCAACCGGAGCTCTCGGCTGGGCTTACAGTTTTCAAATTCAGGCTGGCTCTCGATAGCTACCCAATAGCTATCGACAGCTGTGCCTATCAATCATTGTTCTGGACTGATACACTCTAATATGATTCATTTTCTTCGATTTCCTTTCACCTGGAACCCTACAAAAAGGTCATAGAATATTAAAATTATTAAAATAGGGAGTTTGATCAATAAAAAATAATTTATTATATTAATTACCAAAATTAGATTAAGAGTAGACAAATATATTAAATTATTACACTTTTCACTCGTAATCACACCCCAACTTAAGTTTTGTTAGTTTCTGGCAAATTAAATATGATGTAAATATCTAGTCCTAAAAAGAAAAATTAAAAGCCTAACTTACTTTCATAGGAATCACGGTTCCTCTTAGCATGTGCAAGAAATAGTTAAACCCATATAGTACCATAGTTAATGAGTGTTGCTCGGGAAGATTTCTAGTGATGTTACCTACAAACTTCAAGAAATGGTGGTTTAAGAAAATAAATAAAAATAAAAATAAGGATAAATGTATGATAAAGAAAGATGAAAAATATTTTTGCTTTTCATTTCTTTTCCGTATCAAGTTCAATCAGAATTATGCACATGAATATTTATGAAGCAGCCAATCTTAATAAATCACTTATAATCTAGTTTTCTTATGTCTCTATCATGATTATTTAAAACATATCGTTAATATACTTAACTCTTGATTATCTACTTCTATGCATTCTTTGATCGTGTAGATGAGCCAGTCAAGGTTCAAATTGCAATCAAACTCATATGAACCATTTTCATTTCTTTTTTGTCTTTTCCTTTTCTTCTTCTTTTTTTCTTTCTTGCAAACTCTTACCATTCGTGAGAACACTTATACTTTCTCAACACAAATGGCCAATTACTAAGCTTATGCTTGTGATAAAAGTTCAAAAGTATTATTTGCATGAATATGCACGCTTCCAGAGGCCTACGAACCTAACTATTTAATACTTTCTTTCTTTTTATTATTATTTTTATATAGAAATCCTTGCCATAATACTCGGTTCACTCCTATTACTATTTTTTTTAAAGATGATAGACTTTTCTGTTAAACTTTCTCTTTGTTATCAATTCTTTATGACTCATTTTATATGTGCTTAGAGTGCAATTTGTTTCAAAGCTTAAATCCATATATTTTATTGCCAGATTTAAATTCACAATAAAAAATACATAAGAACTACTATCACATAAGAATCAATATTAAGATGTCAATCCCATAAATATATAATGTAAAGTACTTCTAATCTTACCTTTTACTTCGAAGAAATAAAAAATTTGTTTTTTTTAAATTTTTATGATTTTTGTGGCTTTTCGTAGTTAGTTATCGTACATATAATACATATGATAAAGTGCTTCTACCCATTCCCTAACTTAAATTATGCAATATTCTCAGTGTATTAATAATATAGCTATGCAAGCAATATGAATTTAAGGTTTGAAAAGACCTGGCTTTGAAGCTTCTCCTTGTGCTACACTATCACAATGGTTGATGTCAATGACTTTGCTGTCCTCCTCCATTGTACTTGCATCTTTGATACTAGCAGAACTTTGTATTTCCCTAGCGTGTCTGCTCGTCCTCCTCGTCATTGATGACATCCTCCTCAATAGCTATATATTTGTACAACCTATTTAGAAGCCAGAGATTACGTTCTTGACATTACTCGAGGCGGTCTGCTGTGTCTTGATGACATTTAGCCTTGTGCTGAAGGTATCAGACGTGCCTTTGATCAACCTTTGTAAGCTTTCAGTGTTATTTCGGATGATTGGGTCTCCTGAGCTGCTAATTCTCCTCGACTTGATCTTGCCCTTTGTGACTTACAAGTAGGGCAGCTTCTTTCGCTTGTTCTTGCTCTTCTTGCTGCTCTTGTTAGTCTTATCAGGCACTCCTGCTCCTCCTTACTATGGTATCCATGAAGAGCATCACACAAACGGCGATCATATTAGTTAATAACAAATCAATCCCATTGTTTAAGTAGATGCTCACGATGAGAGATGGTAGAACTAACATTGGCTTTGCCGCTCTTGGGTGCTGGATAAACTCATGGGCTTACGCCATGCAATGGAAAACCGATGAGTACATGATGGAGGCGATATCGAATTGGCTCCTGCCAAGATCATATATTAACAACATGTCCCTTGAATATAATTCTATTGTTTTAGAGGATGGTGTGATGTTGTATTTGATAAATAGACTCACCAATAAGAATGGTCTTCGTAGGTAGCCAACTTTTAAAAAGCTTACCTTGAAACTGGAATCACTAATGTTCAAGTAAAGCTCTCGGAATCTTTAAGAGCCACTTGGTATTTCGTTGACTTCATCCACAAATAATGGTTCTTCTTCAGGCACATCTAGAAGGGAGATTCTTTAAGATCTCGGTCCTCGTAAAGGGTATCTCCTTACCCTTGACAATCGAGAATGCAAGCTGGTTGTCCACTGTGATTTGAAGATGTGCGTGGAATTCTTGCACAATTTCATTGCACGGTGGCATGTACTCGTACAATGTATACTCTTCCAAGCCTGCTTCATGCATATAGTACCACAAGGCTTGATTTTCATTGATTTCATGGTAGTCGACCTTCATCTCAAGCCACAGCTGGAATTCCTCATATTTTTATGTTAATTTCTAATGTACTAGCTTTGCTTTTCGGTGCCTCCGAGGAGGGGATGAACTCTAGAATTCTCCTCATGCCCTCTTCGAAATTGTCAATTTCCTAGGTCCCATCCTGAAAATAACATCAAAGTATATCTTTTAGCAAATAATTTTTTCAAAGTTATGATCTTTATTTTTTTCAAAATTTATTTTAATTATTTTTCAAGATGATTTCCAATTTATTATACAAATTACTCCAATATATCAAATCTCATTTTGATCTTACTTTTTAGAACATGAATTTGATATTGGTGTGTATTCTAGCATCCCATGAATTATTACGATAAAAAATTTGATTTTTCTTCAAAATTTACCCACAAATTATAATATTTTATCAAATAATTAGTGAAGTTAGTCCAAAATTCATGAAAAATTGACAAACTACTCCAAATCTAGTAAGAAGTTAATTTCCATATTCAATCTAATATAATTACTTCACATAAGTCATAGACTAACCTTTTTAGGCAAAAAACTACTTTTTATAGAAACTAACCCTTGAAAATTAAAGAGGAGGACTTATCTGCTTAGATATTCGTAAAAATTTGAAGAAAATTATGTGCAAAGAAATTTGGTGTCAAAAGGGGATAAATCTTCTCTAGGTTGCCGCAGAAAATCGGTGGCTAGGGTTTGGTTTGAGAAAAATTGCTTCGTGGGATATTTATACATGAGGGCTGTTCTCGATCATTGTCGACAATCCAATCGACAACGGTTTTGGCAGCCACTCTTGAATGATAATTTCTCTTGCCCACAGTGGATGATTATTGACAGCCATTTCGACAGTCGTTCTTTGGCTGAGAACTGTTAAGTCAAAATTTTATTTTTTACTTTTTTATTTATGGTAGTTCCTAAAACTAATGCTACATCTAAAACTTATTAGTTAGTCACTAATTCTAAAGTTAGTAACCAAAGCTAAGGTTAGTAAATTTTTTTGAAAAGATTTTTGAAACATTCTGGAAGAAAAACTAAAAAGAATTAGAAATTTTGAAAATTTTGAAAACATCGTGCGTATTAAAACTTAATTTAATAAGCATCTCCCAGCCTAAAATACACAATGATCTCAATGAACTAATATTTCGGTTAAATTCATTTAGAACAAGTAAAACTTAAGAGATAGAGTGCTTGGGTAATATCTTGGTTCGCTACACATGGTGTATCAACTGCATGACAAAAATTATTAGTATAATAATATACATAATATACAGTGTGTCCTCCATAAGCTTGTATATTGGAGATGTCGAAGGATCCACTAATCATAAGATTTCTCTGTATGCTCAGGAAATTCCAAGTAGTGTTTCATACATTTTCCGTTCACTTTGAATATGACCATTCTAAAAATTTTCAATGTACGCCATGAGGATATACAGTTTTAGTAATAAACGGTCCGATCAATCTTGAATGCAACTTTCTAGGAAATAGATGAAATCGTGAATCATGCAAAAACACTTTATTAGATGGATAAAATATACAACGTGATATACGTTGATCGTGCCATGTTTTAATTTTTCCACAAAAATACAAGAATGTTCAAATGCGTCACGTCTTAATACTTCGACATGCAACATGCTTTATGCTTAATTTCAACATGTATATGACAAGTTTTTTCATAAAATATTCGATATAGAGAACATGTCGAAGGGTGCCTTGTAGGCCATATAGCAAGCCCATAAAGCATTGACAAGTCAAAATGACCAATCTTAATGAGACGGATTAACCGTTTTATCTAAGATTTTTTATTTTTCCTATTGGTTAATTCAATTTATCTATTTGATTGTGAATGATATAGTGTATAGACTTTATGTGTGATATGATACTTTTTCATCAAATTTCCATAGGTTTTATTACAGAATTAAGAACCTCATTGCTTATTATAATTTTAGAAGCACCAAATCTTGACAATATGTGTTTATTGTGAGGAATTTGATTACCGTTTGTTGTTCATTATTCCTGCATGCAGTGACTTCTGCCCATTTAGATATATAACCAACTGATACAAGGATATAATATATTTGTTAGAAATAGTGAACGACCCCATGAAGTTAATGCTCAAATAATCGAATACTTCAATGTAAGAATATGTGTCAATGGCATATCATTCTTTCTCTTTAATGCACCTAATTTCTGACATGATTCATAATGTTTACAATATTCATGTGTATCTCTAAATATCATATGCCAGTGAAATCTATATTGGAGAATCTTGTCCACCTTATTTTTAAACAAAAAATGTCTATCACAAACTTTTGTGTGACAGAAAGCAATAATATTCTAGATCTCATCATTGGGCATATAGCATCTAATGATTTGATCTGGACAATACTTGAACAGATAGGGATCATCGTAAAAGAATGACGTATCTCATATAGGAATTATATCTTATCTTGAACACTCCAGTAACTTGGCATTTCACTTGCAACAAAAAAATTAATAATATCAGTGTACCATAGAGTTGTCTTAATCGAAAATAGTTGCTCTTCACGACATGAATACCTAATATGTAGCTCATCATTATCAAATGTTAGACGAGAGAGGTGGTTAGTGACCATATTCTCTACTCACTTTTTATTCCAAATTTTTAGATCGAACTCTTGAAGTAGTAGTATCCATCAGATTAATCATGGCTTTGTATCTTTTTTTGATAAGAGATATTTGAGAACCAAATGATCCATATAAACAGCCACATATGCGCCCAAAATATACGAATGAAATTTATCAAAAGCAAAGACTATAATTAGAAGCTCCTTTTCGATTGTCATATAATTTGTTTGCACATTGTAAAGAGTCTTTTTAGCGTACTAAACCATGTAGAGCTTCTTATGTCTATTTCCCCATAACTGCTCCAATCGCATAGTCATTTTCATCACATATAGTCTCGAATGGTAGTAACAATCTGGATGTTGTAATATTGGTGCCATGACCAGCATCTTCTTGAGTATATCAAAAGCTGTTTGACATGATTGTATCTATTCAAACTGCACATCTTGTAAAAGAAGCTAAGAAAGATGTCTAGCAATATTAATAAAATCTTTTATAAATCTTCTATAGAAGTCAGCATGTCCTAAAAATGAATGTATATCTTTTATAGTTTTAGGTATCGATATTTTGGAAAAAAATTCGACTTTTGCCTTATCTACTTCCATCCCTTTAGATGAAACAATGTGACCTAATACAATACCTTTCTTAACCATAAAGTGACTTTTTTTTTTTCCCAATTTATGAGTAAATTCTTTTGTTGGCAACATTCAAGTACAACTCCTAAATTAGTCAAGCATGCTTCAAAGCTATTTCCGAATACATAGAAGACATCCATAAATACCTCTAAATAGACTTCAACTACATCACTATAAATACTAATTATACATCTTTGGAATGTTGCAGTTGCATTACACTATCAACATGGCATCCTTTCAAATGCAAATCTGCCAAAGAGATAGGTAAAAATTGTCTTTGTCTTATCCTCTAAAATAATTTCAATTTGAAAGTAACCATAATAACCATCTAGTAATCAAAAAATTCGTGCCTTACAACTCTCTCAAATATTTGGTTGAGAAATGACAATGAAAATAATCTTTTCGTGTCACTTGGTTTAGTTTTCTATAATCTATGCACATACACCAAGTCGTAATTGTATGAGTAGGTATCATCTCTTCATCCTCGTTTTTAACAACAACTACCCCACGTTTTGTGGGAATAACTTGGGTTGGACTTACCTACTTAATATTAGCTATTAGATAAATAATGCCAACATCGAGAAGTTTCAACACTTTGGTTTTAACCACTTTCTTCATAGTTGTATTAAGCCTTCATTGCATTAGCCTTATTGGCTTGGCTCCTTCTTTCAAAGTAATATGATGAGTTCGAATAAGAGCGTCCATACCTTTGATGTCGGTCATATTCCATCTTAGAACTCCTTTGTATTTTGCATTGTTGAGAGTAGATACTCTTCCTAATTTTCATCAATATGTGCTGAGATGACTACATGAAATGTTTCCTTAGATCCAAGAAATACATATTTAAGATCTTTGGATAATGGTTTTAGCTCAAGTATTAGGGCATGGACATCAGAAGGAATCAATTTATTTGTGCTTGGAGATAATTCTTCATAAAATACTGTTTTAGGAATCTTACTCGTAGCATGAATAATGAAATCAGTTAAGCATTTCATAATACTCACGGTATTTTCAAAATTGAGCCTTTCAAGGAAACCATCATCTATTATAAATGCAAGTTTCAATGGATTAGAGATACATAATGATATGATATCTCTTCCATCACAGATTTTTTTTCAATATAATTAACATCCTGCAATTCGTCAGTATTAATATTTAGTTGTTTGCAGTCATTAAAAACATTAAGCTCAAGGGTCATGTTACCAAACTATAATTTCATCACACCACTCCTGAAATTGATACAGCATTATTAGTGGCTAATAATGGACGTCTGAAGATAACAAGAATGTGAATATATGCATTCTTTATTGATGCAGTATCGATGGCTATAAAGTCTGCTAGGAAGTAGGCATTTTTTATGCTTTTTGGATACTTTTCAGATTTATCAGCCAATTATAGTATGATAAGTGTAGGTTTATATTCTCCTAGACCTAGTTGCTTGTAAACCGAGTATGGTAAGAACTTTACACTAACACCCAAATCAAGTAGATCTTTCTCTATATTATATTTACCTATCACATTTAAAATAGTTGAAAATCCAGAAACCTTATATTTAAGAGGCATCCTCGACTAAAATAATGCACTTACCTGCTCCAGAAGGAATGCTTTTTTTTGTATATTATGGCGTCATTTGATCGTGCACAAGTCCTTAAAGGATTTTTCATATGATAGCACTAGCTTGATCGTTTCCAACAGAGGGATATTGATTTGTACATGTTTGAAAATTTTCAAACATTAAAGAAATTGTACATGTGGTTTGTAAGTCAAAGAAGTGGTCCCTTAAGGATCATCACTATTAGACTGTTGTGTTGAATCATCACCCTATTTCTCTTCAGTGTTTCTTTTTTAAACAGACTCCTCAAGGTCTTTGCCGCTTCATAAACTAACTACAGTAGATATCTCAGGTATATCATTATTAACTGAAGAAATAATAGTATTTATACATTCGACTTTACCTATAGTATTAGCCTCTGATTGAGAAAGTAGCTTATCTTCTTCTTGAGTTCGCTGAGAGGAACTAAGGTGGCTTCTCTAAGATCGTATACCATTGAAGGCTGTGGCATTCTAACTGTCGATGGTTTGCTATGATTGGATAAATTGATGCTGCACCTAAATCATTTGATCCATTTTCTATTGTATCTACGTAATGTTATTATCAAGATTTTGCTTTAGTGTTGGTTGGTACACCGAAGGTTAATTAGAAGGTTGGATGTACTATTGTAGTGTTGGATTTGTGGGTGGCTTATTTTGTTGATTACATGTTCTTGTAAATCATAAATATCACAAACTTTAGGAACTTCATCTATCACCCTAACAGTTTTCATTTCTTAGTGATTAAATGCTCAAATTTCTTTATAAGCATAATCAATCGTGTAGTTACATCTTCGGTTTCTCCCAATTTAATAAGTCCACTATTTTCAAGCTTCTCTACTAATTGGTTTCTTTCCGAAATATCGTCGTCTCCCAAGCTTGTGAACTTTTGGCATGTGAATCAAGGTATTCCCATGCTCATCAGCATCCTTGCTCAAAAGCTCACCATTGCACATGATTTCTATAAATTACTTTATTGCAGTATTTAGCCCTTGATAGAAGATACTTACTGTCCTCTGACGAAGAGTAAGCTCTCCAGCATAAACTCTGAATCTGATAAGAGGTTCTCTGTCTTGATGTTGGGGATGGTGGGGATAGGGTGCTCCCAGTTTTCGACATCCAGCGGCCGTCACATGCACGCTCCTAGAAAAAAAAATGTTGATGTACACGCTCATCCAACAAAGTGTTGAAAGGGCCTTTCGGAGAGAATAGTGGAACAAGTTATGACATATATAGATGAAAAATTCTTCTTTCGTCATATTCTTCTTCATATTGTCTCGTTGCGCCTTTTCGGGATTTCTCTCTTCAATTAGTACGTCGAAGCTAGACCAAATGAATCTCAAAGGCATGATGCATGCATGAGAGTAGCAAATCTTTTAATCTATCCCAACACTCAAGCAAAGGTTCATCTTCCTTCTAGTGAAAGTTGACAATTTTCTTACTCATATAGTTAGCTTGATGTGAAGGAAAGAATTTCTCTTAGAATTATTTTTGTATCTCATTCCATTTTCCTATTGAATTGGAACATAATGAATGTAGCCATGTTTTTGATTTATCCTTTAGGGAGAGTGGAAAGAGGTTAAGGTTTAGTTGCTCTACAGTAAAGTTTTGAAAATTATTAGTAGAGCAACCTCCTCAAATTCTTTAAGGTGCAAACATAGACTTTCCGCATCCATCCCATAAATTTATGCTAGAGTTGAACTACTCCAAATTTAATTTCAAAGTATCCCATATTCAAAAAAAATTATGCATGAGGTTGGATTGTCCGATCAAATTGTAGATAATCGTATAGGGACCTCCCACTATCTTAGCTATCATTATCTTATGTATTATGGCCCTCAAATCTAGTATTATTATATTATTTATGTTGTTACTGTTAGTTCTCATGTTGTGAAGTCATTGATAGATTGAAAGTATTTAAAGATCTGAGTACGATCAAATGAGTCTACCATCAGAAATTCTCCTCCAACTGGTCATGCAAATTCAAAATCGCACAAATTAATAATGTATGAGCCGTAACATATACTAAAGTACAACACAATAGTAAAGATCCCTAGCAATAGCACTAAAAACTTGACTGCAATTTAAATCGTACACTTCCAAATGTAAGAGATTGACAAATAGTAAAAGGATAGTAAATCTAAGCTCGTCAACTCGAGGATCTTTAATTTATTGTGTATGACACTAATTAATATGGATTACGAAAGAAAATATTGAATCAAGAATTTATTAACTTGTTTTAGTTGATCTAAACGTGATAAATGAATAATAAAAATAATCATTTAAAACTTAAACATACACTGTCCTTAAAGAGTTTACGACATATCAAAAACTAAGAGATGAATATATCATTAAACTATCCATAATTAAAGACTCAAAAACATATTTAATGCCTAATTAGATAGTGGAAAACCAAAAATATGAAGTTTACATTAAAAAATTAACCATAATAAGCAATAAATACATACCAGTAAATCATCTAGATTTTGTTACCTCATCTAAACCAACATAGGGAAACTCATCTTAATCATAAACAATTAAATAAAAGAGATTATTTTATTAACAACCACGATCGAGTACAGAAAACTATTCTCCACAAAAATCTCTCTCTTAAAACTATAAAATTATATTAAAAAACCTCATAAAGAATCTCTCAATTATATTTAGTATATATAGCCTCTCAAAAGCCTCAACAAGAATTATGTTTAAAAGAAAACTCTATTTAAATAAAAAAATATTCATTATCATGCTTCTATCGGTTAGGCTGTGAAGGTGGCTTTGACAACCACTTCAACTAAGGTTCTCAGCTAGGCATACAGTCTTCAAATTCAGGCTAACTATCGATGATTATGCCTATCAATTGCTGATTTCTACTGATATGCATTGATATGCTACTTTTTTTTTTTTTTTATTTCCTTTCACCTAGAACCTTGCAAAAATATTATATAACACTAGAAAAATATTAAAGTGGGGAGCTTGATCAATAAAAATAATTTATAGTAATTTCTTGTATTAAGCACCCAAATTGGATTACGAGTGAACAAAATATACTAAAATTATTATGCTTTTCAGTCATAATTAGCCATAAGCATTTAAGTTAGAGCCATGTGGGAATAATGTATCTCCGTAGGACTATGAGTTTAGGAGACTAATACCATGGGCCACCTCTTTGATCCACTGAGATACTATTGCTAACTTTAAATTCTATATTTCTTTTCTATCAATGTCATCCATGCTCATATTTATATCATTCCAGGCTTTTATTTATATTTATAATTGCTCATATTTGCATGGTGTTTACTTCTTCTTTGCATGTTCTTGTTAAATGATATATGTACATGAATCACATAAGATCTCATATTCATGGTAGAACACCTACTCATGTTTACTGTCTATAACCCTATTTCCTTTTGCTCTTCATACTAGTATTATCACCTCTGATTGTACTCACTCATGTTATGATAATATTGACTCAACGGAATAGGTACCTGCAGATTGATGCATATTTCTTACCAATAAGAGATCCAGTAGTAGATGCAAGACTCTATTTATCCAACCTTCCTCTATTTTTTCCGTGCTTTTGTAGACTTATATCTTGTTTTATATTTATCCACGCTTAGTAGCTATTGTATATCATGTTGTATGACTATTGTAGGAAATTAATATATAAATTATGCTATATATCTTTCAGTCATGTTAATGAAAATACACTCTTTTTTATATATGACTTGTATAGCTGATTAGTTATTTTCTATCTTAATTCGTTTCTTTGATATCTAGACTGTATCATTTGTGCATGGCTTTTGTGGACGTTGATTTTTTTTTTTTTGTACATGCCCACTAGTAGTGCACTACGTTTTTGAATTAATGTGGTGAAACAGAGAGCTACAACATGATACCGGATATATTACATAATACTCAATAACTTTAACACGATATGTGATGCTTGATAGTTAATGTATGATTAACTAGATGCATAATACATGATAGACATGATAAATCCTAGAATATAATGACATGAGACATGATTGGAATTATCTGATGAATGCTTTTATATAAAATCTTGACGTGACTTGTTAATTCCTTATTTGTAGAAACACCCTATAACAAATTGACGTGAATATTCCTGGATGTCCCAAATTGTTCATGTTTATCATGTAGTAAATTTAGTTGAGTCGACAAAACTATATGATATACAAAAACTGTATCATACGAGGAAAACTTATCATTAAGTGTCAACAACTTTATTCTAGCAGCATGAGTCATATTGGGCATCTTTGTGATTATTTAGTACTATTGTCGTTGTACGTCAATTACTACTTTGCATAATATGGTATGATCTAGTAGTATTTAGCAGTATGGTATGGTTTAGTATCATGCATATGGTGCTAGTTCTATGTATGCACGGACACTTATACGATATAGGGGAATGATGTCATCTTATTTATCCATAAACATTTAATAAATTGACTTGATAAATACATGATTAATTTTACATGACCCACATTTACTTGTTATAATATCTCTTAACTGATAATGCTCATGATAGACTTGATTTATGTAATATATATATATATATATATATAGAGAGAGAGAGAGAGAGGGAGAGAGAGATATCGTGACACCATATTTGCATGACTACTTACTATATTGGATATAATATACACACTGATATATCTCTCTTATATTATAATAGTACACCTATCTTTTTTTATATGTTCTATTTGTTGGGTTTAATTTCCTGAGTTATAAACTCTAGATTATAAGCATCATGGTGTGGATAGCTTCTAGCACCAAACCTCGCACTGCTACCAGGTTGGAGCAATGTGATGTATGTGCAAGGGCAAGACATGTGGAGGATGAATGCGAGCTTGAATTCATCAGCCGCTTAGAGACATGGTTAAGTCAGACTTCGTAAACACGATTATACTGGAGCTGATTGAGGCTGTTTGAAATATCCATTCAGACCAATCCATTCCACCGTTTCCTAAGACTCTCAATCTCAAAAGGCCTATACTTTCCTACGTCATGTTATATAGTTTTGTATTTTATCCTTCAAGCCACATTTTGCTTTTCTTTAGTTGACCCATATTTGTGTATTTTGTTATATATATCTTGTGCCAATAGATAATGCAACTACTTTTATGTTTATCATTGTTCGTTAGTAGATATTCTTTATCTATTCTTAGATTTTGTTTCCAACTCAACCTTTGGACTAAATTATAATAACAAATTAAGACCTTATGGATACCGGTTTTTTTTAGAGCATGCCTACCAGTAGCACACTCAGTTTTATGAAGCAACTGAAAAAAGAGGTGTTATAAAGTGAGCCCAAATTTGTCAAATTAGTCTAAGTGATTAAGCTAATCAAGCCCTGAGATGAGTTAGGAAAAGAAATCTACTATACATGTATATGCATTATCCATTATCATCCTTTGATTTCATTTTTATGCCTTCTCTATTCGATCATTTGACGTCCTTTCCAGTCCAAATTTGTTGTTTTCCTATTCTTGATTCTATTCGTTTGTTCCTTGAGAAAGGGTGAAAGATACCATGCCAGATTTTACTTAGAATGAAAATAGTGGCAACTGAATGCGACCAAGCGTGAAGACTGTGATTTTAAGGATGCATAGCGATAAAAGAAGAAAGGATTAAGGCAAGGCGGACAAACTGATAAAAGGATATTGAAGGGCTAATAGGAGAACAAATAGATATGGTACTATTAGATCTAAACCACCGGCAAAATATAGGTTAAAACATCAGCAAGCTCAGTAGAAACAGAGTAGGCTAGTGGGGTCGACTAGGGAATATACCAGGAGATGAGGAATAATCTGGAAATAATAAAGGAAAGAGATGACAAAAGGATGCTAAGGACTTAAAGAAAGTATTTAAACTATGAGATAAACCACATGGAATTGGTAAAGACAAAAATGGAACATATGCGAACTTCACCAGAAAACAAGGAATTTGAAAATATAAGGAACAGAGGCAAAGTAACAATCGAGAAGCAGAAAATGTTCAGTAAGACTACAACTAACGATTGGCAACATGAAATCAAAGCGACTAAGGTACATCGAGACGGATAATGGAAGCCACGAAAGATAGGTGGAAGACGTCAACAATGGATATCGATGTAATTCTGAAGGAAATAAGGAAGTAAAGCACTCAAGAAAGGGAAGTTAAGCCGGACAAGAGAAGTTGTGGAAATTTTTATGAGAAGACAAGACACTTACGAAGCCGAAGAGATTGGAAAACACCAAGATGAGAGGAACTATGCACCAGTCGAGGGATACATCTTTCACTGCTTTGAAACGGAGTGCGCTACTGGAGTAAACATACAAAATAAAAATGGTGCGCATGAGACCTTAACTTGTTTATGTAATATAGCCTTATATCATAGTAAGTAAGGAATAAAATAAATCTAGTACACGTCACAAGATTAATAAATAAATGCATTTTTATTAAAGATACAAAAAAAATATATAAAACAGAATATAACTAGATACATAAATCAAAATACAAAAGTATAAAAATCCACAAGAGCTTTCTTCGTCTGTACTGCATGGTCTCCATCTACTCCATAAGTATGGATCATCTGCTGGTAGTAGGATGCACTCCTCAAATTCCGCAACTAGAGTTAATAATCCAAGGGATTAAATTAGACAATTAGAGAATGAAAAGAATGGAAGAAGTAATAGTAGATGGCATGGTAAATATCAAGTTAATATATAAAGGTCAAGTAGATGGCATGGTAAATATCAAGTTAATATATAAAGGTCAGGTACAAGAAAAATGTTTTGGACCAGATATCCGAGTGAACTAGGTGAATATATGAGGTAGCTTAGGAGCAGCCATAATCTTGATGTCATTAATTAAAACGATAAATTATATAGTCATGCAGAATCCTAATATCCCACATTCCATGTATACCTAGGCAAGAAAAAAAAAATGAATTCCATTACACAACCCATACTGCATATTGAGTGTTTTAGAGGTGGCTCACATGAATTCAAAAGACCACTTTCCCATGGACTGTCCAGTACTTCTCTCCAAGTGCTCTCTCAATTCTTGGCTTAATTCTGTCATGATTTTAAGTTATTTGATTATTAGTCTATTATTTAAAACTGTTATTTAAAACTGACATGACAGTAAAAGGTCACACATTCCACGGATATTTTGTACATACCTGAGACTACGGCTTCATGACCCAGTACTTAGACTAGGTATTACCACTAAATATCAGTGGACAATGGGCTTAGTTCCTATGTAGGAACTCCAGTTGCTAGGCTTCCAAGATATTAATGCAATATTATATGTATATATATCACTTGGAAATACATTCCTACTTTCAATATTCTTTCTCTCCACTAACAACATATTTAATTCATGATTAATTAATAACTGCACAGTACCCAGGATTATAAAACATGTGCAAAAAAGCATTAGGTATATTATACAATGCCAACTAATAGGTAGTAGAATTTCATCATGCTATGTAATGTGATTTAAAGTTTATCATAAGTCATTATCAAATTATGACATCATATTTATTGCAATCCAAAATACCCAAGATAATAAGGTAAGTATTAGAGTAAATTTTAGTTAGGTCTGATCTGGTCAAACCGCTGACCAGTGATGTTAACCCCTATCTAAAGTCTGACTAAGTGGGATCCCTTTGAAATTTCTTCCTAAGTACAATATTAACATGTTCAACTTATCAATTTATGAATAAATAGCGTCTATCTAGAGGACAGTAACAAATCCATATTCCTTAACCCGATTTCAATATATGCAATCTTTCAAGTAACCATAGGTTTACCAAATTAACATCATAAACTAACAAGAGAATTAAAATCAATATCATTTTTAGACTCTACTTTCCTCTTTTCTTTTACATATTTAAGTCTTATATATAAATATGGCATCATTCCCATCTTTATTCAACTTGCAACATAAAAAATCCATCAATTATCAATTACATTAGTTGCAAATTATATATGCTCAATTAGAATTATTGAGACTTGATAAAAAGGAAGTTGTAGTTGAAGGATTTACATTGTTACATAAATTATTTCAAAATTTATCACATTTGTTTATTATATATAGTATAATTTAGGGTGGGGGCATCTATTGCTGATATGTATTATGTAAGTCATAATAATCATGCATAGATTAGGTAAAAAC
Organism: Dracaena cambodiana; assembly: GCA_036321105.1. NCBI lineage: Eukaryota > Viridiplantae > Streptophyta > Magnoliopsida > Asparagales > Asparagaceae > Dracaena > Dracaena cambodiana. The sequence continues at coordinate 28,703,284 of JAYEPQ010000010.1, read as the reverse complement.
CTATTACTCTTGTATAAAATATAAAAATCTTTATAAGTGATGTGATAAATCTATAGCTAGCGCACAGTATCGGTTGTAGCGCTTTACAGGTCGTTCTCATAGGGATCTAGAGTTTGCATTCCTGCCAATCCTATTATTCTAACGAGCTAACTAAAACTTCTAAGTTGATTTCGAGTTATTCTAATTAGCCTAGGATGTAGAATCCACTAGTTCACAACCAAGTATTACTTATTATCTTTTTCCTATCAGAAAAACTGATCTTTTAGTTTTAATCTTTTAATTAAAGTGTTCTAAGCATGAGTTATCAAGTGGCGTGCAATCATAACTCATCAAAGATACTACATTTTATAAAAATAAATTAAATCTTTAGTTAATTCTATGAAAAATACAAAAAGCAATAACTCCAAATCCTAATTTAGTACAAGCTTCAAGAAACTTAACTCAAGTATAACCTATCAAAGTATTAATCTACAAATTGTTATATTTTAATTTTTTTATTGAAAAACCATATCTTTATTATTTTATTTTCGGAAGAAAACAATAAAAAGCAATTACATGGTTAATTTCTAATTTTTCTACATCCTAGAGCTAAACTAAGTTAGCTACTCATGTTACTAATTAAAAATCCTTTTTTTCTATGAAAGAGATTAAAGATCTAAACTAGAAATCAATTAAATCTATCTAAAAAATAAATTAAATATTTCTACTCACGAGAAAGTCCTTGTAAACAATAAAGTAATCTCTGGAGCTTGGTATGCGGGTCGTCACCTGATATAATAAATCTAGTGCAAGCGCACAGTATCGGTGTAACGCTGTATAGGTCGTTCCCATAGAGATCTAAGATATTTTGCTATTCTCACTAATTCTTTAGTCCTAACAGATTAACTACGAGTTCTAAGTTGGATTTGAGTTATACTAATTAGCCTAAGATATAGATTCCACTAGTTTCCAACCATGAATTACTTCTATTATCTTCTTTCTATCATAAAAATTGATTTTTTAGTTTTAATCTTTTAATTAAAGTATTCTAAGTATGAGCTATCAAGTGGTGTGCAAGCACAATACATCAAAGATACTATTTTGCATAAAAACAAACTAAATTATTAAATAATTCTATGAAAAAATGAAAAGTAACAACCCCAAACTCTAAGTAAGTATAGGATATCAAGAAATCTAAATCAAGTATAACCTATCAATCATTAATCTACGAGTTGTTATATTTTAATCATTTTATTAAAAAAAAACTTATCTTTATTATTTTATTTAGGAAGAAAACACTAGAAAGCGACTACATGGTGATTCCTAATTTTATCTATATCCAAGAGCTAAACTAAATTACCTACTTATAGTTATAATTAGCAAAATCCTATTTTTATTCATGAAGGCAAGAAAATCTAATCTAGGAAGTAAGATTAATCTAAACTAGAAAGCAATTGGAAGAAAATTACCTAAGACAAATTGATGAATTGCAAAGGTTACCTCTGAAGTCGGTATGGCAGTCGTCACCCTTTCAGAAAACCCTAATTTTATTCAATAAAATTTGAGTACAAAATTATATCTAAAAAGCTTTCTATGATAACCCTAGATTATAAGGATATGACCAATACATAGGTTTTGAAAAATCAAACCCTAATTTTAATACAAGTGAAAAATTACAAAATTACATTGAAGCCCCGCAAAATTTTCACCAAGAGGTAGGCTCTCTCTACCGCCATTTGGCTGCTAATGTCGCCAAATAGCAGTAAAACTCTGGATTTGGTTCCTGATTTTTCTTCTGCATGAGTCTCTTGTCTTGTTCTCTTGATTTTGCTGACTGTATTAGACTTTGACTCTCTGCAGCATCCTAATCTTGTAGTTTTGCTCACTTTAAACTCTTTTATGGGTTTGGTTTCCTAATCTTTCTCTGATTTTATGCCATTTCCTTGTAGGAATCGAATTAACTGAAAAACACACTAAAAATACCCGAGTAGTATTATTTAAATATAAAAATAGATAATATGGAGGCTATAAATATGCAACATATTGCATTCATCACACCCGACACCTATCTTTTTCTAGTTCTCGAGCAAAACCTAAACCTTAAAAAAAAAAACCTAACTCACTTTCGTAGGAATCGCGATTGCTCTTAGCACGTGCAATAAGTTTTTAAACTCCTAAGTTACCCAAGTGGACGAGTGGTATCTCATGAGGGTTTGCTGTGAATATACCCACAAAATTCGTGAAGAAGTTAGATTAAGGAATAAAGAAAAGAAAAATAAGGATAACAAAAAATCAATAAAAAATTATACAAAAGAAAGAAAAATCTTCTTTTTATATTTTCTTCAATTATTCTCACTAATTTTCAAACTCAAGAACGCATTTAGATTATCAATTTTCAAGTCAAGTGTCATATCAGATACACTTATCATTTAATAAAAAATTCAAATCCTATCTTTTAATACCCACTAAAAGATAATTCATTGGCTTCTATACATCTACATGCACGTGTGATAGTCTACTTCGATTTTGAACTCAAACTCTAACTCATGATTCATCTCCTCTCTCATAGCATTTTTTTAAGAATATTTTCACCTTTCATGTGAATATTCATGCTTAATTAGGCGCACAGTACCCGATTACTCAGATCATACTCTTTTTTTCACTCTTGAGGTTATTGCCATAATACTAGGCTCACTCCCTTTTTTGTCTCTCTTGAGACTATTGCCTTAATACCATGCACACCCCATTTTTTTTTATTCTCACCTTGTTTTTCTTCTTCTGAGCTTATTGCCTTGATACCAGGCTCACCCTTTTTTTTCTTATTTAGAGAGAGAAGACTTACTCAATTGTTATCATTTTTATTCTTAACCTAATAAACTATTGTGAAGTGAAGAAAAGATGTATATTTACCTCAAAATTACTGTTAGCGGTATTTATTTTTTGGTAATCTTTTTTATAAAATTCTTAGTGCATCATCCAATCTACTCTCCTATCCAATTTCAAATCTAAATTTGTTCTTTTATCTGTAATTAGGTTGATCTATTGATGAAAATATATAATTTTTTTTTAGTTTTTCTACTTTTTTTTAGTTAGTTACCCTAAAAACTACCCGAAGTGTAAAATAAAGAAACCACAAAGAAAAATCTAAAAATAAAATAAAAATCCTAAAAATAAAATAAAAATCATAGAATAAAAACTAAAAATCCTAGAAAATATAAATCTCTTAATCCACTCCCCCAGACTTAAACTTGTGTATGCCCTCACACACAAATCATTGGTGTCGTCCTCTTTGCCTCCTACTTAACTCACCAGATGCACGACATGCACATACAGTAGAACACTCTTTACGATCGATTTGTTTCAATCGACCCAAATTTTTCCAAGACCTTGCCAGACAACATTGATTTTCTCAGTGGGATCTACTAGCAAGTCTTGGTCAAAGAAGGTTCCATCCTCCTCTTGTATTAATTCAGTGGCATATATAGTTTCCTCATCTATATTTTTGTTCTAATCCTCTAGAATAGCAGCGTGATATGTCACTAAAATATACTCTGCAGCTATAAACACTCGTGAGGGTGCATATGTGTCAAACTCTGCACTAGACATGAACCCGTGACATCATTATGTAATTAGATAAGGCAGAGGCAAACTAGTCTTTGAACGCATCTTAGCATCGATAATAGTGTCTACTAATTGTGTGCACATGCAAAAGTGATTGTCCTAACGCATAATGCAATCAATAATATGTAGTGAGTGTATAAAATGACAACATGTGTGTAATTTCCATCACATTAGTATTGATCCAGTGGTAAGTCGCGTGTATATTGCGATATAGTTTCTTACTGCTGATCTCTCTATCTCGTGTTATTCTGTAATTCGGGCCCATCCGTGTAAGATAGTCCTCAATTACGGCTGGAAATTGATTCTCAGTGTGAAGGAGGATACTGGTGGATGTCGAGATGGCCGCGCGTGCACTTCGTGTATTTCTTTGAAATATCAGATTTTGTAATTCTTTGAAATACCAGTGGAGTTTTATAGTTTTACGATTTTTTGAAATATCAGATTTTGTAAAATTGGCATAAAACTCCTCTACTAACTCTGAGATGTAGAATGAATTGGGCATGTATATCAGATAATTCTATCCTAGAGTTTCAATAGTGGCTAAGAAATATATACTAAATGCAGCAAAAATTTCACCGAAATTTTTTTACAAACAAATCGTGCCATCAGATTCTATCAAATACCACCGAAAATTATTCTAATTAAAAAGTAACTACAGGGTCCTGTAAACTCACCTCCTCTGAAGTTTCAGGGGAAATTCCAAACTTTTGTCCCTATTTGGCGGCTTTTTGCCGCTGATTAGAAAAAAGTTCTCTGGGGAATGACCTGTAGAGATAAGAGCTCTTGGTGAATCCTGCTCTCTCATCACTAATGATTGGAGCAAAAGTTGGAGATTCTCGACTAACCTGCAAAGAAGAAATCAAAAGAGCAAAGGTGGATTTAGGGGAGAAGGGGGCAGCTAAGGTTTGGGTTTAGATGATTTTAGGACTGGTTGGGGCTGGTTGGGATTTTATAGGGATGGTAAATTTCAATCAGCCCCTCATCTTTTCTCAATTTTATTTGCAACCCTGCATCATGTTAGTAACACAATATACATAATATACATTCTATTATACAAATAAATGCATTCATCTATGCATAGATGAGGTCGTAAAGTATCACGACCTTCGCATTATTGCTTGCTCGAGTCTCTAAAATTTTTAATTTTTGACCATTCACTTTGAATAAATTACCATTTTTAGGATTCTCGAGATCAATTGCATCGTGATGGTGCACTTCCGTACTATGTACGGTCCACTCAATCATGTTCTCAATTTTTTCGGGAATAAATGTAGCCTCGAATTATATAAGAGAACTTTTTGGCCTGGTGTAAATGACTTGCGAATGATTGTTTTGTTATGAAACACTTTAGTTTTTTCTTTATAAATCTTGGCACTATCATATGCATCCCATCTAATCTCATCAAGCTCATTATATTGCAGCCTCCGCTGCACCTGCTTTTTCAAGCTCAAAATTTAGAAATTTGATTGCCAATAAAGTCTTATGCTCAAACTCCACCGGTAAATGGCACGCTTTTTCAAATATCAACCGATATGGAGATATGCCTAGATTGGTCTTGTAGACGGTACGGTAGGTCCATAATGCATCCACTAGTTTACATGACCAATCTTTTCTGTTGTGATGCACTGTCTTTTCCAAAATCAGTTTGATTTGGTGATTGAAAACTTTACTTGCCCACTGGTTTGTGGATGATACGGTGTGGCTAACTTGTAGGTAATAGAATATTTCCACATGAGCACCTCAAATGATCGGTTAGTGAAATGGGTACCGTTATCACTAATGATAGCTCGAGGAATGCCAAATTGAGAAAAGATATTCTCTTTCAAGAACTTGGCAACAACTTTATTATCATTCGATTTTGCAGCAATTACCTCTACCCTTTGGAAACATAATCGACAGCGGCCAATATGTATTGGTTTCCAAATGAGTTGGGTAACGGTCCCATAAAATCTATACCCCATACATCGAATATTTCGACCTTAAGGATAGGTTGCAGAGGCATCATATTACACCATGAAATTTTACCTATGAATTGGCATCGTGTGCAAGTTTTGCAATATTTCGCAGTATCTTTGAAAAGAGTTGGCCAATAAAAGCCACTCTGCAATACCTTTTCAGCCATTTTTTTGAGACCAAAATGTCCCCCACAAGCAAAATCATGACAAAAGGAGAGGACACTTTGTATCTCATTGTCAGGTATGCATCGACATATGATCTGGTCTGGACAATATTTGAACAGATATGGTTCATCCCAGTAAAAAAAATTTATTTGGTACAAGAGCCTATATCGGTCTTGCTTGGACCAACGGGATGGAATCTTTTTAGTCACAAGATAGTTCACAATGTCAGCAAACCATGGTTCACGCGTCAATACAAACAATTGTTCATCAGGAAATGATTCATTTATGGAGTAAGAGTTAGTTGGAGCGTTGGGCAGGCGAGACAAATGATCAGCTACTAAATTATTAGCATCTTTCTTGTATAGTATCTCAAGATGAAACTCTTGTAAAAAGAGGATCCATTGAACGAACCTTGCTTTTGCATCTTTCTTGGTCAACAAATATTTCAAAACAGCATGATCAGTATAAACTATAATCCGTGATCCAATTAAGTAGGAGCAAAACTTTTCAAGTGCAAAGATAACTGGCAGAAGCTCTTTCTCTATGGTATATTAGTTCAATTGGGCGTCATTGAGTGTCCTACTTACATAGTAAGTCACATGTGGATGCTTATTAATATGTTGTCCAAGGACGACACCGATAGCATAATCAGATGCGTCACACATAAGCTCAAAGGGCAAACTCCAGTCTGGCACATGAATGATAGGAGTGGTGGTAAGTGCCTTCTTGAGCTGCTCAAGTGCTCTAAGACAATCAGGCGTGAAATTGAGTGGCACCTCCTTGGCTAGTAGATATATCAAAACCTAGCAATTTTGCTAAAGTTTTTTATAAATCTTCTATAGAACCCAGCATGACTAAAGAAAGAGCGTATATCTTTCACTGATTGCGGAGATGGAAGATTAATGATGAGGTCCACCTTGGCTTTGTCAGCATCAATACCATCCTTCAAGATAACATGCCCTAACACTATGCCATTTTTACCATGAAATGACATTTTTCCCAATTGAGTGTCAAATATTTCTCATGACAATATGTGAGAACTAATTCTAAATGATGCAGACACTCTTGGAATGAATCTCCAAAGATAGAGAAATCATCCATAAACATTTCAAAAAATCATTCAACCATGTCAGAGAAAATACTCACCATGCACCTTTGGAACGTGGCAGGTGCATTGCATAACCCAAAGGGCATGTGTCTATATGCAAAGGTGCCAAATGGACATGTGAACGTGGTCTTTTCTTGATCTTCCGGGGCGATGGGGATTTGGTTATAGTTAGACTATCCATCTAAAAAATAATAGAACTCATGTCCGGCCAACCGTTCCAACATCTGATCGATAAAAGGTAAGGAAAAATGGTCATTCCTAATTGCAGCATTCACTTTTCTATAGTATATACAAAAATCGTCATTCTGTTTGTAAATGCATCAGGATAAACTCAATTGCATCGTTCTTGACTACAGTGATTTCGAACTTATTAGGCATAACTTGAACTGGGCTCACCCATGCACTATCAGAGATAGGATAGATGACCCCATTGTCAAGGCACTTAACAATATCCTTCCTCACAGTTTCTTTCATCACCAGATTCAACCTATACTGAGGGTCTCTTGTAGGTCATGAATTATTTAGTAAATAAATTCTATGCTATATATGGACTTATCCCCTCTATATCAGCCATACTCTAGCCTATGACTTCCTTATGTGCTTTTAATACTGATATGAGTGCTTCCTCCAGAGTTTCAGTCAAATCTACAAAGATAATGACTAGTAGTGTGTCGTGTTCCCCAAGAAAGCGTACTTGAGATAACTCTGAAGGGTCTTCATCTCAAGCTTAGGGTGGATGCTCAATAGATGGTTGTAACTGAACTCGTGGTTCAGTTATCAATGGCTCAGGTGGAAGTTCCCATCGAGTGGAAGACACATAATTAGTTGACTCATCAAGTATATCCAAGAATAAGCACTCATCAACTAAACAATCCAGCTCATCAAAGAATTCCTCCTCTTGGTGCTCACTGGACAATCCTTGGATCATATTCACTTCTAGGGGCGCATCATATGGATCACTTGGTTAGCGCACTAGATAAAATATATTCAAGTCAAGTATCATGTTTCCAAAGAAAAGTCTCATCGATCCACTCCAGCAATTAATAACAGCATTAGAAGTGACCAGGAATGGATGTCCCAAAATAACTGGGATACAATACTGTGGATCCACCACAGGTTGAGTCTTGAGAACTATGAAATCGATTAGGAAGATAACTCTCTAAGTTTAATCAAGACGTCCTCAATCTCTCCCATAGGTGTCTTCACAGATCTATCGGCTAGCTGTAACGTAATCCTTGTAGGTCTCAACTTTCACAGTCCTAATTGTTGGTATACTGAATAAGGAAGTAAGTTGACGCTCGCTTTTAAATCTAGTAGAGCCCTTTCAATCACTGTAGTCCCTATAGTGCAGGAGACAGTAGATTTTCCAGAGTCTTTGAACTTCACCGGTACTGACTAAGAGAGGATGCTAGAGATGTTAGCAGTTGGGAAGACTTTCTTTGGAACATTTGTTCTTCTCTTCTTTGTGCATAAATCTTTTAAGAATTTTGCATAAGTAGGTACTTGTTGGATTGCATCAAGAATAGGAACATTGACCATAACTTGCTTGAATAACTCAAGGATGTTATCAACCTAAGGAGAATTTTTCTTTATCGATTTGGATAGGGAGCATTTGGCTTATAAGTATAGTTAATAGGAGGATCAGAATTAGACGGGTCAGACTCCTCTGTCGTGCTAGTAGGTGGATCTTGAGATGATAATGATGAATCATGAGGTGATAATGGAATTGTGAAATCAGGGAGTGTAGCCTGCCGTGCATTAGGAGTGGAATCATGTGGCATGGCTAAATGATTGTCAACCAGCTTGCCAGATCGAAGTGTGTGAATGGAATTAATTTGGTTGATATGCGATTGATTGGAGTTTGAGGAACTGGAATTAGGGTTCGTTAAAGGTTGACTTGGAAAAGTACCGTTACCACATTCACTCATTTGACTCACTAATTGTCCAACTTGTTGCTCTAAATTCTCAATAGATTGAGTGTTCACAAGCAGGTGCTGATCTATTCTTTGAATAAAATCAATTGACACATGTGCATGTCAATGTTGGACATATGCGCGTCAAGGTTGGATTGAGACTTGGGAAGATTTTCAACGTTCTTCTCAAGTGACTGGAGTCACTTTTCTTGATCATTATTAGACTCATATTGTGGATGTGAGTGGTTTTGTGTAGGTGGTCTATTCTGGTTATTCTCATGATTTGAAGCGTTTGGGTGTTGATAAGCACCCACATTTGGTCTTAGAAACTGACAAGTGACGGGAGGTTACATGTTAAGGTTCGAGGCTCCCTGATATTACCCTTGACCCCATGAGAGATTTGGATAGTTCCTCCAGCCAGAATTGTATGTAAGAGCGTACAAATTATTCATGGGCCTTTGATACAAGGCGTTAGCCTGCTCAAGTGTGGGACCCATAGGATTCACTAATAGTGGATACTCCTCCATAACGTGATTTGGAGTTTCGCAATTAAAACATGTGGGACTTTGGATTTTGTTCACTTGACCCACCGGTAGAGCACTAGGAGTCTCCAATGCCTCAATTCTCCTCATATGGACTGCAATTTTAGCTTCAGCAGATATAGAGCTGTCGATGCTATAGATCCCACCCTTATGCGCAGAAGCTAATGCATTGGGTTTCTCAATGGGGCTCTTCCACTGCATAGTCTTCCACGATAGGTCCTCAAAAAAATCCCATGCTTTATCCTCATTCTTTCTCATAAACTCCCCTTGACACATGAACTCAAGAAGAGTTTTGGATGTGTAATCGAGTTCTTCATACACGATTTGACACAACCACCACTTTTCTATCGCATGGTGGGGGCACTGAGCTAATAGATCTTTGACATGTTCTAAGTACAGAAGGGTTCTCCTAGAACTTGACGGAATTGATTGATTTGATTTTGAATTCTTGCCCTCTTATGTGTGGGATAATACTTCTTAAGAAATACCGTGATGAATTCATTCCAAGTAGTGATTGAATCAGTGAGCATACTGTACAACCAATTCTTGGCATTATTCTTGAGAGCGAATGGGATGAAGCAAAATTTAATTGCGTCCTTTGATAAGTGCTGTAGTTTAATCATCATGCACGCTTCCTGAAATTCACTGATGAAGAGATATGCATCCTCTGAATCCGAACCAGTGAATTTAGGAAGCATACTGATGTACTGCCAATTCATTGAGATTACCCGCTGCTTGCGGAAGTGTTATGCATGAACGTAGTGATGTACGCAACAGGTAACATCGATCCTGAAGGATCGGGATCGGTTGGTCCATCTTGTCCTCCATGAATAAATCTGATCTCACTAGTCGACAAAATTGATCATGGGTCCAATGTGGCATGAACCAGCGACCGTGAGTGTATGCATAAATGTTCTAAACTAATGCAAGAAGTAAAATGTGGTGGAGATAAAATGGTGGAAGAAATATGATCAAATAGAAAAATGTGATTCCTACTGTTCCTACTTTTTTTTTTAATTTTTTACAAAACCAGAGAACCAAAACACAGAACTGGAGAGACATAGGGGTCAGGATGTACTTGTTCTACTACCAATTGACGGTTCTTCCCGCCAAATAGCAACAGAACTAGAGAGTTTGACTATCTGATTTCTGCTACGCAACCCTGAAGCTCTTCTGATCCCTTTTGTCTTCCTATATCTGCAATTTCTAATCTCTGCACACTCAAAACACACTGTTAACTCGTAAAATATTAGAAAAGTAAGAAAACACTGTCAATCCCCAGCAACGGTGTCAAAAACTTGATGTGATAAATCTACTACAAGCGCACAGTATCGGTGTAGTATTGTACAAGTCGTTCCCATAGGGATCTAAGGTATTTTGCTATTCTCACTAATTCTTTAGTCCTAGCGGATTAACTACGAGTTCTAAGTTAGATTTTAGTTATACTAATTAGCCTAGGATATGGATTCCACTAGTCTTCAACCATGAATTACTTTTATTATCTTTTTTCTATCATAAAAATTGATATTTTAGTTTTAATCTTTTAATTAAAGTGTTCTAAGTATGAGCTATCAAGTGGTGTACAAGTATAACGCATCAAAGATACTTCTTTGCATAAAAACAAACTAAATCATTAGATAATTCTATGAAAAATGAAAAGTAACAACTCCAAATCCTAATTAAGTATAGGCTATCAAGAAATCTAATTCAAGTATAAACTATCAAAGTATTAATCTACGAGTTGTTATATTTTAATCTTTTCATTGAAAAAAATCTTATTTTTATTATTTTATTTAGGAAGAAAACACTAGAGAGCGGATACATGGTGGATTCCTAATTTCATCTATATACTAGAGCTAAACTAAATTAGCTACTCAAAGTTCTAATTAGCAAAATCCTATTTTTATTCATTAAAAAAAATCTAATCTATAAAGCAAGATTTATCTAAACTAAAAAGCAATTAGAAGAAAATTACCTAAGAAAAATTGATGAACAACAAAGGTTATCTCTGGAGTCGGTATGGCGGCCGTCACCTCAGCAAATCCTAATTTTATTCAATAAAATTCGAGTACAAAATTACATCTAAAAAGCTCTCTATGATAGCAATAAATTACAAGGATACAACAAATATATAGGTTTCAAAAAATCAAACCCTAATTTTAATACAAGTGAAAAGCTACAAAATTACATCGAAACCCTCACCCAGAGGTAGGCCCACTCTGCCACCAATTGGCTGCTAATGCTTCCAAATAGCCGCAAAACTCTAGATTTGGTTCCTAGTTTTTCTCCTGCATGAGTCTCTTGTCTTGTTCTCTTGATTTTGCTGATTGTATTGGATTTTGACTCTCTGTAGTATCTTAATCTTATAATTTTGCTCACTTTAAACTCTTGTATGAGCTTGGTTTCCTAATTCGACTATGATTTTATGTCATTTTCTTATAGGAATCAGATTAACTGAAAAACACACTAAAAATACCTGAGTAGTATTATTTAAATATAAAAATAGATAACATGGAGGATATAAATATGTAACATATGGCACTTATCATCACCCATCGGTAAAAGCCTAATCTTTATTGATAATCAAGAGTACAAAATTGCATAAAAAACCTAGAATATAAGGACATGGCTAATATATAGGGCTCGGAGCACCAAGCTCTAGTCTGAATACAACTATATAGCTAAAGAATTACAGTAAAGACCTTATAAAAAATTCATGATAAGTTGACCCCCATAGAACTGCCAGATGGTAGTAAATGCTGCCAATTGGCGACAAAAAAGTGAATACTTGGCTACTATTTTTTTGCATGAGTCTCTAGTCTTTTTCTTTTGATCTGAATAACTATAATGGACTTTTGTTCTCTACAGTTTCATGATCTTGTAGTTTTATTCACTTTTACCTCTTTTCTAGACATTGTTTTCTAATACATCTCTGAGTTCAATCTATATCCTTGTAGGAAAAAGTCTAACCTGAAAAACATATTAAAAATATCGAAGAAGTATTATTTATATACAAAAATAAATAATATTGAGGTTATAAATATGCAATATATGATACTCATCACACCCTCACACCTATCTTTTGCTAGTCCTCGAGAAAAATATGGACCTAAAAAGAAAAATTCTAACTCACTTTCGTAGGAATTGCAGTTGTACTTAACACGTGCAACAAGCAGTTAAACTCCCACGGTACCTTAGTGGACAAGTTGTGTTTTATGAGAGTTTGTAGTGAATATACCCATAAAATTCGTGAAGAAGATAAATTAAGGAATAAAAAAATAAAAATAAGGATAATAAAAAAAAAGAAAAATAAAAATTTTATACAAAAAGGAAAAATCTTTTTTTTTGATATTTTCTACAATTAGTCTTACTAATATATAAACTCAAAAAAGCATTTAGATTATCATATTTCAAGTCAAGTATTATATCATATACACCTATCATTTTAATCAAAAATTCAAATTCTATCTTTCAATACCCACTAATATTAGCTCCTATACATCTACGTGCACGTGTGATAGTTTATTTCGATTTTAGACTCAAATTTTAACTCATGATTCATCTCATCTCTCTAAATATTTTTTTCTTTTTTTGTGAATATTTTACCTTTCATGCGAAGATTCACACTTGCTTAGGCTCAAATACCTAATTACTTGGATCATACACTGAATATTTTATTTTTTATGCTAAGATTCACGCTTGCTTAAGCACAAATACCCGATTTCTCGGATCATACTCTGAAAATATTTTTGAATTCTAAAAGATCATTGCTTTACATATTAGGCTCACCTTTTTTTTAGGATCATTGCATTAAATATCAGGCTCGCCTTTTTTTTTCTTTTTTTCTTTTTTTTTTCTTGTTTAGAGAGAGACGACTACTCAATCATTATTATCTTTGTCCTTAATCTAATAAACTATTTTAAGTAAAAAATAAATGTATACTTACCCCAAAATTACTATTAGCAATATTTATTTTTCAGATTTTAATCTTTTTTTATAAAATTCTAAGTGTATTATCCAACCCACTCTTCTATCAAAATTCAAATCTAAATTTATTCTTTTATTTGTAATTAGATTGATTTATTGAAGAAAATATTTTTTTTTACTTATTTAAACTTTTTTTTATTTTTCTCTCTTTTTTTTTCTTTTTTTACCCTAAAAACTATCTAAACTGTAAAATAAAGAAATTCAAAAATCTAAAATAAAATAAAAGTCCTATAAAAAAAAAAGTAAAGATCCTAGAAAATACAAAATTCTTCTAACCCACTTCCCCACACCTAAACTCGTGTATGGCCCCTACACAAATCACTGGTGTCGTCCTCTCTGCCTCCTACTTGATTCATCAGGTGAACGACGAGCACGTGTAGTGGAAATCTCTTCACAATTAATTTATTTCAACCGATGCCATATTTTTCCAAGATCACGCCAGACAACATTTATCTGCTCAGTGGGATCCGCTAGCAAGTCTTGGTCAAAAAAAAAATCATCCTCCTCTTGTGTTAAATTAGTGGCATATATATTTTCTTCAACCGTGCTTCTATTCCAATCCTTTGGAACAGCAATGTGACATGTCACCGATATATGCTCCACGACTATGGACACACGTGAGGATGCATATGCATCAAATTCTGCATCAAACATAAAACTGCGACACAATTGTGTAATAAGGCTTGGTAGAGGTAAACTAGTTCTCAATCGCATCTTGACATCTATAATGGTGTCAACTAATTATGTGCACATACAAAAATGAGTATCTTGACACATGATGCAATCAATAATATGTAACGTGAGTGTGTAAAATGAAGACATGTATAATCCCCATTATATTGGTGTGGATTCAAAGGCAAGTCACATGTACATTATGGTAAAATGTCATGCTGCTGATCCCTCGATCACATGTCAATGTGCAATTAGGACCCATCTATGTAATACATTCCTCAATCGCATACGGGATTTGATTTCCAGATTGAAGGAGGATATCAGTGGATGCAGAGATGGTCGCTACGTGCACATCATGAATTTCTCCATGCTAGTGAGTTTAATTGTTTTGCGATCCTCTGAAATATCGGATTTGGCAAAACTCACATAAAATTCATCAACTAACTCTGGGATGTAAAATGATGTGGGCGTGTACAATAAATAATTCCAACTCAAAGTGCCTATGGTGGACATGAAATACATAGAAAATGCAGCAAAAATCTCAGAAAAATATTTCTCACAAAGAAACCGTGTCATTTTATTATTTTAGAGACCACAAAAAATATTTTTGATTTAATAGTAAAATGGGGCTCCAGAAGACTTACCTCCCCTGAATTTTAGGGGGAGAAGACCCAACTCTGCCTTTGATTAGCAGTTAATGCCGCATATTGGTAGTAAAGAGGAGGAATCTAGGGGTTGGCTGCTTGCAGGATGTAGCTATGGTGGTGAGGGGTCCTTTCATTACCTCTAGATTAAACTTGGACTAGAGATCTGCTGCGGATCAGAGAGGGTAAGGAGAGAGGAAAATGGGGGTTTTAGGGAAGATGGGGTTGGTTTGGGACTGGTTTGGAAAATTTATAGAGGATGTAAATTTTGACCAGCCCAGACTCCTTTCTTCAATTTTTCTTTTCAGCCCTCAACTTCTCATTCTATCCTGTATCATATTAGCAATACATAATATACATAATAAACACTCTAATATACGGATGAATATATGCCTCTATGTATAGATTGGGTCGTGAAGTATCACAACTCTGCATTATCGCTTGCTTGAGTCTCTAAAAATAGTTTTAATCTTTTCCCATTCACATTAAATAAATTACCATTTTTTGGGTTCTCGAGATCAATGAAACCGTGATGGTGTATAGCCCGTACTATATGCGGTCCATTCCATCGTGACCTCAATTTTCCTGGAAATAAATATAACCTCGAATTATATAAGAGAACTTTCTGCCCTGGTGTAAATGACTTGTGAATAATCACATTATCATGAAACACTTTAGTCTTCTCTTTATAAATCTTAGTATTCTTATATGCATACCTTCTAATCTCATCTAGCTCATTAAGTTGTAGTCTTCACTGCTCGCAGGCTTTTTCGAGCTCAAAGTTATGGAACTTAATGGCCCATAAAGCCTTATGCTCAAGCTCCACCGGTAAAAATAACACGCTTTTTCAAATATCAGTCGATAGGACGACGTGCCTAAATTGGTCTTGTAAGCGGTATGGTAAGCCCATAATGCATTCGCTAGTTTACATGACCAATCTTCTCTGTTGTGTTGCACCGTCCCTCCAAAATCAGTTTTATTTGGCGATTAGAAACTTTCACTTGCCCACTAGTATGTGGATGATATGGGGTAGTTAACTTGTGGGTAATAGAATTTTTCCGCATGAGTGCCTCAAATGACCGTTTAGTAAAATGGGTATCATTATCACTAACGATAACTTGAGCAATGCCAAATCGAGAAAAGATATTCTCTTTCAAGGACTTGACAACAACTTTGTTGTCATTCGATTTTGTGGCAATTGCCTCTACCCATTTGGAAATATAATCGACAATGACTAATATGTATTAGGTTCCAAATAATTTGGGTAATGGTTCCATAAAATCTATACCCCACACATCAAATATTTCGACCTCAAGGATAGATTGCAAAGGCATCATATTGCGCCGTGAAATTTTGCCTAGTATTGACATCATGTGCATATTTTGCAATATTCCAAAATATCTTTGAAAAGAGTTGTCCAATAAAAACCACTCTGCAATACCTTTTCAGTCATTTTTCTAGGACCAAAGTGTCCTCCAGAAGCAAAATCATGACAAAAAAGGACACTTTGTATCTCGTCATCAGGTATGCATCAACGTATGATCCGGTCTGGACAATATTTGAATAGATAAACTTCATCCTAATAAAATAATTTTACTTGGGATAAGAATTTATATCGGTCTTGCTTGGACCAATGAGATGGAATCTCTTTGGTCACAGGATAGTTCATAATGTCAGCAAACCATGATTCATGCGTTAATGCAAGTAATTGCTCATCAGGAAATGATTCATTTATGAAGTAAGAATTAGTTGGACCATTAGGCAGGCAAGACAAGTGATCAGCTACTAGATTATCAACTCCTTCCTCATCTAAAATCTCACGATCACACTCTTGTAATAAGAGGATCCATTGAATGAGCCTTACTTTTGCATCTTTTTTTATTAACAAATATTTCAAAGCAGCATGATTAGTATATATTATAATCTTGATCCAATTAAGCAGACGCAAAACTTTTTAAACACAAAAACGACTGCCTAAAGCTCTTTCTCTATGGTAGAGTAGTTCAACTGGGCGTCATTGAGTGTCCTAGTTACACAGTAAATCACATTTGACTACTTATTGTCTAAGGATGGCACCAATAGTAAATCAGATGCGTCATACATAAGCTCAAAGGGCAGACTTTAGTCTGGCATGGTTGTAAGCGCTTCTTGAGCTGCTCAAATACTCTAAGGCAATCAGGTGTGAAATTGAATGGAATATCCTTAACCAGTAGATGTGTCAAAGACCTAGCAATTTTGTTGAAGTCTTTGATAAATCTTCTATAGAATCCAGCATGGCCAAGGAAGGATCGTACATCTTTCACTGATCGCAAAGGTGAAAGATTTATGATGAGGTCCATCTTGGCTTTGTCAATCTCGATACGATCCTTCGAGATGACATGCCCTACCACTATGCCATTTTTTACCATGAAATGACATTTTTCCCAATTGAGTGTCAAGTGTTTCTCATGACAACGAGTGATAACTAATTCTAAGTGATGCAAACACTCTTGGAGTGAATCTCTAAAGATGGAGAAATTATCCATGAAGTTTTCGAGAAATCATTCAACCAAATCGGAGAAAATACTCACCATGCACCTTTGGAATGTGGCAGGCGCATTGCATAACCCAAAGGGCATGCGCCTATATGCAAAGGTGCCAAATGGACGTGTGAACATGGTCTTTTCTTGATCCTCTAGAGCGATGGAAATTTGCTTGTAGGTAGAGTATCCATCTAAGAAATAATAGAACTCATGTTTGGCCAACCATTCCAATATCTGATCAATAAAAGATAAGGGGAAGTAGTCCTTCCTAGTTGCAACATTCAGCTTTCTATAATCGATACAGACTCGCCATCCCGTCTGCAAGCGCATCGGAATAAGCTTATTTGCATCATTCTTGACTATAATAATTCTGGACTTCTTAGGCACTACTTGAACCAAGGCTCACCCATGCACTATCAGAGATAGGATTGATGATTCCATTATCAAGGCACTTAAGAATATCCTTCCTTACAACTTTTATTATTACTGGATTTAACCTATACTGAGGATTAATTGTAGGTTGTGCATTATCTAGTAAATGAATTCTATGTTGCACTATTGATGGACTAATCTTCTTTATATTAGCCATAATCTAGGCTATGGCTTACGTATGTTCCTTCAATACTGAGATGAGTACTTCCTCCTGAGCTCGAGTTAAATCTGTAGAGATAATGACTGGTAGTGTATTGTGTTCACCCGAGTGAGCGTACTTGAGATGACTTGAAAGGGTCTTCATTTCAAACTCAGTTAGACACTCAATAGATGGTCATAACTGAACTCATGGTTAAGTTATCAATAGCTCAGGTGGAAGTTCCCATTGAGTGGAAGACACATAATTAGATGACTCATTGTGCGTATCCAAGAATAAGCCTCATCAACTAATTATCTAGCTCATCAAAGAAATCCTCCCTTGGTACTCTCCAGATAACCCTTGGATCATATTCACCTCTAGGGGCTCGTCATGTGGCTCACTTGGTTGGCGCCGTAGATTGAATATGTTCAAGTCAAATGTCATGTTTCTAAAGGAAAATCTCATCGATCCACTTTGGTAATTAATAACAGTATTACAAGTGCCAGGAATGGACGTCCCAAAATAATTGAGATATAATGCTATGATCCACCATAGGTTGAGTCTCGAGAACTATGAAATTGATTGGAAAAATAAACTTTCCAATCTTAATCAAAATATACTCAATCTCTCTCATAGGCTTCTTCACAGACCTATTGGCTAATTATAGCATAATCCTTATAGGTCTCATCTCTCCCAGTCCTAACTGTTGGTACACTAAATATGGAAATAAGTTGACACTCGCTCCTAAATCTAGTAGAGCCCTTTCAATCACTGTAGTTTCTATGGTGCAGGAGACAGTAGGACTTCCAGGGTCTTTATACTTCATAGGTACTGACTAAAAGAGGATACTAGAGATGTTAGCAGCTAGGAAAAATTTCTTTGGAACATTTGTTGTTCTCTTCTTAGTGCATAAATCCTTTAAGAATTTTGCATAAATAGTACTTACTGGATTGCATCAAGAAGAGGAACATTAACCTTAACTTGCTTGAATAACTCAAGGATGTGCTCAACCGGAGGAGAACTTTTCTTTAGTCGATTTGGATAGGGAGCATTTGGGTTATAAGTATGGTCGATAGGAGGATCAGAACTAGAGGTGTCAGACTCTTCAATCGTGCTAGTGGGTGGATCGTGGGATGATCATGATGATGATAATGGTGAACTGTGAGGTGATGATGGAATCGTGGAATCAGGGAGTGTAGCATGCCGTGCAATAGGAGTGGAATCAAATGGCACGGTTACATAATTGTCAACCAGCTTGCCAGAACGAAGCGTGTGAATGGCATTAACTTGGTTGACATGTGACTATTGGAGTTAGAGGAACTAACGTTAGAGTTTGTTAAGAGTTGACTTGGGAAAGTACCCTTACCACATTTACTCATTTGACTCACCAATTGTCCAACCTGCTGCTCTAAGTTCTTAATAATTTGAGAGTTCACGAGCATGTGTTGATTTATTCTTTGAATGAAATCAGTTAACACTTTCATAAAATTTTGCATATGTGTGTCAAAGTTGGACGAGGACTTGATTTTCAACGCTTTTCTCAAGTGACTAGAGTCGATTTTCTTTATCGTTGTTAGACCAATGTTGTGGATGTGATTGATTGTGTGTAGGTAGTCTGCTCTGGTTGTTCCCTTGATTTAAAGAGTTTGGGTATTGGTAATCACCCATATTTGGTCTTGGAAACCGACGATTGGCTGGAGGCTGCATGTTAGGGTTGGGGGTTTCCTGATATTGCCCCTGATCCCAAGAGATATTTGAATGGTTCCTCTAGCTAGGATTGTATGTAAGAGCATATGGATTATTTATGAGTCTTGGATATAAGGTATTCGCCTGCTTAAGTGTCGGACCCATAGAATTCACTAATAGTGAACACTCCTCCATGACGTGATTTGGAGTTCCGCAATTAAGGCATGTGGAATCTTGTATTTGATTAACTTGACCCACTGGTGGGGCACTAGGAGTCTCTAATGCCTCAATTCTTCGCATAAGGGCTGCAATCTTAGTTTTGGCAGCTATTGAGCTGCCGATGTTATGAATCCAACCCTTTTGTATAGAAGTTGTTGTGTCGGGTTTCTCAGCGGGACTCTCCCACTGCATAGTTTTTTATGATAGGTCCTCAAGGAAGTCCCACGCTTCATCCTCATTCTTTCTCATAAACCCCCATGATACATGGACTCAAGAAGAGTTTGGGATGTATAACCGAGTTCTTCGTACATGATTTGACACAACTATCACTTTTCATTACATGGTGGAGGTACTGAACTAACAAATCTTTGAACCATTCCAAGTATTTCCAGAAGGGTTCTCCTGGCACTTGACTGAATTGATTAATTTGATTTCGAATTTTTACCGTCTTGCGCGTGGGATAATACTTTTTGAGAAATACTATGACAAATTCATCCCAAGTAGTGATTGAATCAGTAGGCATACTGTACAACCACTTCTTGACATTATATTTGAGAGTGAATGGAATAAAGCGGAGCTTAATTGCATCCACCGATAAGTGTTGCTGTTTAATCATCGCACACACTTCTTGAAATTCACTGATAAAGAGATATGCATCTTTTAAATCAGAGCCAGTGAATTTAAAGAGCATACTGATATACTACGGTTTCAGATCATAGTGATTATCTGCTGCATGTGGAAGTTTAATGTATGACGGTAGTGATGTGCGCAACGGATAATATCGATCCTGAAGGATCAGATTGGTTGGTTCATCATGTCTCCCTTGAATAAATCTGATCTCACTAGTTGACCAAATTGATCACAGGTCCAATGTGGCATGAACCAACGACTGTGAGTGGATGTGTGAGTTTCCTAAACTAATGTAAGAAGTGGGGTGAGGTGAAGATGAAGTGGTGGAAGAAATATGATCAAAGAAAAAATATGATGTCCTATTGCTCCTACTATTTTATTTTTCTAATTTTTTTACAAAACCAGAGAACAAAAACACAAAACTGGAGAGAAATTGGGATCAGAATTTACCTGGGTTGCCGCTATTTAGCAGTTCTTGCCGCTAATTAGCGGCAGAACCAGAGAGATTGTCTCTCTGGTTTCTGCTACGCAACTATGAAGTCTTATGATTCCTTTTGCCTTATAGTATCTGCACTTTCTAATCCCTGCACACTCAATACATACTGTTAACCTGTAAAATATTAGAAAAAGAAAGAAAACACCATCGATATCTGGTAACGGCGCTAAAAACTTGATGTGATAAATCTATTGTAAGCACACGGTGTTGGTTGTAGCACTTTATAGGTCGTTCCCACAAGAATCTATAGTGTTTTGCGTTCTTACTAATCCTATTATTTTAATGAGCTAACTAAGCATTCTGAGTTGATTTCGAGTTATTCTAATTAGTTTAGGATATAGAATCCACTAGTTCACAACCAAATATTACTTCATTACCTTGTTTCCTATCATAAAAACTGATCTTTTAGTTTTTAATATTTAATTAAAGTGTTCTAATCATGAGTTATCAAGTGGAGTGCAAGCATAACTCATCAAATATACTACTTTTTATAAAAATGAACTAAATCATTAGATAATTCAATGAAAAAGACAAAAATCAATAACTCCAAATCCTAACTATGTATAGACATCAAGAAACTTAACTCAAGGATAATCTATCAAAATATTAATCTACAAGCAGTTGTATTTAAATCTTTGCATTGCAAAATCATTTCTTTATTATTTTATTTTAGGAAGAAAATAATACAAAATAATTATATGGTTGATTCCTAGTTTCTTCTACATCCTAGAGCTAAACTAAGTTAGCTACTCATGTTACTAATTAAAAATTCTTTTTTTTTTCTATGAAAGCGATTAAAGATCTAAACTAGAAAATAATTAAATCTATCCAAAAAGAAAATTAAATATTTCTACTCTCTAGAAAGTCCTTGCAAACAATGAAATAACCTCTAGAGCTAGATATGGCAGTCGTCACTCCTTCAGTAAAACCCTAACTTTATTGATAATTAAGAGTACAAAATTACAGAAAAACCCTAGGTTATAAGGACATGGCCAATATATAGGCCTCAGAGCACTAAGCCCTAATCTGAGTACAACTCTATAGCTAAAGAATTACAATAAAGACTTTTTAAAAAAAATTCATGATAATTGGGCCCCACAGAACCGCCAGATGGCGGTAAATGCCGCCAATTGGCAACAAAAGAGTGAATACTTGACTTCTCTTTTCTTCTGCATGAGTCTCTAGTCTTTTTCCTTTGATTTTAATGAATGTAATGGACTTTTTTCCTATGCAACTTCATGATCTTGTAGTTTTATTCACTTTAGCTCTTTTCTGGACTTGATTTCCTTATCCGTCTCTGAATTCAAGCCATCTCCTTGTAGGAATAGGTATAATCTAAAAAATACACTAAAAATATCCAAGTAGTATTAATTATATACAAAAATAGATAATATGGAGACTATAAATATACAATATATGACACTCATCAATAAGCAAAAGTTATAACTAAATGGATTATCTTTGTACAAGAATATTTCTGAAATTATTGGAGCTAATATGCTATTTACAAGTTAAATTCAATCATGAATAGGCAGTAGATTTTCAACAGCAGCAATGCCATAACATACATTTCTAGTAATAAATACACAATTATTTATTTTTTTCTATAGTAGTTTTCTTGAATTTATTTAGGCTCGTATGCTATTTTGGACATAATTCTAACTAGAAGTTGTCACTGTATAGTCCATTAAGTTGGTAATAGAGAATAATTAAGTCCAACCTCATAGTTTTAGCATGAATTAAGAAAATGCTCCTAAATAAATGTTGTATATAACTGGATATGCTTTCTATGAAATTTTTTATGGAATTATTTTAATTAGACATAATTTAAAAGTTAGGTAGATTGATTGATGTTGGATTTGAATTTGCATCACCATCCAAACCTACTCGAAACTTGAAAAAAGTGTTGGTTGGTACTATTAGAAAGTCATAGTTCACCACTCACATGATCAAGTTTGCTCCTTTATGTTACAAACCTTGCAAACAAACAAAAACAAGTACCAAATGAAAAGGAAGTTAGAAAGTCATGTGCAGCAAGGTAGATCATAAACATAAATTATAAGTAAATAGCTCTTATCGCAGGTATTGTTCCTTTGGGGCCAAAACTAACACAAAACTAGGCTAAAAAACGTAGGAGACTTATTTTAAAATTGATTTTCTGAAGTTTGCACAAGTTATAAAGTGAATCAAAGTTAAAATGTATGTTTTATGTGAAAGACGATAAAATTGAATTTTCTGTCGTTCAATTTGAATAAATTCGAGATAAATAGAAAAAATAGTAAAATTATGAGGAGAGGTGATGTGAAATTTCTACTGAAAGCGCACAATGTCAGCTACAGTTGTTCCCACTGGAATCTAGAGTGTTTTCCAATCTTGCTAACTCTATTATCTTGATGAGCTAACTATGAGTCTAGATTGATGAGATTTGCAATTCTAATTAGCCTAGGATATGGAATCCACTAATTCACAACCAAATATTATCTACTCGTCTTTCTTCTTTAATAAAAATATGATCTATTAGTTTAGTTTCTACTTAAAATATCCTAAGTATAGACTATCAAGTGGTGTCCGAACATAATCCATCAAAGAAGTTAATTTTTATAAAGATAAACTAAATCATTAGATAAATTCAATAAAACGAATAAAAACCAACAACTCTAAATCCTAACTAAGCATAGGCTATCAAAATATTTAAATTAAGCATAACCTATCAAAATTCTAATCTACGAGTTCTTTTATTTTTATTATTTCATAAGAAAATCCTATCTTTTTTATTTTTATTTTAGAAAGAATACAAAAAGATTAATATAAGGTTGATCCCTAGTTTTATTAATATCCTAGGACTAAAGTAATTAGCTACTCATACTCCTAATTAAAAAATCCTATTTTTCCTAGAAAGCGATTAAAGTTTTACACTAGAAAGTAAGATAAATTTATCTAGAAAATAATTAGAAGAAGATTATTTAAGAAACAATGATGAGCAGAAAAGGGTACCTCTAGAGTCGGTATGGTAGCCGTCACCCCTTTAGTAAACCCTAATTTTATTCAATAAAATTCGAGTACAAAACTATATCATCCCCCCTAGATTACAAGGATACAGCCAATATATAGGCTTCGGAGAATCGTTTACCCTAATTTAAGTACAAGTGAGAAACTATAAAATTACATCGAAGCCCCTGTAAAAAATTCAACCAGAGTGGACCCCATGGAGCTGCCAACTGGCTGCAAATGTCGCCAAATAGCAGCAAAAGTTGATTTTCTGGGCTTCAACTTTCTTCTACATGAATCGTTTGTTCTTTTCCTTTGACTGGATTGACTGTATTGATTTTTGACTCTCTACAATAGTTTTGTAGCTTTTCTCACTTTTAACTCTTTTCTAAACTTGATTTCCTAATCCGGCTCTAAATTTATGCCATCTCCTTATAAGAATAAATTTATCTAAAAACACACTAAAAATACTGGAGTAATATTGTTTAAATATAAAAATAGATAATATGGAGGCTATAAATATGCAATATATGGCACTCATCATATCTCCACACCTATCGTTTGCTAGTCCTCGAGCAAAAAGCTAAACCTAAAAAGAAAAAGAAAAATCCTAACTCACTTTCGCAGGAATCGCGATTATACTTAGCACGTGCAATAAGCCTTTAAACCCCTATGTTATCTTAGTGGACGAGTTGTGCCTTGTACGGGTTTGCAGTGAATATACCCACAAAATTCGTGAAGAAGTTCGCTTAAAGAATAAAGAAAAATAAGGATAACCGAAAATCAAGAAAAATAAAAATTTTATACAAAAAAAAAAAAATCTTTTTTTGATATATTTTCTTCAATTAATCTCACTAATATACAAACTCAAAACTGCATTTAGATTATCAATTTTCAAGTCAAACGTCATATCAAATACAGTTATCATTTTAATCAAAATTTCAAATCCTATCTTTTAATACCTACTAGTAAATAATTCATTTGCTCCTATACATTTACGTGCACGTGTGATAGTCTACTTCGGCCTTGAACTCCAACTCTAACTCATGATTCATCTGCTCTCTCATAATAATTTTTTTTCCTTTTTTTGCGAATTTTTAACCTTTCATGTAAATATTCACACTTACTTAGGTGCAAAGTACCCAATTATTCAGATCATACTCTTTTTTTTTCATTTCTGAGACTATTGCCTTGAATACCAGGCTCACCCTTTTTTTTTTCTTTTTTTGTTTAGAGAGAGAAGACTACTCAATCGTTATCTTCTTTGTCCTTAACCTAATAAACTATTGTGAAGTGAAAAGTAGATGTATACTTACCTCAAAATTACTATTAGTAGTATTATTTTTCAAATTTTAATATTTTTCATAAAATTCTTAGTGTATCATCCAATCTACTTTTCTATCAAATTTTAAATCCAAATTTATTCTTTTACTTATAATTATGTTGATTTATTGAAGAAAATATATAATATTTTTTTTATTTTGTTTTTTCAGTTATTTTTAGTTATCCTAAAAACTACTCAAAGTGTAAAATAAAGAAATCCAAAAATATAAAATAAAATAAAAATTCTAAAAAAACTAAAAATCATAGAGAAACATGAAGAAAATACTCTAACCCACTCCCCCACACCTAAACTCGTGTATACCCTCATACACAAACTAAGGGTAGTAAAATAAATATGAAACTATTATACAAATATTATACAAATAATGAGAGTCGTAAAAAGTTACAATCTCAATATTGTCACCTTATTAACGCATGGAAAGCGATTACGACCTCTCGATCGCTTCCAACTTTCATAGTGTGTATGTTTTAAACGTAAAATGGATGCATTAATGTATCTTATCATCTTCCTACAAGTCATGAAATTACCTGTTTGTATTTTATGCCGGCCTCACTTTTTTTTTATCCACATGTAAGCATTAATAATTGGGCTAATGAATTCTTCATTATAAACCTTTCAATCATCATTAGTAACAAGCACACATGTAGAAATATCGTGAGGTGAGAAGAGTGCAACATAATCAAGTGAATGTGGTGGTGGCCTTCTAACTCACAAAGTAATGTGAGCTCCTCTGCGAATAAATCCTCAAAAGTTTGCTCATAAATCAATGGCACACTTGCATAAGTATCATCATACGTAATGTTAGTATATGCCAATTCGTCGAATAGCATGAGCTCATCCTCGAAAATTTCCTCAAATGATGGTTCAGCATCAGTGCAAGAGATAGAATAAGAGTGCAAACATTGAATCATGTTTAGCTCAATGAGGAAGCTCGTTGTGTGCTCATCCAAATTGAATATGTTCAATGTCACAGTCATATTCCCAAATGGTAGCTTCATGAGGCCACTCCTACAATCAATTAATACATTTGATGTTGTAAGGAATGGTCTGCCCAAAATAATAGAAATTTGATTCCGTGGATTAGAAATTAGCTCAGTTTTTAAGACAATGAAGTTTATAGGAAAAATAAACACATTGATCTTAATGAGCACATCTTTAAGCATACCAAGTAGTCTCTTAATCGAACGATCAGCTAGTTGTAATGTGACCTTAATAGGTTGAAGTTTTTCTAACCCAGTTGCTGATAAATATTGTAAGGAAACAAGTTGACACTTTTTTCCTAGATCAAGTAATGCCCTATCAAATGTAGTGTTTCCAATGGTGCATAAGATTGTGAGGGATCCTGGATCTTTATATTTGACAAGCAAGGAGTTAAAGAGAATTTGTGATATATTTGCAGTAAGAAAAACTTTCTCAGGAACAATTTTTGCTTGTTTCTTAGTACACAGATCCTTGAGAAACTTGGCATAAGTAGGAACCTGTTGTATAATATCAATGAGTGAAATATTAACTTTCACTTACTGAAATATTTCAAAAATATTCTCTACTTGCGGTGAAGGCTTCCTAAGACGATTGGGATATGGTGCTTTCAGCTTATAAACAGGTTTTTCCAAATGTGCATGTGAAGGAATATAGGTGATGGAGATAGATGTGGAGAAAGAAATGGAAAAGATGGTATAGCCTGCAAAATAATAGGAGTGAGATCAGGGGACATGGCTACATTATTGTCCACTTGCTTGCCAGATTTGAGCATGTAAATGACATTACATTAGTGAACATGGGATGAAACAGACTGAGATGAGTTAGAGTTGGGTTCATTATTGGTTAGCTCGGAAAGGTACCTGGCCCCTGCTCACTCAGCTGTGTGGCAAACTGTCCAACCTGTTGCTTTATATTCTTGATCGACTAAGAACTTGTAAGAAGTTGTTGGTCGATCTGTTATATAAAGTCAGTAGACACTTTCATTAAATTTTGCATTTGTGTATCTAAATTGGACGTCGTCTTGAAAAGGTCTTCCACATTCCTTTCAAGTGTCATTAACCGCCTATCATAATCATTGCTAGACACCTGCTGTGAATATGATTGATTATGTGCAAGTAGTCTATTTTGGTTGTTCCCTTGATTCATAACATTTGGGTGTTGATATACACCCACATTAGGTCTTAGGAACTGACCATTGGCTGGAGGTTACATGTTAGGGTTAAGGGCTCCCCAATATTGCTCCTGACCCCAAAAGAGATTTGAATGGTTCCTCCAACTAGGATTATATGTAGGAGCGTATGGAGTATTCATGGGTCTTGCATATAAGCATTCGCCTGTACAAGTGTCGGACCCATGAAATTCACTAACAGTGGACACTCCTGCATAACGTGATTTAGAGTTCCGCAATTAAAACATGTGGTACCTTGTAATTGATTGATTTGATCCACTCATGGAGTACTAGGAGTCTCCAACGCCTCAATTCTCTGCATAAGGGCTGCAATCTTAGTTTCGACAGCTATAAAGCTATCGACGCTATAGATCCCACACTTATACATAGAAATTGATGTATTGGGTTTCTCAGTGGGACTCTCCAACTATATAGTTTTCAACGATAGGTCCTCAAGGAAGTCCCACACTTTATCCTCATTCTTTCTCATGAACACCCCATGACACATGGACTCAAGAAAAGTTTTTGATATGTAATCGAGTCCTTCGTACATGATTTGACACCACCACTACTTTTCTATCGCATGGTGGGGGCACTAAGCTAACAAATCTTTGAACCGTTCTAAATATTTTCGTAAGAGCTCCCCGGTACTTGATAGAATTGATTGATTTGATTTTGAATTCTTATTGTCTTGTGAGTGGGATAATACTTCTTAAGAAACACTACAACGGATTCATCCCAATTAGTAATTTAATCAGTAGGCATAACGTACAACCACTTCTTGGCATTATCTTTGAGAGCAAATGAGATGAAGCAGAGTTTAATTGCATCCTTTGATTAGTTTTGCAGTTTAATCATCATGCTTCCTAAAATTCACGATAAAGAGATATGCATCCTCAAAATCAGAACCAGTGAATTTAGGAAGCATGTTTATATACTATGGCTTCAATTCATAGTGATTACCCGCTGTGTGCGGAAGTTTGATGCATGATGGCAGTGATGTGCGCAATGGGTAATATCGATCCAGAAGGATCGGGATCGGTTGATCCATTTTGTCTCCCATAAACAAATTTAATCCCACTAATCGACCAAATTGATCATGGGTCCAATGTGGTATAAACCGGTGACCGTGAGTGAATGCGTGAGTTTGCTAAACTAGTGTAAGAAGTGAGGTGTGGTGAAGATAAAACGATGGAAGAGATATAATCAAAGAAAAGATGTGATTTCTAATGTTCCTACTGTTTTTTTGTTTTTTTTACAAAACCAGAGAACCAAAACACAGAACTGGGGAGAAATTGGGGTCAGAATTTATAACAGCTGCCGCTATTTGGCAGTTCTTGTCACCAATTAGCAGCAAAACCAGAGAGATTATCTCTCTGGTTTCTACTACGCAACTCTGAAGCTTCTCTGATTCCTTTTATCTTCCTATATCTGCATTTTCTGATCTCTGCACACTCAACACATACTGTTAATCCATAAAATATTAGAAAAATTAAGAAAACACCGTCGATCCCCGGCAACAGTGCCAAAAACTTGATGTGAAATATCTAGCGCACAGTATCAGTTGTAGTGCTAACAAGTCGTTCCCACAGAGATGTAGAGTGTTTTGCAATCTTACTAACTCTATTATCTTGACGAGCTAACTATGAGTCTAGATTGATGAGATTTGCAATTCTAATTAGCCTACGATATTGAATCCACTAGTTTATAACCAAATATTATCTATTCGTGTTCCTTCTTTAATAAAAATCTGATCTATTAGTTTTGTTTCTACTTAAAGTATCATAAATATGTACTATCAAGCGGTGTGCAAGTATAATCCATCAAAAAAGTTAATTTTTATAGAGAAAAACTAAATCATTAGATAAATTCAACAAAATGAATAAAAACCAACAACTCCAAACCCTAAGTAAGTATAGGCTATCAAAATATTTAAATAAAGCATAATCTATCAAAGTTCTAATCTACGAGTTCTTGTATTTTTATTTTTTCATAGAAAAATGCTATCTTTTTTATTTTTATTTTAGAAAGAATAAAAATAGATTAATATGAGGTTGATCCCTAGTTTCATCTACATTCTAAAATTAAACTAATTAGCTACTCATACCCCTAATTAAAAAGATCCTATCTTTCCTAGAAAGCGATTAAAGTTTTACACTAAAAAGCAAGATAAATCTTTGTAGAAAACAATTAGAAGAAGATTACCTAAGAAACAATGATTAGTAGAAAAGGGTACCTCTGGAGACAGTATGACAACCATCACCCCTTCAGCAAACCCTAATTGTATTCAATAAAATTTGAGTACAAAATTATATCATCCCCTCTAGATTACCAGGATATGGCTAATATATATATTTCAGAGAATCAAATCCTAATTTGAGTACAAGTGAGAAACTATAAAATTATATCGAAGCCCCTGAGAAAATTCACCTATAGTGGGCCACATGGAGCCACAAATTGGGGGCAAATGCCACCAAATAGCGGTAAAAGTTGATCTTCTGGGCCTCAACTTTCTTCTGCATGAATCTTTTGTTCTTTTCCTTTAATTGGATTGACTGTATTGATCTTTGACTCTTTGGAGTATCATGGTCTTGTAGTTTTGCTCACTTTTAACTCTTTTCTAGGCTTGGTTTTCTAATCCGGCTTTGAGTTTATGTCATCTCTTTGTAGGAATAGGTTTACCTGAAAACACACTAAAAATACCAAAGTAGCATTATTTAAATACCAAAATAGATAATATGGAAGCTATAAATATGCAATATATGGCACTTATCAAGAGGGTTTAGAAAGGCTTGTCTAGATTGAGAGGAGTGGTAGATAAAATTAGAGGTTGTTCAGATCTAAGATTGCGAAGAACGAATTCCTGAAACACCAAAAAAATGCCACTTAATAGCTGATTTATTGCCTTTTGAACATTGTTCGAGCTCACGGATCTTCAAGATGGCTATACAGCTGAAGAACTTTTGGATCTCTAAATATTTTAGAGGTATTCTACTAAATATGGGCAAAAACATCCTTAAAACAGATAAAATCACCTTGACAGCCTATCATAGACTATACAAACCCTTTGTATGGCCTATGATAGGGCATCCAGAGGGGGGGCTACCTGGGAGCCCCCAAGATGTAGATAAGATTAAGTTGGGTTTGTTTGATTGAAAATCGAATCAATGGTTAAAATTTGAGCTTAGTTTTTAAATTTAGATTTGGTTTATCAAAAAAATAAAAAGAAGATATTTGAATCATTAATGAGAGATTTGACATAACAGCTAAGATTATCGACAAATGAGGCAAATCATATTAAATTGCTCAGTAAAAAGGATCATAACTAAGTTGATCTTGCCGTCGATTTCAATCAACATTGAATGAACATAACCCTCCTATATAGAGTCCAAATAACGCAAATAAATATACTAAACTGAACATCTCAATGAGACAATGAAATAAACATATTACAAATCAGTGTTTGGGAAGACTTGATCTGACCTAATCTTCTCTGGACAACCCATGAGGATTAAAGCTCTTCCCAAAATGAGTTACTAACTTGATTTGAGGTCGTTTAAGGCTTGGTCAAAGGTTTTGACCAAAAACCGGCACGATTTAATGATTGAAAATGCGAGAGTAAGGCCTGTATGTCAGTACAACATAAGAAGATGAAAATTAGAGAACGATTGTCAAACTAGCCAAGCTATTGTAGAAATAGGACAAGTACAACTAACCATTGAGGTTTCTTTGAAAATATAGACTAGGTCAAGCCGAAGAAGAAAGATCACATTAGATCAGAGTATGACATTTACCTCCATCTTGTTTTTCAAAATTATCTAACATTTCATGTCCTCTATACTAAATTTGTCTTTAGTCAAATGTAGTTCATATATGTATATGTTATATACATCACAAGTCTTATTGGCTTGACGAGGAAATTGTAGATATTTTTTTCCACGCGTCAAGGATTTTTGTCACTTACTATGATCATGTATTTGACCGAATATTCAAAATAGTCTTTAATTTATTTTTGATCTTGTATTTCTACTATTCTTAGTTTTTTTTTTATATTGGTATGGAAATAGTCAAGATTTATTCTCTCTTAGCAATTGTTGTGGTTATGCTTACAACCTTTATAGGTGGACTCTACAAGATAATCATCAAATTATATTTTTATTATTTCTCCATAATTTTTGTTAACTGGATGACAAGATAAGTCAATTTGCTGATACCTATTTCAATCAGAACATTATTTTTTATTTTGTAATCCCTCTACCTTGAATGAAATTCTGAGGATGAAATTTCTGTTAAGGTGGATAGAATGTAATAATCCTAACTAGCTAGTTTTTAGAGTTAGTAATATGTGTACTGACTATATCAGCCCATGGCACCTTGGGATATTACTTGTGGCTTGAAATGGGGTATAATGACTTTATATCATATTTATATGTTTATTTCATGTATTGATCATGCTAAATGAGGGTTATCGGGCACCAATCGATAAACTATCTAACTTTAGGTAAGCATATCTTGAACTTTAGGTAAGCTAACTTAATATCTCAAAGTATGATTTGTCAAGTGGTGCAAGCATAAACCATCAAAAAGTGACATTTTTATTAACCAAATTATATCAAATTAATATAGACAAAATATAGAGTACCTATTTTGAAACTAATCTAAGTATAAATTATCAATCATCTTAAGAATAATCTATCAAAGACAACAATTTATGAATTTGCATCTGTAAATTTATCTATAAAAAAATCATAACATTGACTATTTTAGAAAGAAGAGAAAAATTCAGGCTAGAATTGTTAATTTGATTTCATATACATCCTTGAGATAATGAAAATCAGATATACTTGGTTTTTGGTAAAATCTCTTATCTTTATTCTTAAAATTAAAAGAAACAAATTAATCTAAGAAAGAAATAAAATTTAACTAAGAAAGCAATTAAATCTAACTTCGAAAGCAAACCTAGCTAGAATGAAAATAAAAAATATTACCTAAGAACAATTCAATATAGAAAGAAGAAATCAATTCATGCAGAGTTAGGGTATGGCAGCCATCCCCCAACAACACTCAATCTCAAATTTTATTAAAATAATAGAAGAATATAAAAAGGCATAATAATTTATAAAGATTGCAGCAAATATATAGTCTCCAGATTTAAAACCCTAACCTAGATAGCCCATCAGAGTCCTAAAATTTCATAAAAATCGTATAAAAAATATCAGGTATGGATTATTAGTTTTACTATCAAATAGCGGCATTGACACATAACCTGCAGTTTTCACTGTGCATGAGAAGACTCCTACTCCATATATGAATTTGCACCAAAAAACTAATGTGGAAATTCCCTCATTTTGCCACCAATTAGCGGCAAAACCATTACTTTAGGTTTATGTATTTTTCGCACTTGATCTTCAAGCTTTGTTTTTATATTTCCATGACTGAGTTCTGAATTTGTGGCTCTGAACTCAATTTTTTTTTAGATTTCTTGTTTGAGCTCCTTCTAGACTCGATTTTTATTGGTCTTCAGTTAACTTAATGTTGTCCTTGCTGCAATGATATCTAACCTGAAAAAAGGCTTAAAATACCCGATTAACATTATTTATAAACAAAAAAGATAAAATATGAGATATAAATAAGTAAAATAAGATACAAATAAGCAAAATATGATATTCATCATATCCCCACACCTATCTTTTGCTAGTACTTGAGTAAAGCTTACCTTTAAAAGAAAAAGAAAAATTCTAACTCACTTTATTAGGAATTGCTATTACAGTTAGCATGTAGAACAAGCTATTTGGCGAGTTTTGGCTTGTGAGAGTTCACAGTGAATATGCACACAAAATTCAAGAAGTAGAGGGTTTAAGAAATGAAGAAACAGGAAAATAAGAATAACAAAAAATTATTTAAAAAATCCTAAACTAATAAAATAATATGTACAAAGAATTTGAATTTTCTGCAATTTATCTCACTAATATACAAAATCAAGAGTGCATTAAATTTTTTGTTTTTTTTTCAATTTAAGTTTCATATCAAATACACTTGTTATTTTAATCAAAAATATAAATTCTATCTTTCAATACCCACTAATTAGTACTCTTCGGCTCCTAGACATCTAATACACATATGATGGTCTATTTCAATTTTGTACTCCAACTCTAACTTATAATTCATTTTTTCTCTTAAATTATATTTATATTTTATTTTTATTTTATGCATATTTTATCTTTCATGTGAATAATCATGCTTACTTAGACGCAAATATCTAATTACTCGGATCATACTCAATTTCTTAAATATACTGTTAGTATGAATGCATATGCTTCGTGAGGCACACATAATCATGTAGTATTTTTAGAATATTTACTTATTTATAAAGAATCATTGCATTAATATCAGGCTCACCTCTTTATTATTTTTTGAGAGAAATGGTTAATTATTATTATTTTTATCCTTAACCAAATAAGCCATTGTGAAGTAAATAAAATATGTGCACTACTACCTAAAAATTACCCTTCTGGATATCTATTTTTAAGATTTTAATTTTTTTCATAAATTTCTAATTATATTATCTATTCTACTTTCTTAGTAAATCTCAAATCTAAATTTATTCTATCATTTCTAATTAGTTTGACTTCCTACAAAAAATACTTTAATTTTTTTTAACATTTTTACTTCTACGAGAAAAAATCTTTATTATTTTTTAATTTTAAGAGAAAAAAGAAAACAATTTTATTTTGTTTTTTAAGATAATGAAAATATATAAAAAGAACCTAAAAACTAAAAGGTGGAAAATTAAGAAACTCAAAAATTTAAAAAAATAAAACTAGAATCCTAAAATAAAAATCCTTAAAAAAAAAATACAAAACTCTCCCTATGCCTGAACTCGTGTATGCCCTTATACACGAATCAGTGGTGACGACGCTGCTGTCACCTCCCCATGTCCGTTTGTCCACACCGTGTGCGAACTTAAGCTCTTGACCCACTCACTTTTCTTGAGCAAGCACCAAACTTTACCTTAACCCTCTAAATAAGATCCAAATACTCTTGGGTATCTGAGGAAATGTCTTGGTAAAAAAAGGGCATTGCCCTCTTCCTCTTGTGTGGGATTAGTGATGTGTAGATCTTCATCAACGGTGGTCATGTTCCAATCTTCAGCAAAAGCAGCACTGTAATCCACCATGGCTCGCCGACTTCCTAAGTATACATGATCCCACTCTTATTTTTCAAATTCAGCTTCAAATATAAAATTGCGACACATTTCTCTTACCAAACATGGTAAAGGAAAAGTTGGCCTAGACGGCATTTTGGTGTCAATAATCGTGCTAATAGTTGTGTGTATAAGCACAAATTAGGATTCTGAGACATGAAACAATCAACAATATAGAGAGTGAATGTAATTAAAGAAGGCATATGATATACTCATTATGTTCTGATTGATCCAATGACAAGTAGCATAAATATTGCGATAAATCATTTTACCACTTATCCTCCTATCTTGTCATTGTTGTATATTCCTCAATTACTGGAGGAATCTGGTTCCCGATAGTGAGGATTATACTTGTGGTTGTAGAGATGATCCCCGCATGCACAGTGATTATTTGTTCCTATCATTGATGTTTCAATTGCTTGTGGTCTTCGGATATATCAAATTTAGAAAATCCGCTATAAAATTCATCGAATAATGAGGGAATGTAATAAGAGTTTGGTTCCTAGACTAAATATTCCCACCATATCAGTGTAATTATAGAGACAAATATAAAAAAAGTCCAAAAAACTTCTCAAAAGCTTCTCTTGGCAAAAATATTAGCTATATCTAACTAGATTTACTCTAATTTATCAAAGAGAGAAGAGGAAGAAGAATGCTTACTGCCCCTAAAGTTACAGGGAATATCCACAATTTTGTTATTAAACGACGGTACTTGCTGCAAATCAGCAGCGTCAGTGTGACTAGTCTGGGGTAGGGTCACGGGTGTGTGGTGGCACTTTTGAGCTTCTGGGATCGGGGTTTGGAGGGCGTAACTAAAGGAAATCTAAAAAGCTAGGGTTTGGAGAAAATGAGTTTGTGTTGAAGAGGTGGGGATTTATAAGAGATGGAAAATCTGTTCTAGTCCCCACTACACTACAGCAATGCTCTGTGGTGAGAATTTACAAATGAACTTAAAACATTATTCCAATTTATTCACACGATATAATAAAAAGAAAAACTAATTCACATGGTGTGTTACAAGCCTTTAAGCATATTGTGAATCGTGAAGAGTGACTACTATTTAAATCATACATTTCCAAGTGCAAGAGATCAAACAACTAGTACAAGGGTGGTAACCAAGATCGTTCTCGATGGTCGTTTTGTTTATTGTGTTAGACAGTTAAAGAAAAATAAATTACGGAACAAAAAAGAAAGATTGGATTTTTATTAGTAAAACTAAAAATTGAAAGTTTTAAATTATTTAAAATAAGGTTGTTGGTCAGGTAAGTTAACTCTCTCATAGAATAATTTACTAGATATGTTTATACTTGTTTATCCTAGTTGCATAGATCACGTAGTCTTCCTACAACTGAAAATATATATTTAACATATAAAGTCAAAGAAGTTGTAAACTTGATAATTTGGATAGTTTCCTCAATTAATCCAATATGTATTTTGAGTTTATCTTAACATAATATATGGATAATTAAAATAAACATTTAAAATCTAAGTATATACAATGCTTAAAAAGTTTACGGTATATCAAAAATTGAGCAACGAATATATCAACAAATGATAAATCATCAAAGACTCAAAATCATATCTAGAGCCTAAAAAGATAATAGGAACCAAAAATATCAACTTTATTTAATTTATCAAGAATAATAAACAAATAAATCACATACCAATAAATTTTCTAGGGTTCGTTGTCTCATCTGAACTAACATAAGAATTTAGCCACTCATACTTATCATAACCATCAATATATGAATAAAGGAAATTCTTTTATTTAAGGCTATGGATGAGTACAAAACTAAACTCAATAATCTCTCTGATATCGCTCTCTATTGCTATATATCTAAAATCTTAATTATATTGGATATTTATAGCCTGACAAAAAAACTAGTAAAAACTGTATTTTCAAGTAAATTATCTTTTCTCTCAAAGAGCCTCAAATTCAAGTTCTACAGTCGTGGCTTTCCAAGCCCCATCGATAGCTTCTCTCGAGTATGATTCCCATTCAACTGCTATCGACAGCCAACAGATGACTGTCGATAGCCAGACATGTAAAATCACCGTTCTAAGCTGATATTTCAGATACGGTTTGATTTTTCAATTTCCTTCCATATAGAACCCTGTAAAAAGATAATAAAACACTAAAAAATATTAGAGTGGAGAATTTGATCGATAAAAATAATTTATCATTAATTTCTTGCATTAATTATCAAAATTGAATTATGAGTGCATAAAATAAACTAAAATAACTATACTTTTTACAAGTAATCGCACCCCCTAATTTAAGTTTTTCTAGTCCCTAGCAAAATTATCAAATTAAGAAAATAAAATAAAATCATAGCTGAAAAGAAAATAACTCATAACTTACTTTTGTAGGAATCACGATTGCACTTAATATCTACAACAAGCCAGTAAACTCCTAGGTTACCTTAAAATAGTTGAGTATTGTCTCGTGAGGGTTTCCAGTAATGTTATCCACAAACCTCAAGAAATATTGGGTTTAAGAAATAAATAAAATGAAAAATAAAGACAAGTGTAAAATAAAGAAAAAGAAAAATATCATATCCTATTGTTATCTATCTATATTATTTTTGCTTTTCATTTCTTTTCCATATCAAGCTCTATTAGACATATGCACATGAATATTTATAAGATATCAATCTTAATAAATCACTTATAATCTAATATCTTTATATACATATCATTACAATGTAAATTATATCGTAAATATAATTTTTTACTTTCAATTATTCTCTCCTATGCACTTTTGTGATCGTGTATATGAGCCTTGACAAGTTTCGAACTCCAACCAAACTTATAGGAACCCTTTAATATATATATGTGTGTGTGTGTGAGAGAGAGAGAGAAAACGGGAAATTCACTAGCGGTAAACGGAATTCCTTCACTAGCACTTAGGTATCCCAGTAAAATAATTACAAGTGGCAGCACTTAACAACAACAACTAAGCCTTTTATCCCAAGTATTTGGGGTAGGCAACATGAACAAAAAAAAGAATCACGCCGAATCGATCACTTTGATAGAAGTGGCAGCACTCAACATAACAAATAAAAGATAATTTTACAAAAAACTCCAGATATGGAAAAGACAAATCTTTTCTCTCCCCGCATAACTACTTTCTCTCTCTCTTTGATTTAGATTTGATTTGCTTCTTTCCCACATCTGGGGTTATTTTTAAAAATCCTCTTTTATTTGTTATATTGAGTGGTGCCACATGAAAATATTTTATTGGGCCACCTAAGTGCTAGTGAAGGAATCCATTTCACCGCCAGTAAATTTCCTATTTACTATATATATATATATATTCTTTTTGTCTCTTTCTTTTTAATAAACACTTATTGTTCATGTGAACACTTATGTTTCTCGAGACACAAATGTCAAATTACTTAGCTCATATTTATACTAAAATTCTATAAGTATCGTTTGTGTGAATAAACGCTTACTGAGGCACACGAACGCAACTACTTAACACTTACTTTCTCTTAATATTTTATATATATTTATATAATTTTCAAAGAATATTGCCTTAATACCAGGCTTACTTGTTTTTTTCAAATATATATTAGATGGGCATTCTTTTTAGTTTTCTCTTTATTATGATCTTTTCATAACTCATTGTGTAAGTGTTTAGAGTGCATACTTGACTCGAACTTCAAGTATCCATATTGTCGGATTTAATTTCACAATTAATTACATAAAAACTATAATCATATAAGCATCAATATTAAGATGACAATCTCATAAATACACTGTGGAATACTTCTAATCTTACTTTTTACTTCAAAGATTGAATTTTGAATTTTTTAATTTTTATATGATTTTATAAGCTAATTAATTAGTTATGATACATATGATATAGTAAAGTTAAATGTATCTATCCATCCCCCAGCTTAAATTATGCAGTGTTATTAGTGCACCTAGAATATTATTATGTAAAAATACATGAAGAAATAATTTAAGAGGTTAAGAATTGAAAACACCTAGCTTTGTCAGTTCTCCAGAAGATCCACTCCTTTAATTAGTTGATATCAACAATGCTACTGATAATTTTCTTTTTGTCACTTGCATCTTTGACAGTAGCAGGACCCTGTGGTTCCCTAGTGCATCTACTTGTCTTCATTAGGAGAAATTATACCATCCTCCCCAGCCATATGTCTATATAACTTGGTAAGGAGTTGAAATTGGCATTGTTGACGATGCTCGGCTCAGGTTTGCTTTGTCTGGATGACTTGCAACCTTTCATTTGATATGTTAGTTATTCATATTATCAACTCATTCAACATTTGGAGTGTAATTTCTGCTGGGTAGGTTGCCTCAGCCGCTGAACCTCCTTGCCCTTACTCTTGTTCTCCGTAACCATTTAGCCGGAAAGCACCTTCTGCTTGCTCTTGTTGTACCTATTATTTCTGTTGTGCATGTTAAGTACTCATGCTCCTCTAAATGGTTGTATTCGAGAATGGTTACACTGGACAGGTGAATGTGTTAATTTATGACAAATCAATCTTGTTGCAATGCAGATTTTTGTTATCAGAGATGGCCGAACTAGAATTGGCTTTGCCGCTCTCAGGTGTTAGATACATTCATAGGCTTGCTCCATATATTGGGTAACTATAGAGTGCATGATTTAGGCTACATCAAAGAGGTGCCATTCCCAAATTGTGTTCAATAACACCACATCCCTCAAAAAAAAAAATCTATTATTGTAGAGGATGACATGATGTTATATTTGATAAATAAACTCACCAAAACGTACTCCGGTGTTAAATAACCCGCTTTCAACAAACTTCTGTTAAAAGCATAATCATTGATGTTGGTACAACGCTCTTTGAATGCTCGGGAGCCACTTGGTATTTCGTTAACTCTGTCATTGAAAGACGGTTCTTCTTCAGGCACACCAGGGATAGGAATAGCCTGTATATTTTTCTACCTTGTACATGGTATTTTCTTGCCTCTTAATATGGAGTATGCATGTTGGTCTCGCAATTGCTAGTTACAAAATGACATAGAATTAGCACATGACCTCGTTACAAGATGGTGTGTGCTTATGCAATGTGTATGCTTCTAATCCTGCACCTTGCATGTATGCTCTGAAGGAAAGATTTTTGTGTGCATAATTGAACTCTTGTTCAGGCCAGAGTTTAAAATCCTCATTTTTCTCCATGAGTTTTTTTTTTCTTTTGCCTTGGTAGCTTTGTATCTTTGTAGACAAGATGGGCTTGAAGAGTTTGCTCTGGCTTTTTTCTAGATGATTTGCTTTCTTTGTCACATCCTGAAAAAATACTCACAAGATTTATTTTTTAGCAAAATATCACTATTTCTCAAAATTATTCATGACTACTATTTCACACACACAAACACACATTATTTTTATTTATAATTCATAATTCCTCCCCAAATATATTAAACATCATTCTAATTTTATTTTTAACGCATAAATTTGATATATATTATTTATTCAAGCAACCCACAAATTTTTATGCTAAAAGTTGTGTTCTTTTATTTGATTTCATCCTTGTATTAGCATTTTTTTTTAATTATTCAGAGAAAATTGTCAATAATTCATAAAGATTAGCCAAACTACTCCAAATCTACTAAGAAATTTTAATCCAACTTCAATCAACTATAATTAATTCACATAAGGTTTAGATCTAGGTTTTCGAGACAAAAATCTACTTTTTACGAAGAATAATCCATAAGAAAAACAGAGAGAAGAACACTTACTTGCTTAGTGATTCTTGAAAACTTGAAAAAAAAAATTCACGTGATTGATTTTATCTTTCGATAGGAGACAAATTTTCTCTTTGGGTGTTGTAGAAAGGGGCCAGGGTTTTTGTTTGTGATAAAAAGGAACTCATGGGACTATTTATAACTGGGAGCTATAGTCGGCAATTGTCAATAGCCACTTCGATAGCGGCTTCAGCAATCGCTCTCAGGCAAGGGAATCCTTGTCCTGCAATGACTAGCTATTGACAGCCCCTTCAACAGTCGTTCTCTATTGGGAACTATGTCAAGCCAAATTTCTTTACATGTTAGTTCCTAAACTAATGTTATTTCTAAAAACTAATTGTTAGTTCCTAATTGCAAAATTAATAACTAAACTATGGTTAGCCAATATTTTGTTTTTATAGAGAAAATGAAAATGATTAGAAATTTTTTGAAAATTTTAAAGATTTTGCAAAATTTAAAAACAAAATTGTTGGAAACGTCTTAAAAACAAAATGGTTGAAAACATCATGGGTAGCAAAACTAAGATTAATTTAACAAGCAATTCCCCCAACTTAAAATACATATTGTTTTCAAGGAATATAATTTTTCTATTTAATCTATTAAAAATAAGTAAAAATCAAGAAAGAGTGCTTAGATATTACCTCAATGCACTACTCATGGTGTATCAACTACAAAACAAAAACCGTTAGTACATAATATATAATAGTATACAATATGTCTTCGTTAAGCTTGTATCACTGAGATATTGGAGCTACCACTAAATTGTGAGATTCCTCCATTTGATTTGAGAATTCCAAGTAATGTTTTAAGCATTTTCCATTTAATTTAAATGTATTACCATTTTTAGGATTTTTAATTGTAGGAGGTAAAAATTTGCTTAGCGTTGATTAAGACCAACCGAAGGAAAGTGACACATCATCATGATGAGTTGGCAAAGATCAATGACCATCCTTACCATACAAAAGATCTCAGCCACATCAGTTTCAACTCTTCACCAAATTGAGGAATCCTAGTTTCGCCAAATGAAGTAAAATTTCTTACCCATCAGTACCAGTCTAAAGGCTTCAAAGGCTTCAAGAGACAAAGTCCATCTCATCGGCAAAAATATCCCATCCTCGCCAAACCGATGAAAACAAACACACACAATAAACAGTTATGACAAATGGCTAAAACTAACTTCGCCAAAGAAGACAAGTCGACCTTGCCTGCAAAAGGAGTCAGTTTTACCAATGAAGACATCTCATCCTTATTGGTAGGCGGTTATTCAACTAATCAAATCATGGTGTAATTCCACCATAATTCCTAGACTCAGATCTTGGTGCGGTTCTATCACGATCTTTCACAAAATGAGAGACAGTTACAACAGCTAAAACTATAAAACCACTCCGAGTACGTGGATAAAAGGGGATTGGAAAAATTAATTCCAGAAGATCATACAGAGAGTTCCAGTTTAACAATGATCCTTTACCAAATAGTCAATAGAAGTACAATGAGTCACTCTGATCATACTTTCATCATCACACACTCCCAAAATTCTCGATTGTAATTCCCTAGATTAGTGAAAGAACATCTTGAATGCTACAATACCCAAATTTTCAAAAAAAAATTATTTTGTTTTCGCAATGGTTGTATTATCTGTTACAAGCTGGCAACTTTGCTGGAGAGTTAAATCTCTATTCTGGAGTAATTCGTGCCACAATCTGATGAAGTGGCCGTCAACGCCACTATTAATACCCTGTGATCGAGTTCGACCAGGGAAAAAGTGAAGAATTTCTCCATACAAACTCTCTCTCTCTCCAACAAACACAAAAGAACCTTTCGCACATCAAGGATGGCTACCTCATCTTTCTCACGGAAGGCAGTAAACCTTAGCGTTGCTAAAATGGCCGGTTCTTCAGGATAAGTTTACTGTACTATAAGAGGCTAACACCGTGATCACGCACTTAGCAAACCATCGCCATGCTTCTGCTAGTATGGTCTTACCCAGTACCAATGAGAGATTGTCAATCCATTTTGCCAATCAATCTGTTGTCCCTCTCAATAACAAAAAAGCAAAAATGGGCATTTCAGTAGGCCATCATTGCCAGGTGGATGACTAATAAGCAAAACATGGCAGAAAGTACCCTAAATGATAGTAAATCCCAAAGCAGCCCAAAGAAATCCCTTGAGGCCAGAGTTCAAGTATTGAGCAAGACCTCAATTTCCGACTTGACGATGAAAAAAGTTCCCAAATTGAATCAAGTTTAGAGGCCCAGTAAATACAGATTAATGATTTGCTGCTCAACTGAAGACATTGAAGGAGATCACTCAGGCACCAGCAAGTGCAAGGTAAGGATAATCCCTTCAGAAATGGCTTTTTCCCCAACTTGGGATTAGAGGGAACGTCTTTGCTAGATTCATCAAGCTCAACAAACCTCATCTATGACAACAAACCCACCACCAAATTTTTAGTGTTTAATTGGATATCATTTGCTTTACCAATTCTACGCTCAGTGGTGTTAGTCCTTGAGAGGCCTCGATACTATTTGAAGAAATCTTGAAAGGAAACCAAGTTAGCCCATGTCACAGTCAACATGGTTGGATGTGACAATCCTACCAAGGGTGGCACATTCAAATTCACCTTCTGACAATCAGTCCACCACAAAGACTGAAGGGGTCTACTACAATATGCGGTCTAGAACCAGATCAACAACAGCGAGTCAATCAAATTCTCCTCTTCGCAGCAGGTCACAAGAAGAGGAAAGCAACCATGAGGAATACTCAGCATATGTTTCCTTCGAAATGGCAAGTTCTTCCCAATCCCGAGGCATTTCTGTCAATGCAACCAGAGGCGAGGTGGGTTGTTTGCTTCAGAGGCTTAAACAATAGGAAGATCAAGCTCAACAACAAGTGATGCTTGAGAAACAAATTACAATGATGGATGTCATCTTGGCACATTTGTAATTACTTAGCAAAACCCCTTCACAAGGAGATGATAATAATTTGGGCGAAGGTCCGTCTGGAACCGGAAATAAAAATAAGGAAGATGATGGATCCAAAGAAGAGAACTTTCGTCGTTATCTAAGTCGAGATATCG
This sequence comes from Dracaena cambodiana, assembly GCA_036321105.1. Classification (NCBI taxonomy): domain Eukaryota; kingdom Viridiplantae; phylum Streptophyta; class Magnoliopsida; order Asparagales; family Asparagaceae; genus Dracaena; species Dracaena cambodiana. Next base: position 28,660,073 of record JAYEPQ010000010.1, on the reverse strand, counting down.
CAAAGGACAAAGTGTTGGAGGATATCCAAACCAAATTGGATGCCCTCACAGACAAAAATATTGCAGAAGGTGGGGATAATGCACCCTTACCTGCCAAGATGGGTTCTAATCCCCTTTTCCGAAACTAATTGAGCACTTAGTATCAATAAGTACCATAGGAAGGGCTCTCCCAATCAACATGTTTAACACTTTCATTCACTCATTAGGAATGCTATAGGTAATAATGCATAGTTAACTCAGTTATTTATTGGGTTACTAAAGGGAATCGCTTCCAATTGGTTCTGTACTTTGCCGGTTGGGTCCATCAATTTGTGGCAGACATGGAAGCTTGGTTCCTTGATCACTTTTATGAGAACGATATGGAAGTATCTATGCCTACTCTCATCGAAGAGAAGCAGAAGAAAGGCAAATCTATAAAAGACTTTATTGAGAGATTCAGAGATCTGTCGCTTAGATGTCCTGAAGGTATGTCTCTTTCTATATTGCTACAAACCTGCAGGCACAATCTTGGTGTAGATATTGAAACTAATATGGGTGCAGTCCGTGCCCATATATTTAAAGAATTACAAGAGCAGGCTAAGATTATTTAGAAATCAATCTCAAGGCTCTTAGTTAATGACAAAGGCAAACAATGGACAGAGGCCACTTCAACGCGTATTCCCTCCATCAAATTTAAAGGGAAGAATGTGCACCTATAGAAGAGTTCATCGCCCCGACAGAGTACAACTCTGTCACAATGAACAAAAAAAAGTACTCATTCAAAGAAGAATAGGTACTCAAAATCTTCAATATATTGGTTCACAATAACAAAATTAAGCTACCTGAACCCAGGAGGCCAAAAGAAGTGGGACGTATGAAACACTCCATATATTGCCATATCACATAATCATAAGCTATCCTACCAAGGATTGCTTTATCCTAAAAAATAAGATTCAGGCGTTTGGTTGAGACGAGAGTACTCTGCTTAAATGAAGAAAAGAAGCAAGTAACTACAAACATGGTCTCCCTCCTATTCAGTCGTGAATTACCAAAAGTAGAGATATCAAATAGAGTCATTGTGCCAAAAGTGATTATGCAGATAATCAATATAGGTCCACACCATTCGCAAACTCAAAGCTTAATACCTATTCCTGCATCAAATGGAGAAATGATGTGGTACACCCTGACCTTATTGAAGGGGAACAATGGACCACAGTAGTCTCTAAGAAAAAGAAAAGAATGGGGGAGAATTTGGGCTGCCATGTTATTTATCTGGGTAGAGGAGAATACGGCACTTCAACCAGTTTGCTCACTGACTAAGTAGATAAGCAGATTGTTCTAATGGCAGATCTAGTTAGAGAAACTCAATTTGAGAAAGCGTATTTAAAAAAATATGATGAGACTAACCCTATCGAGCTGCCAATCCCTCCTACTGTGGATCCGATGCCTCCTCCGTCAGCACCTAAGCTATCTTTCAACAAGAGTAAGCCTAAAGAGATCATGTTTGACAAATCCTTGAGAAAGAGAGTAGCTGAAAATTTGGCTACATCTTTTAAGATTGACATCTTGGTGCAGCTAGCAAACATCCCTGCACGCATTACAATCCATGAACTACTGCATCTCTCCAAAGAGACAAGGGATGCTCGCAGAGAAGCCCTAGCCGACTTTGAGTTATTTTTTTACTCAAATCCCACTCCCAACTGACGTAAAATGTCAACAGTGTCAACACCATCAAGTCTCGACCTTACCAAGAGTAACCATCACTCCTGAAGATCTAAAGGTTCAGACTATGATCGACCACTCTACTATACGCAATATATCAGGTCAACCAAACTTGAAAGAATATTGATTGACCTAGGCTCTATCCTCAGCATCATGCCGGACTGCCTACTACAATTTCTTCCAATCGTGATTCGAAAGTTGGCTACAACCACAACCGCCATCTATGGGTTCAATGCTCAGAGAAGTCGATCTGTGGGGAAAAGTCACCTAAAATGTCAAATTGGCGTTCTTAAGATAGAGGTGACTCGCCATATTATTGCTGCAAAGACTTCCTACAACCTTCTGTTTGGACGACTATAGATTCATTTCAACCTGATCATCCGTCCATCCTTCATTAGTGCTTGAAGTATATGGACAAACAGGGAGTGGTTAAAACAATATATGCAGAAAAGCAACCATTCAAGGGAGAACAAAGCTACTTCACCAAGACAATTCTCTACCAAGAGGAATCAGAGAAGGACAATGAAGCAGACTCAGAGCTAGATGATATCTCAGATAAAGCTTAAATTGCAATGAATCCTCTAGTAATCGGTTTAATTGATATAAATATTAACCTAGATGCCAATGATGAAGGTGAATGGGTCCTTAACAAAGATTTTGCTTTTGAGTTCAAAAAAGACATAAAAGAATAATTAAAAAAAGAAGCGGGAAAAGCCCGATTCCATTGGTGCAGATGAGGTGTTGGATCCACAGATCTTTGTTCAAATTTGATGGTTTCCTCCCCCTCATCATCAGCTGAAGGGTCCATAGTAGTGGAACTACTCTTTTGCAGAGAAGACAAGGCTAGCCGAAGTTCTTCGTCCAAACCAATAGGAAAAGCGAAAATTGAAAGAGAAAATAAAGGTCAAGATTGGAAGTACCTAGATCCATTTGGGGGTATTTATACCTGCTGATGGAAATCTAGAAGCAACAATGTTGGATATCTCGAGTGCGATCAATGAAGAGACACCATTACTGCTGAGTCATTTCTTAAGCAAAATTTTGGCACAACGCTCGCCTTGAAGAACGAAGTAACGTCTGATGCTTCAAATCTTAAAATTACCATAGGCAATCTAATTATTCGGTATGTAAAATAAAGAGAAAAGAAAGAAGAAGTTAGCACAACCTTTGCTTGTCTTCCTTCACCAAAAATGTAAATTGTGATTACATCCAGTGAGGTAACTGTCAAAATTTCTCAGGTCTATAAAGTTCAATACTAAACCTTTGAAAGCCCAAAATTTCTCAGGCCCATCAAGTTCAATATTAAATCTTTAAACGGCCCAAAAATTGTCAATAAACCATCAAGTTCAATATTTAACCTCTGAGAAAAACTCAGGTCAATAAACCTACAGGTTAATATCAAACCTCTGAAATGACCCCAGTTAGTTGAGTCTATCAGGTCCACTATCGAACCTCTTTAGATTTCGTCTATTGAGTCAACAGAAGATTATAAGTTTCTTAACAATATAAAATATTTACCAAGTTTGAAGATATACCTCTAGTAGACAATTAAATTTTGATAACAAGTTATTCATTCCATCTCTGTCAGATAAATCTTATAAAGACCAAGTTCAATACAAAACCTCTAGTCTACAATGTCAAACCACAAGTTCAATATCAAACCTCTAGCCAAAACGACATTGAAACATAAAACAAAGCTAAGTTCAACATCAAACCTATGGTACCACAAATCTAAATAGACAAATATTTGGACAAAGTTAACCTTGCCAAAACAAACCATTGCCTACATGCACAAAGCAAATCAAAGTGTGTAGTCATCAAACAGTCACAATAAAAGCAAACAAACAAGTGTATAACGAGCTTAACTTAAACATGGTTATTGAACAAGGATATAAACATTTAAGATTGTTTTAATGATCGAAGTTTAGCTTTAGCTGAATTTTTGAGCTCCTCCTGAGTGGCTCGAACATTCTCTTCAGCTAGCCGCCTTAATCCCCCTAGTGAACCCTGCGGAATTTGGCTTAGCCTTGTTTTAAGAGATTCGTGCTGGGTCCTCAACTATGCTACAAACTCCTGGTGGTACTGAATCCTCTCCTCAATTTCAAGACATTTGGTGGATAAATCTTGGATTTTCAACTTACCAGCATGAATCATCACCATCAATTCCTCTTAGGCTATCCTCAAGTCCTCAAGCCAGAAAGGTTGTTGGTCTACTATAGCAATGTGAGGTCAGTCACTCTTACTTTAGATAAGCAACCCTGGTCTGCTAATTTGGCTTCTGCTAAAGATTAAGCCACTACTTCCTGTTCTTTTGAGAGAGCCTGAGCTCTTCCTTTAGGCTCTCCCATGAAGGAAGGCTGCAATGAGAATTCTTCTAATCAGCACTACCAAGAAATCGACAACTAAAGTTTTCTTTGGTTGCAAGTCTTCCATGCTCTTCAAATTTGTAGCACCCGACATGGAAGATAAGAGCATGTTTATAAAACCCTCGACGGGAGCATACTCATCGGTCATCATAGTGTCCATACAGTTTTTCAGAGTTTTATAAAAAGTGGTCTCCACACTTCTAAGAAAACTGGTGTGGATGGCCATTACCAACGTAGACTTGATTGCTTGCCATTCAGGCTTCAATAGAAATAAAACTCCAAATATCAAATAGTACAAATTTAAACCTAAGAACGAGTTGAAGGAAGGGGCAGTATCCATTGTTGGAGATATGGATCACCAGTGAGAAGGACCACTGGTGCAGCAAGAGATGTGGACGTATCCACTAGAGTTGAAGTATCCGGTGCAGAAACCAAACTCATAATCGAGTACACACTATGCTGAGGTTCGGTCTAAATATCCAAAAGAAAGATAACATTAAGCTAAGACTACAACACGTTCAACAAAGTACACATAGATACCCTCATAAGGGAGGAAAATCCCGAAGCAAGAAATTTGAAAAGCATACCGGATGATCGGTCTGGGACTAAAGCTAACCAAAGCGTAGTGATATTCACTAATTGCAAAAGAAACGAAATACGTAATTGTACAAAATCTGGTGAAGCACGAAACTTCATAAAATCTATATTGCAGCAAAAATATAATTTGCATATAGTAGCTGCAAATGTGAAAGAAAAGCACGTAAATTATATATATGGCCGGTGAAGCAGCACAAATAAAGGTCATAAGAAATTAATACCTTAAACTTTGGCTGTTGTGCACATGTCAGCAGGTCTTGAAGCAGGTAAATCATTTTGTTCTGCCGGAATGTCTGTGGAAGCAACCTGGCCATCATCATCACTTTTGCTATGATCGATCATGACAGTCTTCCCTTTATTGATAATGGAGAATGAAGCCACTTGGTTTGTTCTCTCAATTTATCTTTGTTGACTTGCGTTGGCTGTTTGACTCCTTCATCAGCTCAAAAGACTCCAGAGGAGGACTATTGACTTGTGTAATAGGAGCATTGTAGGCAGTAAGAGGAACACATGAAGTGGGCTGATGATTATCACTGCTTACAATCTCGCCTGCATCCTAAATGACTGCGGATGTATCCTTGTTCACAATCGTTTCAGCTCCATTAAATAAAGAAGTCTTAAGCTTCGCAACTTGAAGATTAGAAGAGTCAAGGGATGGCGAGGGATCCAAGGTTATGGAATTTAGGAGAGCAATCACAATCTTCCTTGCAACCACACTAGTTCGTGTAACTTCTGCTAAAGCTTCATCCATGTTTGGTTGGGTGCCTACAACGATCCTTCCTAATGCTACAATATAGATGACATAGAAGGTGACTGAAGAATTCGACCTAACACACAAGCTACCCGCTTCTTCCATGGCCGTGGCAGTACTGAAACAACAACATCAAACACTGGAGCCTGTGGTAGGAAAGTTGAAGGAACAGGAGGTGACGAAGCTAGAACAACACCTCCAGTAGTTTGCATCACATCACGAATAGAAACTATTGGCATAACATCAGAAACAGTAGCGATAGGGGCTAGATCATTGAAATCATCAGTTCTCACCTTCTTCTTTTAGACGGAAAGGCACACTAAGGGTGCATCATAAGAATCTTTCTTCGGTGCATCACTCTAACCCTTCCCTGCAAATAGAACCATGACAATGGATGTAGCTTCACCCTTTTGTTCCTCATCCTACTTTTCATCCTCACTAAAAGAAATTTCTTCATCAATCAGTCTAAGATGGCATGCAATGGTCATATATTCTTAAAACCTTCAATCTTTTAGGTCCTAGGTTTGGCAGCAGTCTTGGAGTAATGCCTGTGAATACACACTAGTCCGATATAATAAAGATCACATTCTGCCTCGGTGGCATTACTTTCACTATACCATTGGCAAAAATCCAAAGTAGTCAACAGTAGGGGATCTCTGGTTTTCATTTGAACAGTAACACTAGTGAAAGACATAATAAAATGCCTCCAAGCTCTGGTGCCATCGATCAAACTGTTGATTTGTGCTAAAGCCCTATAAGGATTACCCATGTACAGCCGGTCATAGCCGAATTACCTAGCAAACCAACTTGGAAAGTATGGGGCCAATTCACAAGCATTGCCGCTGTGATACACCAAATGTGAAGGGTAGATACCTTGCAACCACCTGAAAATCCTAGTAGGCAACAAACCCATGTCACAAAAGACACCCCAAGATCAACTGCATCCATATTAGAAAAGAACCAGAAGAATCTATAGGTGCTGCACAGATCTATAGTCTTCCTTGCTTCCACTATGTACTGGTGTTTTCACCGCCTTCCTTCAAATTGGTAAAAGTGGAAAGACGCATAAGCCCTGCCAGTCATCAACTCTTCACAGTGTGTTACAAACCATGCCATCAAATAGGCATACGACATCTCAACTCGAGGACTCTACTGCTGCCCTCCAATAAAATACTGGCAAAAAGCCCTCAATCCCCCTGGATTCTACATATCATAGCCAAAAGTAAGCCCAAGGATCGCCTCCTAGTTAGCAAGACGATAGGATAAATCTCCTTCAAAGTTAGATATTCTGTAGGCATGGAAGGAACTATGCACTTTTTAGATATAAAACCAAGTAGCCAGTTAAAACTGCACCAGACATCAAGCTGATGCCAGCCCAATGATGATAACTAAAAAGGATAGTATCTGTGGTAAAGCCTCCTTCATCTTCATCTAGCACTCTCTCAGGAATGGCAAATTGTTCCAAATGTTTCTTCAATTCCTTGGTCGGAGGTGGATCGTTGATGGTAATTGGGCCTTGACCATCAAGCTTGGCAAAGAAATATTTGGCCCATTTCTTGTGCCAGACAAAAGTTCTTTTCAACCCTGTCATGTTGATACTAATGTGGTGGAAAAGGTAGACCAGTTCCCACAATATCATATAAGCCAAAGAGTTCTACCTCTTAAGCACTTTCAGTTTTTGTTGTGTTCAGAAGTATTCTTCGTAAGGATGATCCCCATTGGCAGTTCTGATACAATCCACATCTCATGGAGCCCAATGCCAATTTCATCATTAGGTGTAAAGAAAGTACCATAAAATGGAGCATATTTCTCTAGCAAAGCAAATAACTGTGTAGGATTATTACTGATTCTATAGTGGATAGCCTGTATTACTTAGTACAAACCTACCTCACGCAATCAGGTCGCATACTTATCCAAAATAAAACTAGTAAGGCATGCCCACCAATCGGTTTTTGTAACACCACTTTGTTATGTGATATTTTTCAATTTTATAATTTATTAAAATTAATATTTTATTTTAAATATATATTTTGACCCTATAATATCAACCCCACACCCAAACAAAATTGTCTAATCAAGTAATCGAGATTAACAAAATAAGTAGGAATAATTAAATTAGATTGATTCTTATCTACAATTAAAATAAGAGT
>JAYEPQ010000010.1:28545008-28647508 GCA_036321105.1 Dracaena cambodiana | reverse complement strand
GATTCGAATTCAAATTTGGTTTCTATATCTTTTAGGATTCCTATTTAAATTTAGTTTCCATATTTTTTAGAATTCCTATTTAAATTTGGTTTCCGTATCTTTTAGGATTGGTATTTAAATTTAGTTTCAATACCTTTTGGAATTCCATCTTTAATTAGAATATTGAATCCAATTAGAATTCATATTGAACTTTTCTAATATGAGTTAAAATAGGACTCTTAAATCCCTATAAAAAGGCCCTAACAAGCCCTCTTTTCCTAAACAAAAAAAAAGGTAAGAGAACAAAATATGGGAGAAAAATGAGAAATAGAGAATGAAAGAGGAGAGCTCAGAATTTTGGAGCACCTTAGAGACTTCAACATCTCTCAAGCCAATGACTTGATTCATCCTAAATTAAGACCAACTCACTATAAATATTCTAATTAAGTATGTTTTATCTTTTATAATTTATTTATTTATTTATTAAAAATTAAATTGTGTATTATGTCTAAAGGTGTGATTTAAAGTGAGTTCTCTAACTCACTATAAACATGCTATTAAATATGTTTTATCCTTTATATTTTATGATTTACTTATTAAATATGCTTTATCTTTTATATTTTCTAATTTATTTATTAAAGGTATTATATTTTTTGATTTATTTATTAAATATTAAATTGTGTACTATGTTCAAAGGTATGATTTAAATTGAGTTCTCTAACTCAATATAAATATGCTAGTAATTATGATTTATTTTTTATATTTTCTATTTTATTTAATTAAAGAGTGAATTATGTACTTGGAAACTTAATGAACATTGAAACAAGATATGATAAGATACCTACCTATTATAATATGAGATTAATGATATATTATTAACCATTGTATTGTTATCTTGCTATTCTTATTGTTACTAAATACTAAACTTTAATAATGATCACCAATCTATATAATGAATTGAATTTACTGAACTGAACAACTGATATTGAAATTGATATACATTGGATTTATGGGGAAGATTGAAGATTTATATAATTTGATGGTTGAATATAACTTCATCACTATTTCTCTTTTTGCAAAGATAGGGATAGGCTCTGATCAAAATTACCACTGTATCACTTTTAAGGAGGATCAAGATAGGCTCTAATTAAATTATTGTTCTGTTTTCACTTGGGTACATAGGGATGCACTCAGACCAGCCCAATTCATATATTCTTAAATTTTCAACTACTGTAATTAAAAGACGTTGACCAAAGGACTCATTGATAAACTGTGTAACATGTTAAAATATGAGATTTTCCATTGTTTTAATTGTATGACTTTTTATATTACCGATATATTATTTTTTCATATGTTTTTATTATATATTATTAGATTGTTTTACGGACGATCTTGATTATGCATGGCCAGATGTAGATTATTACCTAGAGGTAGACCTGCTAGAGACTGAGCATGACATAATGCATGCAGAACTATAAGATATACGATATTTTTAGTAGTTAATTTCTCATAAGAAAATTGTAATTAGTACATATGGTACAATTTTATTGAATGTAAAGGAAAAGAATTTATTATTATTTTAACTAAAAAATTATTATTTATTTTTATTTATTGCTCATATTTTGTTGTAATATGGCTGTAATATTTATTGAGACTTATCGAGTTATCCTTCGATACTGAACATTCCAGATCTAGTTAGTGGGGTGTTATAGTTTTACTGGAGTTAATACACCCGGGTGAGCAGAAATTTGTGGTTGGGTAGTTACTCCTGATCTAGTTAGTTCATTCTTGAAACTTTTAATCATTACCGGTTCCTTATTCATTGGCATATCTCGAGTAATTTTTCTGAAAATAAACCTATCATCTTAGTCAAGAGACCGCACTAAACGAAGTCACACCCCTCCTTTGGTTAATCGTTCGACCAGGAAGGAATCCTGCCTCGGTGTAAGATCCAATTTCATTAGCTGGTCCTCTATACAAGTCCTTAAGTATAACAGAGAGTGATGGCGTTCTAAGAGAGGAAGAGCATTGTCGGCGAAAAATTCTAGAAAACAAAGCAAATCCGCGAATTTAGGGTTGTAGATCCGAAACTCAGCAGATCCGCGAACCTAAAGATCAAGGTGCGCGACCAAGTTATGACAGAACAGGTTCGCGAATCTAAAACTGAGATTCGCGATACTACCCATAGTTTCCGGGCAGGGATTTAATACAAAGTCACCCGACCCGAATAAGAGAGTTGCAACCTTGGATCGTGGAGCTAACTGCCAAACGAATGCAGCGGCATTATTTCAATCGTGGAGCAGCCACCTAATGAATATGATGGCACTTCTCGAGTAGTGGGAGCTAACGGTCGAGCAAATGAGGCGGGACGTTACCCTAGAACCCCTATAAAAGGCGGGAGAACGAAAGAGAAAGAGAGAGCATCTTCTTCTAAAAATTACCCTTTATGATCAAGAGTCCAGAGCCTTTCTTTTTCAGCCAACTGAGAGAGATTGTACGGAGTGTCAACGGAGAGCAGGATCATCCTCCACAGCTAGATCAGAACCCAACTCTAAATAAAAAGGAAATCCATTTTCCTCATCTTGTGTAAACGGGAAACCATTGGATTGTAATCCATTATTGAAAAAAATTTCAATAGAGCGACATTTGCAATTTTTATGGTGAACAGAAAATTGGTGACTCTGCTGGGGACTGCCATCACCTCCGGTGATCTGGTGGTAGCTCAATCTGTCAACATTCCAGTTGACAGTCTGGTCAACTCGCTCACCATTCAGGTTGACCAGGAAAGGTAGAAGAATTCCTTTCTTCAAGCTCCAAGAGCCCTACTTCCCTACGGGGATGCTGTAAATCTCCAAGGGGTCAATACTCAAGGAGGTTTTAATGACAATAACTCAGCCGAAGGAATCAACGGACCAAATTGGTCCGAAATCCCCTTCTTCAACCTTAGGCTCTAACTCAGTTTCGGCTAAGACTCCTGATCTCTCAAGCAAGGTGGACCAAGGCCGCCAATTCAACAAGGGGAAACGATCACTACCTACTCCGCAAGTCTATGACGCGTAGAAGGAGGTTCCTTTTACTCGTACAACGAGAAGAAACCTAAGAAGAAGCAAAGCTCGTGCCCTTCGCAGGACCACGCAGCCAAAGGAAGCTGCCAACTCATCATCGCAAAGGTCTACTGTACAAGTATGGAGGCCAAAATGTAAGGTTGCAGAATATCAAGACGCGGAAAGATTTACTCGTGTTTCTTATAGAAAACGGAGTAACTCCACCAAGTCATCTACGATTTCAAATGCGGAGCGTACATCTGCGTCCCTCATGTTCCAGGGAGGAAACATGATCACACAATAGAAGAAGCCCGTGAAGCCCACGAACCTCAAGTTCGCAGAAGACATGCGTCTATCTTTAAGGCTAGGCCTATTTCACTCACTGCCCCAGCAAGAGTGAGACCTGCTCCAAGAGCCTTCGACAAAAGAGGGATGCTGGTCCCAAGGCTATCTTTCACAAGTGACACCGTCACAAAGACTTCCAATGCAAGAGATCTTAGGGAACTTTTAAACGGAAAAATGGAAGAATCCCTCGCATCTCCTTGCCATTGCGAATGACTGATCAATGCAGTACTATTTCACTATCATTATTCAACCCATACTAAACCGTCGATGTTCCATCAACTATCTACCCCATCATCCCAACCGGTGAAGAAGAGACGACGAAACAGGCTTGAGTTTTCTGAGCCCGAATACCCCGAAGTACCATCCAATATGATAAGTATAGAGAAAAAGAAGAAGAAAAAGAAGGCGAAGAAAGTCTTTGAAGGAGATATTTTCGACTCGGAGCTCTCTTCGGGTCCGAAGGATGTGCTCAATGAAGAGCGAGGAGCTTTCAAAACACTCGACTCAAAAGTGGGATAGCAGTCCCCATGAACTATAGACAAATAGCGGGAATCTCTTTCGATGAAGAACACATGATCAAGTCTGTTATGGCTGAGTCGCAAACGTCCGATTCGCTCCTGGAAGACTCCGCTACTACATATATGACTTAAAACAACATCCCAGAAGAGTTCATGCGGAGAATGGATGAACAAGACAAGCATATCTAGCAACAGTAGAACGCTATCAGCGAACATAAAGACATGCTACATGTTCTGGTGGAACTGAAGAAGACTAGGTTGAAGAATACACCTTCGCACCCAAAAACTGACAAGGGAAAAAAGGCGGAAGAAGGTCATATTCTTCACAATAATAAAAAAGAATCAGAACATCATGAGGATGATGGCGACCGCTCCGCACATCAGGAAGGAAACACAAATACTGTCTGGATAGAAAGCTTCCAAAATCAACTGAACGCCCTCATGCATTAGAGCGATCTACAAGAGTTAGGTGTGATAAGCCCATATCCCATGGAATGGGAAAGTGTGCCGTTCCCGAAAAGCTATAAACCATTGAAGCTCAAATCTTTTGATGGTAAAGGATCGCCAAACCAGCACCTCTACTATTTTAAGTCACAGATTGGGCATTTAGCAAGAAATGACCCCATTATTACGCGGGTATTTGTTAGTACCTTAACAGGACTAGCATTTGAGTGGTTCTGGAGGCTAGAATCGGGAACCATCAATTCATGGAGCGACATGGAAAAAGCCTTTCTGAGCAGGTTCTATGAAGATGACATGGAGGTGTCAATGCCGACGATTCTAGCTACTAAACAAAAAAAGGAGAGTTAGCCCAGGACTTCATCAAAAGGTTCCGGAATGATTCTCTCAGATGCCTGCATGGGATGCCTGAAAAGGTCTTGGTAGAAACCTATCGACATAATTTGTCAACTAAGATTCTGGCCAAGATGGGAGCAGTAAAATCCTCGACTTGGAAGGACCTTGCCCTACAAGCTAAGGAGGCTGAGGAGATCGCACAAAGGCTCGAAGAAGAAGGAGGCGAGGAGAAACAGAAGCGAAATGGCGATAACAACCATAAGTCCCAATCCTGGAGATATAACGGAAAAGAGACAATGGTGACGGATGCCCCGCAACTCGTAAAATCTTCTCCGAAGCTCCCTTCTCAAACACGTATGCCTCAAAAATAATATTCCTTCAAGGATGAGCATACGAAAACCATTTTCAACCTCCTCATGAGTAAAAAGATGTTGAAGCTGCCAGAATCTAAACGTCCGGAAGAATTAGGGAGAGTTAATAATCCTAATTACTGTGTCTACTATAGGATTATTAACCACCCTACCCAAAATTGTTACATCCTTAAAGATAAGATTCAAGCCTTAATGGACGCCAATGTCATTAAGCTCCAAGAACACCAGAAAAAGATGACCGCGAATATGGTGACTGTCAAGTTCGGTAAAGCGCCTGACTGGATAGAGTCAACAGTTCAAGATGGAGTAGAACCCATTCCTAGACGCACGATGCAGGTCGTGAATTTTGATCCGCATCAACAGCAGGAGAAAGGATTGTCCCCCGTCGAAACTGATAGAGGGAAAATATTGTGGATGCATCCAGATCTCCTTAATGATGAGCAATGGACTTCTAATTCATCTGGAAGAAGGCGAAAAGGAAAGATCTTTACTTCCAATGTCATCTCCATAATTTCCTAAGTTGACGGAGGCATTCCTACTCTAACAGATTCAGAAGAAGAAGTAAGAGACTCTTTGGTGGCTGACGCGGATCCCCCTCCTACAGGGACCCGTTTGGGAAAATATTATTTGAAGTATTATGGCCAGGTCACAGAATCTTGACCATCTCTAGAGAAGACAAAGCAAAAAGAGCTTAAGTTTGATAAAGTTCTAAAGCAAAAGGGAAAAGAGCCTGCGGAGGATTTGCGGAGTCATTCCAATTTGACATTCTAACACAATTATCCAATATTCCTGCGAGGATAACCTTGTACGAACTCCTGAAGCTTTCCAAATCTACTAGAGAAGATTTAAGAGAAGCTCTGTAATATTCAGAGGTATTCTTGGCACAGATACCAGAGATGATTGAGGAAGAATCTCTTTGCGCGACGTGTCACCAGGTCTCTGGTAAGACCGTCCCCTACATCACTTTCTCTCCAGAAGATATGCAAGTTAGCAGCAATAAGCATCACCGTCCTTTATATTACAAGGGATATATAGGGTCTACAGAGATTGATCACATTCAAGTTGATCCAGACTCAGCCTTGAGTATCATGCCACGGAGGATACTACGATACCTTGGAGTTCCGATGAATAGATTTGCTGCGACTAATACTACTATCTTCGGATTCAATGCTAACGGTAGTAGACCGTTGGGTATGATAAAGCTTAAGTGCCAAATCGGCGACCTGAAGATGGAAGTCACGTGCTATGTGATAGACGCGGACACATCATACAATCTGCTATTGGGAAGACCTTGGATCCATAGCAATCTCATTGTGCCCTCCATGCTACATCAATGCGTGAAGTATGTGGACAAAGATGGGAACATAAGAACACTGGTCGCATAAAAATAACCCTTTAAAGGAGTTGAAAACTACTTTACTGACGGTTGCTGTATCAAGATGCGTTCGGTGTTTCAGATCAGCCTGTTCCAGATGACTCTGATAGCAGTGAGGAAGTTGATACAGAATCAGGATCCGAAGATTCAGAATCCGAGGATGTAATTTGGGATGGTGAGCCCATTGTGATAAGCCTCGAAAGCCTTGATGTAAATAACACTGTTCACTCTGATGGTGAATGGGTGATAAATGAAAATTTAGAGTTTGCTTATTCTTTTGATGTTGATTCTGAGCCCTCAAGGACTAGCACTGATGTATTCAGCGACTGTGTGAATAAGATACGTTCTCTGACTTCCTTCCAAGCACCTATCCGATCATCCTTACACGAATTAAGTAATGACGTTGAAAGTGCTAACAGGGTCGTTTTTGAGGTTCCTCCCAAGGACGGAATCCAAAAAGCCATAGTATTTGGAAGGATAAGTCACAAGAACAAAAAGAAATGCTTAGATTCTGAGGAAGAACAAGGAAATCTCCAGTTTTCCATTATGGTGAAAACTCTCATAGATTAGTAAAAAAATGGGATATAATCTGGCCGAAAGCAGGGGGTTGAACTTCAGAAAAGGAAGAAGGACAATCCTTCAACCCTTTGTCCCAGAAAAGAAAATGCCAGATTATTACCAAAAAACCGGCAGGGGTTAGGATACATCACCACTCCCGAGGGTTCCTCAAGTGAGAGAACCGAAGAAAGACAGTGCGATCATTCGTCAGAATCGTCCTACTGGGATTCAAATGTCAGTATTGGCATGATCTGTGAAGTGTCCGCGAACATGGCTTCCGCAATCCAAGAAGACGAAGACTTAGAGGAAGCTTCGCCGATAAAAGACGACCCCTGGGCCAAGCATCTTAATGTGAAGTGGGAGATCCAGTTTGAACAGCACGAGCCTCCAACCGAAGATAAAGTGATCCAAATAAATATGGGGGATGAAAAGAATTCTATACCCATATTTATAAGTGAGAACCTATCCTCGAAAGAAAGGGAGTATTTGATGTCCCTCATTCGCGAATACATTGATATTTTGGCTTGTAGTTATGAGGAGATGCCAGGATTATACCCAAGTATAGTGGTTCACAAATTGAACATCCTGCCAGATCTAAGCCAGTAAAATAATATCAACAAAGATACCGCTCAGAGATCATGGAAGCTATTGAAGTTGAAATCAAGAAGTTAATTGAGTCAGGCTTTATTCGCGAGGAACAGCACCCTGATTGGGTTGCGAATATGGCTCCTGTAACCAAGAAAAATGGAAAGATCCAAATTTGCATAGATTTTAGGGATTTGAATGAGGCATGCCCTAAAGACGAATTCCCGTTACCCATCACAGATATTATGATAGATAATACTTGTGGGTATGAGCGTATGACGTTTAGGGATGGGTTCTCAAGATATAATTAAATAAAGATGTACCCTGATGATGAGAAGTATACGTCCTTCAGAACACCACTTGGGGTGTACTGCTATACAGTCATGCCCTTTGGCCTGAAGAAAGCAGGTGCCACGTATCAACGCGTCTTGAACGTAATATTCCAAGAGCATCTTCGGAAGACAGTGGAATATTACGTAGATGACCTAGCAATTAAAAGTAGAAACAAAGACGATCACTTGAAGGATTTGAAGATGGTGTTCGACCTCATGAGAAAACACCAGCTCAAGATGAATCCAACTAAGTCTTTCTTGGGGGTTTCCAATGAAAAATTCCTCGGCTTTGTCGTAACGTCGAAAGGAATTTATCTTGATCCAAATAAGGTCAAGGCTATCTAAGATATGCCACCTCCATGTAATCTCAAAGAGTTAAGGGGACTGCAAGGTAGGCTGGCATACATCCGTGGTTTATATCAAATTTATCTGGTAAATGTCAGCCCTTCACCAGATTAATTAGGAAAGGAATATCATTTATTTGGGATGACGCATGCCAAAAGGCTTTTGAAGAAGTCAAACAATATCTCATGAAGCCACCAGTGCTCGTAGCCCCAGTCTCGGAAGTACCTTTCCTGCTATACGTAAGGGCTATGAACCATTCCTTGGGAGCCTTGTTAGCACAGAAGAATGAGTCAGGTCACGAACAAGCTATTTATTACCTCAGCAGAATGATGATCGGGGCGAAACGCCGGTATAATCCAGTGGAAAAGGAATGTTTAGTTTTAGTGTTCGCAGTACAGAAAATGCGACACTATTTAGTTGGACAAACCATCCACGTTGTATCGAGAGTTAACTCCCTGAGAATACTAATGACTAAATCTGGGTCGTTAAATTCAAGACTATCCAATTAGGCTATTTTGCTATCATAATATGATATGCACTTTGTCCCGCAGAAGTCTGTTAAAGGATAGGCCGTGGCCGACTTTCTAGCCAAACATCCAATCCTGACATCCTCGAAGTTATACAAACAAATCCTTGGAGAGTTAGAAGAATGGCACCCCATTCCAGAAAAAGATGACTCGCGAAAGTCTTCCGAGGTAAATACAGTCTCGAAAGATGTATGGCAACTTTTCTTCGATGGTGCCTCCCGAATGGGATCTGAGGGAAAGATGATAGCGGGGGTAGAAGTTGTTTTCATCTTCCCACACAACCACATCATTCCTCGAGCTTACTCATTAACAAGCTCATGCTCCAACAATGTCGCGGAGTATAACGCCCTCCTAATCAGCTTAAAAATAGCTAAACAACTGGAGGTCAAATATTTGGAGGCATATGGGGATTCTCAACTTGTTGTAAATCAAGTGAAAGGGGAGTACGAGGTCAAACATGAAGACCTCCTGTCGTATTATCGTGCGGTGATCAAGATCGCCGATAGTTTTGATGGTTTCTATATCAGCCACGTAAAGCGCCACCAAAATAGTTATGCAGATTCACTAGCTTCCTTAGCTTCTACATTAGCTTTGCCCAAGCATGCTAGATGACAAATTAAAGTAGGGAGCAAAGAATTATTTTGTCCAAAGGACGAACTCAAAGAGGAAATTAAAGAACCACAGGAAGATGAAGCTGACATTTTCGAATCAAGCCTAGAGTCGAGGGATTGACGCTTTCCTTATATAGACTATGTCCTTTACGGTATATTACCTGAAGATCAAAAAGAAACCAAGGCAATTCAAAGAAGGGCTGTCCGGTTCTACTACAATGCGAAGCTCCAGACATTGTACAGGAAATCTTATTATGGAATTTTACTTCGCTGTCTCAGCAACCGTGAAGCTCAAAAAGTACTCGAAGAAGCTCATACTGGCATCTGCGGAGCACACCAGCCAGGACCAAAACTCTGGGATAGAGTCCGAAGGATGGGTTATTACTAGCCTAAGATGATAACAGAAGCAGTTAACTACGCCAATAAGTGTAGAGCCTACCAAATACATGCAGACTTTATATATCAAGCTCCGGAGTATCTCCACCCAACGGTTACGTCATGGCCGTTTGAGCAATGGGGTATAGACATTGTCGGACCAATTTTCCCGCCATCAACAAGAGGACCGGTTCATTTTAGCCATAACAGATTATTTTTCAAAATGGACTGAAGTCGTTTCCTTGGTCAAAGTAAAGTCATTGGATGTTATCAAATTCATCAAGCACCATGTGCTTTATCGCTTCGGAGTGCCCAAGAGGATCATTCATGATAACGGGCCTCAGTTCATAAGCCAGGTATATTCTAGATTCTGTAACAAGTACAAGATCGAGAATGTAGCTTCATTGCCATATTACCCTGCAGCCAATGGTCTAGCAGAAGCTTCAATAAGACCACTGTAAAACTTTCCAAAAATTTTGTGTCGTCCAATCAAAGGATTGAGATGAGAAACTCGAAGAATGCCTGTGGGCATATCGCACCATAGTTCAAACCCCCACTAATGTCACGCCCTTTTCTTTGGTATATGGGTCAGAAACAATCTTGCCTTTGGAAATTCAAATCCCATCGTTACGAGTCGCGTTAACAGCTAGAATGACACATGAAGAAAGATATCAGCAAAGACTCCAAGAATTAGAGGCCTTGGACGATAAGCGCTTAGAAGCTCAACAGAGTATTGAACTATACCAGGCGTGGATCTTCAGAACTTTTAACAAAAAGGCTAAACGAAGAACTTTTAAGAAAGGTGATCTGGTCCTGTCAGTCAAGAGACCGATCATAACCAGCCAGAAGCCTAGAGGAAAGTTCCAGCCGAAGTGGGAGGGACCTTTTGTCATTGATACGGTCTCCTCCAACGGCGCATATCGGTTGACAAAGCTGAATGGTGACAAGATCATGATGCCAATTAACGGTAAATTTCTGAAGAAATATTATTCTTAGCAAAGTTGTGGAACACCAGCTGTAATGTGATCTGGGTAGTTCGATGCAAATAATTAACAAATGTTTGTCTGTAATCGGAAGTTCATTAATAAAGATTTGTGGTTCCGGACTAAAAATCTTTAAGCCGCGAATCAAATTTCTTTCTTTCAAATTTGCCAAGTTAAAAAATACCTTTGGCGAATCAAATTTCTTTTTTTAAAATTTGCCAAGTAAAAAAATACCTCCAGCGAATCAAATTTCCTTCTTTCAAATTTGCCAAGTTAAAAAAATATACCTCTGGCGAATCAAATTCTTTATACTAGACACTACGAGTTTCTAGGCACAATATCACGAACTTAAATTCACAATCCTCGGAAGTCAAGATAGCGAATTTAGTATGAATCCACGGACCTCTGAATGTAAAGTCACAAACCTGACGAAGACTCATGAAATTCACGTGATAGATACATGGATACTAGAATTTTACGAAGACTCTCAAATCTCAAATATAAGATGGCGGTTTTATTGCAAGTTTTCGAAGACAAATGATGATGTCATGCCGTAGAAATACAAAGTTGAATTCAAGACTTTCTACATAAGCAAGGAGTCATACCATGCACAACAAATTTTAGGAGAACTACTACAAAAGATGGAACAGCAGAGAATCAAAATTACAAGCTTCTACAGTTCAATGATTCAAGAGAGCTTTAATTTTCTCCTCGGCATCATCAATATCTTGCTGAAGGACCTCATAAGCTTGGACAGTGGCTTGACGACGCAATTCCTCATCACTGGCAACGACATTCTGTGCTGCAGTAACCTCCAGCATATCCAATTCAGCTTGTATCGCCTAGAGATCTCTGGTTGTATTGTCCCACTGGCGCGATAAGTTGGTGAGATTCCTCATTGACTCATCACGTTCCTTGGTGATCTTGGCCAAGAAAGCTTGAGGTTTGGAAATAGACTCTTGGGTCCTGACAATAGCCTGGTCATGGTCCTTGACAATTGAAGCAGCAACCTCCACTTGAAGAACTAGAGACTGACGATCTGATTGACCCTTTTCTACGGAGGCTTTGCAAGCATTGGCCTTCTTTTAGGTCTCCTTCTGAAACCTAAGTTCTTTCTCTTTCAGCCTTTAGAAAATGGCTTCGACGGTCTCAGATTTGTCAACACTTCTGGCTTTCGATAGGAATTCAGCATGCTTTTGAAGCTGAGTTATCATAAGCCTGAAGGGAGCAGCTTTCTCTTCTCCACCAATACTAATAATACCAATCAAGTAAATATTGAGAACATTGGCAAGCAAAGCAAATGAAGCCCCCTTCAGTATCTTGTCAATGCAGCAATCAAGGAAGTGGAGGAAAGTCTCCACCATATTCTTCAATAAATCAACTTCAAAGATATTAACCTCTGCATCAGAGGGATCAACACTGGCTGGAGCAGAGACGGTTTGATCTGTACTTTGCTGCATAGAGACAACAATGCCAACATCAGGAGGAACGGGACCTCTGGAGGCTTCAGCAGAACTACCAGCTACAACACCTTGAACCAAAATATCAGAAGGAGCAGCTATGGCCGAGACCATGGATGCAGTAGTCTCAAGAATTATTGCTTCGTAGTATCAACAACAGAAGTGGTAACCTTAGTTACCTCATCGGCATCAACTCTGTAATGGTGTCATCTGGCAAAGTTACCTTCTCACCCATGAACTCTAAATCTGGAGTCAAAACTGGAGCTGGCAAAAATGAGAAAGTTGATAGTTAAATATTACAGTATCATTTGATAATAACACAATTGCTAAAGGAAGAAGATGCAAACCTAAAGGTTGAACACTGGATTCTCCAGGTCCATACACTTCAGGTCCAAACATTTCAAGCCTGTATATCTCGGTCCGAACATCTTCGCTTAAATAAACGTACTTACCATGGTCTGATGGTGGGGTTGAAGATCGAAAATCATCGCAATCGACATTATCATCATCTCCCCAGTCATCCTGATCTCCTAAAGGAGGTGCTACTTTTGGAGAACCTGATGCGCGGATTTTCCCAATTATTTGTACTTCATCATCTGTGGAAACTTGATGAACGAGAGCTGCAGGATCCTCCCGTGTAGCAGAAGAAGCCTTTACTTCAATAGTGACCTGGTGTATGAGAGTCGCAGGATCCTCTTGAGTATCAGGAGTAGGATCACTGCGAAAAACAGGTCCTTGACTTTGACTCCTCTTAAGGGAGCAAAGAGTTAAAGATGAATCGTCTTCATCCTCCTCAGGTTCCTCCGCGAGGGTCTCGGAGACCAAACTAGGTACCATAGTACTGGCTCCAGATAGGGTGTCCTGTAGATCAACGCCCCGCGGACCAATAGGCAAGTCATTAGGGCACCTCAGTCTCTTTCGCTTATGCGAAATCTTCTTTGGAGGAGATTGCGGTTGAGGAGAAGTTTCCATCAAAGTTGGGAGAGGAGAAGCATCAAGGGTGGCAGGTTGAGTTGATAAAGCCAGTGCATTATTGTCCTCCTCCCTTTGTTGAGTCACTGGTTTTGACTCATCAGAGGAACTTTCTGCCCCGAAATCTTCCATCCCTGCTACTTTTGTGCTTCCAGCCTTCTTCTTCTGAGCATACCAAGCTCTAATATCTCTCAGGCAGGTATGATTTACACTGAAGTTCTGAGGAGTGGAATTAGCATCCGCGAACCATTTACAGAAACTGAAACTCATATTCCAGTTTGGGATCTTTAGAGGAAGATCAAATCTAGCATGGATTCCACCTGCGATGAAATGAAACCAAGCTCTAGCTCCTTCGAAAACATTCCCAACAAAACTCATTTTCCTATTGGGATTACCAACATAGAGCTGATCATACCCAAACTGTCGAGCGAAACGGCTCGGGTAATAATGCTTTATATAGCAATGGTTCCCCAAACGAAGAACCAAATGTCCTAGATGGATGTTTATCAACCACCAGAAGTACCCCGGAGACAGAATAGCGAATTTATCAGCACCAGCCATATCTACGAATTCTTTCCCATACCCAGCATTTGGAAAGTACGGAAAATATCTGAATAATTCAAAACTCGCGAAATGACGGAGGATCTTACAGATCGCAACCATATAGCCCCCTCTCCATTGCAACCTCTCATAGCTGCACTTTGGAAGCACTTAAGTCTATCTGCGAATCAGCAGGACTCATCAAAGTGGGACAATGTAGAAGCAACCAAGCCATCAAATAAGTATAAGGGAGTTCTACATACGGATTAGGAGTCTTAATGACTGGATCTCCTTTCTTCCTCTGCTCCTTCTTCACATTGCAGAATTTATCAGATAATCTGCTTAGTCTGCTTTGGAAGCTGCACACCATCGTGGGCAACAGACTGAGTCGCCTACCAAATTCTAGTAGGACGGCTGGGTATATGGCCCTAACGGGTATGTTTTCCTACGACGGAATAACACACTTCTTTAACCATACCATCAAATAGCCCGCCAAGAAGGCAGGATAAGATAAAGGTTGGAGGGCCTAATAGTGAAAACTTTCAAAGGACGTTCCAGCCTTGAAAACGTCCTCATCAGATTTGGCGATGTAAACATCTATCCCGAAACTTGCGATTCTTCTCTCAACTTTCTTTTCAGAAACTGGAGGAAAGCGAGTAAAATTAGGATTAATCTTGAAAAAGTTGGGCAGATGATATTGCAGCCACTTCTTTGGCTTCAAACTGCGGGTACCGGATGTGTGGGTGCAAATATGATAGTGGCAGAGCAACTCCCAGTAAGTATTATAAAGCAAAGGATCCTGGGTCTTCAGCAGATAGAGTTCTTCCCCGGTAGGGACGTACTCTTCATATGGGATGTCTTCCATGGGCAGTCCCGAAATTTACATCTCGTGAAGAGCGAAACCCAATTCATCTCGAGGGCAAAACATTGTACAAGTATCAAGATTGTACAGTTCCAGTAAAGCAAAAAAATGGAATCTGCTAGTGGGAATGCCGTGCTGAATAGCCCTGATAGCACGATACAGCCCTGCATGATGAAACTGATCTCTGAAAGCTTTCAGAAAGAAGTCAGTCAAGACTTCCCACTCTCCTTTTGAAGAACAGTGAACCCATCTAGGGGGATGAAAATCCTGAATAGGGAATTCCCCTTGCGCATCGACAAATCAGTGTAAGAAAATCTGTGCGACTATGGGTGTTTCACCTCTAGGAAAGTCATGATTAAGTAGCCCTGGGAGCAATCCACAAAAGTATTTTCCAGTAGAACGAGGGAAAGCACCTTGAAAGTTAAATCCTCCCAATAAGATGCCATCCTGCGGCCTGTTTATGTGCCAGTCCATTCGTCAGGGCATGGAAAGGTATTGGTGGAATAAGAACGGGTAAGACCTCTCCATGTTAGGGATAAACAAGTAGCAGCCTTCAACTTGACACAGCCACTTGTAATCTCCATCTTCCAAACCGCTATCGGGCACCGAAACGTTGTCCCCGAACAAAAAGGCGGGTTTGTGTAGTAAGGACCGATCATCTCCTTCAAAAGGTGCATTGGTCATCAGTTCTCACAATGTTGAGCGAGCAGGATGGAGAATTTTATCTTCCCTCTCTTGGCTATCAGATGTTGTACAATGTGGAAAAACTTGACTGAATCTGAACTCTTTCTTCCTGTCATAACCACCCGAGTATCCGAAGTAATGGTCCTTAGGCCAAGGATTCAAAGCATAATCAACTGCAGAAGGAGATATTCAGATTCAAGACAAAAAAAATTTAAGAAAGGGATTGCCTTTTGAAAGTTATCATTATTACCTCTAATCAAGGGTTCCTGCCGAACCACCATCGAACTGGAGGTTGCTTGAGGTTTTGATGACCACTGGAAGCAGCACCGGAGGAGGAAGCTTTCTTCAACATCTTTTGCAGATTAAGAAAATCCTCCACAAAAAGTATCGAAAGCTAGAAGTGGTTGAAGACGAGAAGTCTGAGAAACTCCAAAGAAAAACTTAGATTTCAAATTTCTTGAGATGAGAATAGCCACTCTCATGGAATCGAAATTATATAGCAGATGATTTGATGGCCGAGATCTTCGGATAGACGTGATCTCTGACCCGAATCTCGTGAGTACCTTTTCATTTAATGCGGCTCAGAGAACGTCTCAATTCCTACATCGTAGAAAGCAACAGCCTTCCGGCTTTTCCGCAACCAAAAAGTGAAAGTTCGCGCCCCTAATACAGAGTCGCGTTCCTTCCTAAATGACAGTTTACGACCCTAACACAGAGTCATTTTCTTCTCCAAAATGAAAGTCCGCACCCCTAATACAGAGTTGCATTCCTTCCGAAATGACAGTTTGCGACTCTAACACAGAGTCATTTTCTTCTCCAAAATAAAAGTTCGCGCCCCTAATACAGAGTCGCATTTTCCTTCAAAAGCAGCAAATTGTGGCGTTAATACAGAGTCACATTTTTCTTCAAAAGCAGCAAATTGTAGCGCTAATACAGAGTCGCATTTTCCTTCAAATGCAGCAAATTCACGGCGCTAATAAAGAGTTGTGTTCCTTTCAAAATGGAAATTCAAAACATTGAGACAGAATCAAGCTGTTATCAATCGAAGAAAAATTCTAATACATAATTGTACTCTCAGAAATATGAAAAATGGAGATTCTAATACAAAATGATATATCCAAAGTATTCCAAAACTTCTCAAAGAATCATGAGAGTTTTAAAAACTTTGGAGGTGGTTTTGTTGGCGAAAATTTCTGAAAAACAAAGCACATCCGCGAATTTAGGGTTGGAGATCCGCAACTCAGCAGATCTGCGAACCTAAAGATCGAGGTTTACGACCAAGTGACGACAGAATAGGTTCGCGAATCTAAAACTATGATTCGCGATACTACCCATAGCTTCCGGGTAGGGGGTTTAATATAAAGTCACCCGACCCGAACAAGAGAGTTGCCACCTCGGATCGTGGAGCTAACTGCCAAATGAATGCAACGGTATTACTTCGATCGTTGGAGCAACCACCTAACGAATATGATGGCACTTCTCGAGTAGTGGGGGCTAGCGGTCGAGCAAATGAGGCGTGATATTAGCTTAGAACCCTTATAAAAGGCGGGAGAACGAAAGAGAAAGAGAGAGCATCTTCTTCTAAAAATTACCCTTTGTGATAAGAGTCCAGAGCTTTTATTTTTCAGCCAACTAAGAGAGATTGTACGGAGTGTCAACAGAGAGTAAGATTGTCCTCCACAGCTACATCAGAACCTAGCTTTAAACAAAGAGGAAATCTATTTTTCTCATCTTCTGTAAACGGAAAACCGTTGGATTGTAATCCTTTATTGAAAAAAAACTTCAATAGAGTGTCATTTGCAATTTTTATGGCGAACAGAAGATTGGCGACACCGCTGGGGACTGTCATCACCTCTGGTTTCCTAGTCATAATACCAAGGAGTTGGCTCAATACCCTTAGTATCCTCAAATTTAACTACAACACCAAAGATAAAGTGAGTATTATTCAATTTTCCTCTGTCAGAATCGACAAATTTAATAGTGATGATGATCTGGCATAGAGTCTTGGGATCACCTTGCCGAATTAAGTTGATCCTATCTGCATCATTGGGGTCATTATATAAAGATATATCCCCTTCAAACTGTAATCCAACACCGTTGCTCGAGCTAGCAGAAGCCTCGACAGGCCGCTGCATCGAAAAAGCTTCCCCTACTTGACGAACTACAAAAGAAAAGATTAGCAGTGATGGAAAAAAGATGAAAAGAATATATACCCCCATCAGCAACATAACTATCAATGGTAACAAAACAGGAAAAGAAAATCTCAACAATTATTTCAAGATTGAATAACCACTGCTAGATCAAAACATAATATAACAGTATTGGTTCTGAGACAGACGCAATCAAAATTGATTCAAGAAATTGATATCAACGAAAGAAAATAAAACTCTTATCAGTAGAAAGTGAAGGAGCTGTGACCATCTGCATATCGCTTTTTTGCCCTTAGAGGTCGGTGCCATGAAAGTAGAAGACCAAAGCCTTTTGAAAAATTTAGAAAGTTGAAGAAGAACAATGGCAAAGAAACTCCAACCTGAAGCAAAGACAAAATAGAGTTGTTGCTCAAGGTTCTCATACTTTCTGGATAAGGCTTAAAAGGGTAACATCTCTCATGGCAGTTGAGTTGATCGCATTAAATTTGGAAAAGTTTTTTAAAGATGCAAGATGCAACGACGGTCAATTCCCATCGAAAGAGGAACGAAAGATCAGAACACTTCTTCTCAAACCAATGACATCGCTCTGAAGATTAGAATGAGATGGGGTCCACTAAAACAGAAAGTTAAAACTTTAAAATCTTAATCAGAAATCACGTAAGAGTCGAAAGATGTGAGATTCAAAGTATTCTAAAAGATAACAAATTCCATACCTTTGAAAAACTTTGAAGAGGGTCCTATAAAAAGTAAAATTTTGTTTACCACTAATTAAGACTAACTGAACGAAAGTGACAAGTCATCATGTTGTGTTGGCAAAGGTACAAGTCAGATCAATGACCATCCCCACTACACAAAAAATCTTAGGTTCGTCACTTTTAATTCTTAACCAAACTGAGGAATCCAAGTTTCACGAAATGAAATAAAATTCCTCACCAATCAGAGCCAATCTAAGGCTTCAAAGGCTTAAGAAATAAAGTCTACTTCGTTGATGAAGACATTCCATCATCGCCAAAGCAAAGAAAACAAACACTCAAGACAAAAAATTATAACAAATGGCTAAAACTAACTTCGCCAAAGAAGACAGGTCGACCTCGCCTACTAAAGCAGTCAACTCTGCTAGCAAAGATGTCTCATCCTTCTTGGCGAGTGGTTATTCAAACTCATCAAATTATGGAACAGTTCCTCCATGATCCCTCGGATCAGATCATGGTGCGGTTCCACTATGATCTTCCACAAATCAAAAGACAGTTACAGCCACTCAAACTATAAAACCATTCTGAGTACATGGATAAAGGGGATAAAAAAAATTAATTTTTAGAAAATCATATAGAGAGAGTTCCAGTTCAACGAAGATCCTTCACTAAATAGTCAATAGAATAAAAAGGGTCGCTCTAATCATACTTCCATCATCACATACTTCTAAGAAATCTCAATTGTAATTTTCTCGATTAGTGAAAGAACATCTTGAGTGTTGCAATTTCCAAATATTCAAATAAAATTTTATTTTGTTTTTACAATGGCTGCATTCTTTACTAATGTTGCAAATGACAGAAACATCAATATCAATTGCGCCATGCAGATACACAATTTTAATAATAAATGGTCTAATCCACCGTGAACGTAGTTTCCCTTGAAGTAGATGAAGGCGTGAATCATAGAGAAGCACTTTGTCAGAGGGATGAAAAACACAGCGTGTGATGTAGTGATCATGTCATATAATCATCTTCACTTTAGAAATGCATAAATTATTGTTTGCATCAAGTCTTATCTCTTTCGATTCATGTATTTGAAACTTTCGCCATGGGCCTACTGAATTAATGTCCATATTAGCCCATTTGATTGCCCAATATGCTTTGTGATTAATCTCTACAGGTAAATGACATACTTTTCCATATACTATTTTGTATAGGACATGCCTAAGAGTGTTTAAAATGTAGATAAACCTATAAAGTATAGATTAATCTAAACGATCAATCTTTGTGAGACAAATTAACTGTTTTCTCTAAAATTTGCTTGATTTCCCTATTGTTCAATTCAACTTGTCAATTCGACTGTGCATGATAAGGTGTAGAAACTTTGTGTGTAATATAATATTTCTTCATCAAGTTCTCAAAGAGTTTGTTGAAGAAATGAAAATCCCCATCGCTTATTATGGCTTTAAGAACTCCAAATTTGAACAATATATATTTTAAAATTTTGATAACAGTTTGTTGATCATCATTTCTACATGTAGCAACCCCACCCATTTAAAGGCATAATTGACCGCTACAAAGATATAGACATATCCGTTAGAAATAAAAAATGATCCTATGAAGTCAATGCTCCAACAATTAAATATTTCAATTGCAAGAATGGGTGTTAGAGGCATATTATTCTTTCGGGTTAGCACTCCTAGTTTCTGACACGATTCACAACGTTTACAATATTCATATGTGTCTCTAAATATAGTGGGCCAGTGAAATCCACATTAAAGTATTTTGGTTACTATCTTTTTAGACGAAAAATGGCCCCTCCATTCATCTATATGACAAAAGGTAATTATACCCTAAATCTCATCATCAGTCACACAGTGTTTGATGATTTGATTTGAATAATATTTAAATAGATAACACGACGTACCTCGTATAGGAATCGTCATTTATCTTGTGCATTCCAATGGTTCGACATTTCACTTGCAACAAGGAAGTTAATAATAACAGCATATGATGTTTAAAATATACTGCAAGTACACAGTGTCGGTTGTAACGCTAACAGATCGTTTCCATGAGGATCTAAGGCATTTTTTGCGTTTTCATTAATTCTTTAGTCCTATCAGATTAACTACGGGTTCTAAGATGAATGAGAGTTATTCTAATTAGTCTAGAATATAGAATCTACTAATTTCCAACTATGTATTACTTCTATTATCTTCTTCCTATTATAAAAATTGATTTTTTTAGTTTTAATCTTTACTTAAAGTGTTCTAAGTATGTATTATCAAGTGGTGTGTAAGAATAACGCATCAAAGATACAACTTTGAATGAAAACAAACTAAATCATTAGATATTCTTAAGAAAAAGAATGAAAAGCAACAACCTCAAACCCTAACTAACTAAGTATAGGCTATCAAGAAATTTAATTCAAGTATAACTTATCAAAGCATTAATCTACGAGTTGTTATATTCTAATCTTTTAATTGAAAAATCTTATCTTTATTATTTTATTTAGAAAGAAAATATTAGAGAGCAACTACATGGTGGATTCCTTATTTACTCTACATCCTAGAGCTAAACTAAATTAGCTACTCATAATTGTAATCGGTAAGATCATATTTTTATTATTCAAAAGTATTAAGAATCCTAATTTTCTATGAAAGCTATAAAGAATCTATACTAGAATGTAAGATATATCTATCTAAAAAATAAATAAAATAATTAAACTTACAAGAACGAACTTCTAAATAATGGTGCACCTCTGGAGCACGGTATTGCGGCCGCCACTCCTTCGGCAATCCCTAATTTTATTAAATAATTTTCGAGTACAAAATAGCATAAAAAATTCTAGTTATAAGTACATGGCCAATATATAGGCTTCGGAGAACCAAACCCTAATCTGAGTATAAGTGGGTAGCTATAAAATTACATCGAAGACCCCGCAAAATTCTATTGATAAGTGGGCCCATTACTGCAGCCAAATGGCTGCGAATGCCATTAAATAGCGGCAAAATATTGGAATATTGGCTCCTCCTTTCTTTTGCGCGAAGTTCTGGTCCTTTTCTTTTGATATATATGACTGTATTGGACTTAGATTTTCTGTAGTTTCATAATCTTGTAACTTGGCTCACTTTTAGCTCTTTTCTGGACTTAGTTTCCTAATCCGGCTCTGAGTTTATACCATCTTCTTTTAGAAATAGGTTTACCTGAAAAAGACACTAAAAATACCTAAGTACCATTATTTAAATACAAAAATAGATAATATGGAAGCTATAAATATGCAATATATGATACTTATCACACCCCCCCCCCCACATCTATCTTTTGCTAGTTCTCAAGCAAAATCTAGATCTAAAAAAAAAAAAGAAAAATCATAACTACTTTCGCAGGAATCATGATTGCACTTAGCATATGCACCAAACTTTTAAACCCCTAAGTTACTCTAGTGGACGAGTGGTATCTCGTGAGGGTTTGCAGTGAATATACCCGCAAAATTTGTGAAGAAAATAGATTATGGAATAAAGAAAAGAAAAATATGGATAATCAAAAATAAAGAAAAATAAAATAAATTTATACAAAAAGAAAAATCAATTTTGGATATTTTCTTTAATTAATCTCACTAATACACAAACTCAAGAACGCATTTAGATTATCAATTTTCAAGTCAAGTATCATATCAAATATACCTATCATTTTAATCAAAAATTCAAATATGATCTTTCAATACCCACTAATAAATAATTCATTAGCTCCTATACATCTACGTGCACGTGTGATAGTCTACTTCGGTTTTGGACTCAAACTCTAACTCATGATTCACCTCTTCTCTCTAAACAATATTTTTTCTTCGTTTTTCTCTTTTTTTTTTTACTAATATTTCACCTTTAATGCAAATATTCACGCTTGTTTAGGTGCAAAGTACCCGATTACTCGGATCATACTCTTTTTTTTGCGAATATTTAACTTTCATACAAATATTCACGCTTATTTAGGTGCAAAGTACCGATTACTCGGATCAACTCTTATTTTCTTTTTTTCATTTCTAAATAATTATTGCCTTAAATACCAAGCTCACCCTCTTTTTTTTTAGGATTATTGTCTTAAATATCAGGCTCATCCCTTTTTTTATTCTTTTTTCTTTTTTTTCTTATTTAGAGAGAGAAGACTACTCAATCATTATCATTTTTGTCCTTAACCTAATAAACTATTGTGAAATGAAAAGTAAATTTATATTTACCTCAAATTACTATTAGCGTTATTTATTTTTCAGATTTTAATCTTCTTTATAAAATTCTTAGTGTATCATCCAATCTACTCTCCTATCAAATTTCAAATCTAAATTTATTCTTTTATTTGTAATTAGGTTGATTTATTGAAGAAAATATATAATAATTATTTTTACTTTTGTTTTTTTAGTTTTTTTAGTTAGTTACCCTAAAAGCTACACGAAATGTAAAATAAATAAGCCCAAAAATCTAAAAATAAAATAAAAATCCTAGAATAAAAACTAAAAATTATAGAAAAACACAAAAAAAATCTCCTAATCCACTCCCCCACACCGAAACTTGTGTATGCCCTCATACACAAATCATTAGTGTTGCCCTCTTTGCCTCCTACTCGATTCTCTTGATGCACGACGTGCACTTGCAGTAGAAATCCCTCCATGGTCAACTTGTTTCAATCAACGCCAAATTTTTCTAAGACCATGCCAGACAACATTGATTTGTTCAATGGGATCCACTTGCAAGTCTTTTTCAAAGATGGCGTCATCCTCCTCTTGTGTTAACTCAGTGGCATATATATTTTCATCAACCGTGTTTCTGCTCCAATCCTCTGAAACAGCAACGTGATATGTTACTGATATGTGCTCTACGGCTATGGAGACACGTGAGGATGCATATGCATAAAACTCTGCACCGACATAAATCCACGACACAATTATGTAATCAGATAGGATAGAGGCAAAGTAGTCCTCGACTGCATCTTCGCATCTATAATAGTGTCGACTCATTGTGTGCACATATAAAAATGAGTGTCCTGACACATGATGAAATCAACAATGTGTAATGTCGGTGTGTAAAAATGATGACATGTATGTAATTCCCATTATATTAGTATTGATCCAGCGAAAAGTCACATGTATATTATAATAAAGTGTCTTACTGTTGATCCCTCTATCACGTGTCACTCTACAATTAGAACTCATCCATGTAAGATATTCCTCAATTGCATCTACGGTTTGATTCTCAGGGTGAAGGAGGATAGCGGTAGATGCAGAGATGGCTGCTGCATGCACATCATGGATTTCTCCATGCCAGTGGAATTTAATAGTTTTGCGATTCTCCGAAATATCAGATTTCGCAAAACTTGCATAAAACTCTTATACTAACTCTGAAATGTAAAATGAAGTGGGCATGTATAACATGTAATTCCATCCCAAAGTTTCTATGGAGGATAAAAAATATACCGAAAATGCAATAAAAATCTCACCAAAGTATTTTTCACAAACAAACCGTGCCATTAAATTATACCAAAGATTACACAAAATTGTTTTGATTTAACAGTAAATAGAGAGTCCAGAAAGCTCACCTCCCTTGAAGTTTCAAAGAGAAAATCCAAAATTTAGCTGTTAATTGGCAGTTTTGGCCGCAATTTGGCAGCAAAATGGATGAAACTGGGTCACAGCCACTTGGAGGAGGAATCTAAGTGTGAGATCTGCCCTCTAGTTACTCTAGTTTGAGCAAAAATTGAGAAATTCATGCAGACCTGAAAGGAGCACAAAGAGGACAATGGGGAAAGAAGAGGGCAGGTAGGGTTTGGGTTAGGAGCTGGTTGGGTATTTATAGAGATGCAAATTTCAACCAGCCCCTTCATTCCTCTGATATTACTCTGCAGCCCTCAACATCTATTGTATCCTGTATTATATTAGAAATAAACAATATACATAATATACACTCTAATTTACAAATGAATACATGCCTCTATGCATAGATTGGGTAGTGAAGTATCA
This sequence comes from Dracaena cambodiana, assembly GCA_036321105.1. Classification (NCBI taxonomy): domain Eukaryota; kingdom Viridiplantae; phylum Streptophyta; class Magnoliopsida; order Asparagales; family Asparagaceae; genus Dracaena; species Dracaena cambodiana. The sequence continues at coordinate 28,623,395 of JAYEPQ010000010.1, read as the reverse complement.
CAACCCCTGCATTATCACTCGCTCGAGTCTCTAAGAACGGCTTTAATCTCTAACATTTCACTTTAAATAAATCACCATTTTTAGGATTCTTGATATTAATTGCACCGTGATGGTGCATTGCCCATACTATATACGGTCCACTCCATCTTGACCATAGTTTTCCTGGGAACAAATGAATCTTAGAATTATATTAGAGAACTTTTTGCCCTGGTGTAAATGACTTGCGAATAATTACTTTGTCATTAAACACTTTCGTCTTCTCTTTATAAATGTTAGCATTTTCTTATACATCCCGTCTAATCTCATCAAGCTCATTAAGCTGTAGCCTCCACTGCTCGCCGACTTTTTTGAGCTCAAAATTAAGGAATTTAGTGGCCCATAAAACTTTATGCTCAAACTTTACTGGTAAATGACACACTTTTCCAAATATCAACCGATAGGGAGACATACCTGATTAGTCTTGTAAGCGGTACGGTAAATCCATAATGCATCTGCTAGTTTACATAATCAATCTTTTCTATTGTGTTGCACTGTCTTCTTCTAAATTAGTTTGATTTAGCGATTGAAAACTTCCATTGCCCACTAGTTTGTAGATGATATGGTGTGGCTAACTTATGGGTAATGGAATATTTCTGCATGAGGGTCTCAAATGACCGGTTAGTAAAATGGGTACCGTTATCACCAATGATAGCCCGAGGAATACCAAATTGTGAAAAGATATTCTCTTTCAAGAACTTGGCATCCACTTTATTGTTATTCGATTTAATGGCAACTACCTCTACCCATTTGGAAGCATAATCGATAATGACCAATATGTATTGGTTTCCAAATGAGTTGGGTAACAGTCCCATAAAGTCTATACCCCATACATCGAATATTTCGACCTCAAGGATAGGTTGCAGAGGCGTCATATTGCACCGTGTAATTTTTCCTATGAATTGACATCATGTGCAAGTTTTGCAATATTCCATCGTGTCTTTTAAAAGAGTTGACGAATAAAAGCCACTCTGCAATACCTTTTTAGCCATTTTTCATGGACCAAAGTATCCTCCGCAAGAAAGATCATGACAAAAGGAAAGGACACTTTGTATCTCATTGTTAGATATGCATCTCATTATCAGATATGCATCAACGTATGATCCAGTCTGAACAATATTTAAACAGATATGGTTCATCCCAATAAAAGAATTTTATTTGGGATAAGAATTTATATCGGTCTTGCTTGGACCAATGGGATGGAATCTCCTTGGTCACAAGATAGTTCATAATGTCAACAAAGCATTGTTCACACGTTAATACAAGCAATTGATTATCAGAAAATTATTCATTTATGGAGTAAGAATTAGTTGGAGCGTTGGGTAAGCGAGACAAGTAATCAACTACTAAACTATCAGCACATTTCTTATCTAATATCTCAAGATCAAACTTTTGTAATAAGAAAATCCATCGATCAAGCCTGGCTTTTGCGTCTTTCTTGGTCAATAAATATTTCAACGTAGGATGATTAATGTATACTATAATTTGTGATCCAATCAAGGAGGAACGAAACTTTTCAAGTGTAAAGACAACTGCCAGAAGCTCTTTCTCTGTAGTAGAGTAGTTCAACTTAGTATTATTAAGTGTCCTACTTGCATAATAAATTAAATATGGCTGCCTATTAATACGTTGTCCAAGGACGACAGCGATAGCATAATCAGATGTATCACACATAAGCTCAAAGGGCAGACTTCAGTCTGGTGTATGAATAATATGAGTGGTGGGGCGTCTTCTTGAGCTGCTCAAAAGCTCCGAGACAATCAGGTGTGAAACGAAATGGCACGTCCTTGGTTAGTAGATGTGTCAAAGGCCTAGCAATTTTGATAAAGTCTTTGATAAATCTTCTATAGAATCTAACATGGCCAAGGAAGAAGCGTATATCTTTCACTGATCGTGGAGGTAGAAGACTCACAATGAAGTCCACCTTGGCTTTGTCAACCTCGATACCATCCTTCGAGATGACATACCCTAGTATTATGCCATTTTTTACCATGAAATGGCACTTTTCCCAATTGAGTGTCAAGTGTTTCTCATGACAACATATGAGAATTAATTCTAAATGATACAGACACTCTTGGAATGAATCTCCAAAGATAGAGAATCATCCATGAAGATTTTAAGAAATCGTTCAACCATGTCAGAAAATATACTCATCATACACCTTTGAAATGTGGCAGGTGCATTGCATAACCCAAAGGGCATGCGTCTATATGCAAAGGTGCCAAATGGACATTTGAACGCAGTCTTTTCCTGATTCTCTAGAATGATGAGAATTTGATTGTAGCCAGATTATCCATCTAAGAAATAATAGAACTCATGTCCAACCAACCGTTCCAACAACATCTTATTAACAAAAGGCAAGGAAAAGAGGTCCTTCCTAGTTGCAATATTCAGCTTCCTACAATCAATACAAACTCATCATCTCGTCTGCATGCGCATCGGGATAAGCTCATTTGCATCGTTCTTTACTACAGTGACTCCAAACTTCTTAAGCACAACTTGAATCGGGCTCACCCATGTACTATCAAAGATAGGATAGATAGTCCCATTGTCAAGGCACTTAAGAATATTTTTCCTCACAGCTTCCTTCATTACTGGATTCAACCTACGCTGATGATCTCTTGTAGGTCATGAATTATCTAGTAAATGAATTATATGTTGCAGTATAGATGGACTTATCACCTTTATATTGGCCATACTCTAGCCTATGGCTTCCTTATGTGCTTTCAACACTAATATGAGTATCTTCTCCTAAGCTTTAGTCAAATCTGCAGAGATAATGACTGGTAGTGTCTCGTTTCCACCCAAGAAAACGTACTTGAGATGACTTCGAAGGGTATTCATCTCAAACTCAGGTGGATACTCAATAGATAGTCGCAACTGAATTCGTAGTTTAGTCATCAATGGCTCAAGTAGAAGTTCCCATCGAGTGGAAGACACATAATTAGATGATTCATCAAGCATATTCAAGAATAAACTCTTATCAACTAAACCATCCAGTTTATCAAAGAGTTCTTCCTCTTGGTGCTCACTGGACAACCCTTGGATCAGATTCACTTCTAGGAGCTCGTCATGTGGATCACTCGGTTTGTGCCCTAGATTGAATATATTCAAGTCAAGTGTCATGTTTTTAAAAGAAAGTCTCATCGATCCACTCCAACAATTAATAATAGTATTAGAAGTGGTCAGGAATGGACGTCCCAAAATAACTGGGATAAAATGCTGTGGATCCATCATAGGTAGAGTCTCGAGAACTATGAAATCGACTAGGAAAATAAACTCCCCAATCTTAATCAAGATATCCTTAATCTCTCTCATAGGTTTCTTCACAGACCTATCGGCTAGCAGTAATGTAATCCTTTTAGGTCTCAACTCTCCCAGTCCTAATTATTGGTATAGTGAATAAGGACGCAAGTTGACACTCGCTCCTAAATCTAGTAGAGCCCTTTCAATCACTATAGTCCCTATGGTGCAGGAGATAGTAGGACTTACAGGGTCTTTGTACTTCACAGATACTGACTGAGAGAGGTGCTAGAGATGTTAGTAGGTAGGAAGACTTTCTTTGGAATATTTGTTGTTCTCTTCTTTGTGCATAAATCCTTTAATAATTTTGCATAAGCAGGTACTTGTTGGATTGCATCAAGAAGAGGAATATTGACCTTAACTTCTTGAATAACTCAAGAATGTGCTCAATCTTAGGAGAATTTTTCATCAATTGATTTGGGTAGGGAGCCTTTGGCTTATAAGTATGGTCGATAGGAGGATCAGATTTAGAGGGATCAGACTCCTCTGTCATGCTAGTGGATGAATCCTGGGATGATGATGATAATGATTATGAATCATGAGGTGATGATGGAATCGTGGAATCAAGGAGTGTAACCTGCCATGCATTAGGAGTAGAATCAGGTGACATGGCTACATGATTGTAAACCAGCTTGCCAGAGTGAAGCATGTGAATAGCATTAACTTGGTTGACATTCAACTGATTTGACTTAGAGGAACTGGTATTAGGGCTTGTTAAGGTTGACATGGGAAAGTACCCCTGCCACATTCACTCATTTGACTCGCTAATTATCCAACCTGCTGCTCTAAATTCTTAGTAGCTTAAGAGTTCACAAGCAGGTGTTGATCTATTCTTTGAATAAAATCATTTGACACTTTCTTGAGATTTTGCATATATGTGTCAAGGTTGGATGGGGACTTCAAGAGATTTTCAATACTCTTCTCAAGTGACTGAAGTCGCTTTTCTTGATCATTGTTAGACTCCTGTTGTGGATGTGATTGGTTATGTGCAGGTGGTCTGTTCTGGTTGTTCCTATGATTTGAAGCATTTGGGTGTTGATAAGCACCCACATTTGGTCTTAAAAACTAACCGTTGGATGGAAGCTGCATGCTAGGATTGGGAGCTCGCTAATATTGCCCTTGATCCCAAGAGAGATTTGGATGGTTTCTCCAAGCAGGATTGTATGTAGGAGTATATGGATTATTCATGGGTCTTGGATATAAAGTGTTTGCCTGCTCAAGTGTCAAACCCATGGAATTCACTAACAATAGAGACTCCTCCATAATGTGATTTGGAGTTCCGCAATTAAACTATGTGGGACCTTGCATTTGATTTACTTGACCCACTGGTGGAGCACTAACAGTCTCCAATGCCTCAATTCTTTGCATAAGGGCTGCAATGTTAGCTTCAACAGCTATCGACGTTATGAATCCCACCTTTATTTGGAGACATTGATACATTGGGTTTCTCAGCGGAACTCTCCCACTGCATAGTTTTCCATGATAGGTCCTCAAGGATGTCCCACGCTTCATCCTCATTCTTTTTCATGAACTCCCCCTGACACATGGACTCAAGAAGTGTTTTGGATGTGTAATTAAGCCCTTCATACACGATTTGACAAATTGCCGCTTTTCTATCGCATGGTAGGGGCACTGAGCTAACAAATATTTGAACCGTTCCAAGTATCTCCAGAAGGGTTCTCCCAGTACTTGACAGAATTGATTTAATTTGATTTCAAATTTTTGTCGTCTTGTGCATGGAATAATACTTCTTAAGAAACACTTCAACGAATTCATCCCAAGTAGTGATTGAATTAGTAGGCATACTATACAACCACTTCTTGGAATTATCTTTGAGAATGAATGGAATGAAGTGGAGTTTAATTGCATCCTTCGATAAGTTTTGCAGTTTAATTATCATGCATACTTACTGAAATTCACTGATAAAAAGATATGCATTCTCAGAATCAGAACCAGTGAATTTAGGAAGCATGTTGGTATACTGCGCCTTCAATTCATAGTGATTACCCACTGTATGTGGAAGTTTCATGCATGACGGTAGTGATGTGCACAACGGATAACATCGATCCTGAAGAATCGAGATCAGTTAGTACATTTTGCCTCTCATGCACATATCTAATCTCACTAGTCGACCAACTTAATCACGGGTCTAATATGATATGAACCAGTGACCGTGAGTGGATGCATGAATTTTCTAAACTAATGCAAGAAGTGAGATATGGTGGAGATGAAACGGTAGAAGAAATATGAACAAAGAAAAATGTGAGGTCCTATTGTTTCTACTGTTTTAATTTTTATTGTTTTTTAAATTTTGTTTACAAAACCAGAGAACGAAAACACCGAACTGGAGATAAAATGGGGTCAGGATTTACCTGGGCTGCCACTAGTTGGCGGTCCTTGCTGCCAATTAGTGGCAGAACTGTTGAGATGATTCTCTCTAGTTTCTTCTATGCAACTCTGAAGCTCCTCTTACCCCTTTTATCTTCCTGTATCTGTACTTTCTGTTCCCTGCACATTCAACACATACTGTTAACCCGTAAAACATTAGAAAAAGCAAAAAAACACCATCAATCCAAGGCAAGGGCGCAACAAACTTGATGTGAAAAATTTACTGCAAGCGCACAGTGTCGGTTGTAGCGCTAACAGGTCATTCTCTCAAGGATCTAAGATGTTTTTGCATTCTCACTAATTCTTTAGTCCTATCAGATTAACTATGGGTTTCAAGATGAATGAGAGTTATTCTAATTAGTTTAGGATGTAGAATCTACTAGTTTCCAACCATGTATTAATTCTATTATCTTCTTCCTATCATAAAAATTGATCTTTTAGTTTTAATCTTTATTTAAAGTGTTCTAAGTATATATTATCAATTGGTGTGCAAGTATAACGCATCAAAGATACAACTTTGTATAAAAACAAACTAAATCATTAGATATTTCTATGAAAGAAGACGAAAAGTAACAACCCCAAACTCTAATTAAGTATAGGCTATTAAGAAATCTAATTCAAGTATAACCTATCAAAATATTAATCTATGAGTTGTTATATTTTAATCTTTCATTGAAAAATTTTATTTTTTTTATTTTATTGAGGAAGAAAATATTAGAGAGTAACTACATGGTGGATTTCTAGTTTCATCTATATCCTAGAGCTAAACTAAATTAGTTACTTATAATTCTAATTGGCAAGATCATATTTTTATTATTCAAAAGTATTAAGATTCCTATTTTTCTATGAAAACTATAAAGAATCTATACTAGAAAATAAGATAAATCTATCTAAAAAGCAAATAAAATAATTAAACTTACAAGAATGAACTTCTGAATAATGGTGCACCTCTTGAGCACGGTATTGCGACCGTCACCCTTTCGGCAAACCTTCATTTTATTAAATAATTTTCGATTACAAAATAGTATAGAAAAGTCCTAGTTACAAGTATACGGCCAATATATAGGTTTCGGATAACCAAACCCTAATCTGAGTACAAATGAGTAACTATAAAATTATATCGAAGACCCTGCAAAATTCTCATGATAAGTGGGCCCATTACTGTCACCAAATGGCTATAAATGCTGTTAAATAGCGGTAAAATAGTGGAATATTGGCTCCCCCTTTCTTCTGCGTGAAGTTCTAGTCATTTTCTTTTGATATATATGACTATATTGGATTTAGAATTGCTGTAGCTTTATGATCTTGTAACTTGGCTCACTTTTAGCTCTTTTCTGGACTTGGTTTCCTAATCCGGTTCTAAGTTTATGCCATCACCTTTTAGGAATAGGTTTACTTGAAAAACACACTAAAAATACCTGACTAGTATTATTTAAATACAAAAATAGATAATATGAAGGTTATAAATATGCAATATATGATACTCATCACACCCCCACACCTATCTTTTGCTAGTTCTTGAGCAAAATCTAGTCCTAAAAAGAAAAAGAAAAATTCTTACTCACTTTTGCAGGAATCGCGATTGCACTTAGCATGTGCAATAAGCTTTTAAACCCCCTAAGTCACTCTAGTAGACGAGTGGTGTCTCAGGAGGGTTTGTAGTATAACCAAAAATTCGTGAAGAAAATAGATTAAGGAATAAAGAAAAGAAAAATGAAGATAACCGAAAATCAAGAAAAATAAAAGAAATTTATACAAAACACAGAAAAATAAATTTGGATATTTTCTTCAATTAATCTAACTAATATAAAAACTCAAGAACACATTTAGATTATCAGTTTTCAAGTCAAGTATCATATCAGATACACCTATCATTTTAAACAAAAATTCAAATCCTATCTTTCAATACCCGCTAATAAATAATTTATTGGCTCCTATACATTTATGTGCACGTGTAATATTCTACTTTAGTTTTGGACTCAAAATCTAACTCATGATTCATCGCTTCTCTCTAAACAATTTTTTATCTTCTTTTTTTCTCTTTTTTTGCGAATATTTCACCTTTCATGCGAATATTTACACTTGCTTAAGCACAAAGTACCCGATTACTTGGATCATACAACCTTTTATGTGATTATTCATACTTACTTGGCGCAAAGTACCCGATTACTCGGATCATACTCTTATTTTCTTTTTTTTCATTTCTAAAGGATTATTGCCTTAAATACCAGGCTCATCCTCTTTTTTTCTTTTTTTTAGGATTATTGCATTAAATACCAGGCTCATCCCTTTTTTTATTCTTTTTTTTTTCTTGTTAAAAGAGAGAAGACTACTCAATCGTTATCATCTTTGTTCATAACCTAATAAACTATTGTGAAGTAAAAAAATAGATGTATACTTACCTAAAATTACTATTAGCGGTATTTATTTTTTGGATTTTAATCTTTTCATTAAAAATTTTGTGTATCATCCAATCTACTCTCCTATCAAATTTTAAATCTAAATTTATTCTTTTATTTGTAATTAAGTTGATTTATTGAAGAAAATATATAATAAATTTTTTTACTTTTGTTCTTTCATTTTTTTAGTTAGTTACCCTAAAAACTAGCCGAAGTGTAAAATAAAGAAACTCAAAAATCTAAAAAAAATAAAAATCCTAGAATAAAAACTAAAAATCCTAGAAAAACACAAAAAAAATCTCCTAATCCACTCCCCCATATATAAACTTGTGTATGCCCTCAAACACAAATCATTGGTCTTGTCCTCTTTACCTCCTACTCGATTCTCCGGATGCAGGACGTACACGTGCAGGTCCCTCCATGGTCAACTTGTTTCAATTGATGCCAAATTTTATCAAGACCACGTTATACAACATTGATTTACTCAGTAGGATCAGCTGGCAAGTCTTGGTCAAAAAAGGCGTCATCCTTCTCTTCTTGTGTTAACTCAGTGGCATATATATTTTCATCAACCGTATTTCTGTTCCAATCCTCTGGAACTGTAGCGTGATATATCAATGATATGTGCTCTATGGCTATGGACACACACGAAGGTGCATATCAGTCAAACTCTGTACCAGACATAAATCCACGACACAATATGAAATCAGACAGGATAGAGGCAAACTAGTTCTCGACCATATCTTAGCACTATAATGGTGTCGACTAATGGTGTGCACAAACAAAAATGAGTGTTCTGACACATGATGTAATCAACAATGTGTAATGTGTGTGTGTAAAATGATGACATGTGTGTGATCCCTATTATATTAGTGTTGATCCAGCGACAAGTCACATGTACATTGTGATAAAGTTTTTTGTTGTTGATCCCTCTATCGCGTGTCACTCCACAATTAGAACCCATCCGTGTAAGATATTCCTCAATTGCATCTAGAGTTTGATTCTCAGGGTGAAGGAGGATACCGGTGGATGCAGAGATGGCCGGTGCATACACATCGTGGATTTTACCACGCCAGTGAAGTTTAATGGTTTTGCGAATTTCCAAAATATCAGATTTTGCAAAACTCACACAATACTCTTTTACTAACTCTGGAATGTAAAATGATGTGAGCATGTATAATAGGTAATTCCATCCCAAAGTTTCTATGGTGGATAAAAAATATACAGAAAATGCAGGAAAAATCTCACCAAAGTATATTTTACAAGCAAACTGTGCCATTTGATTATACCAGAGATCACACAAAAATTTTTTGATTTAATAATAAATAGAGAGTCCAGAAAGCTCACCTCCTTTGAAGTTTCAAGGGGGAATCCAAAATTTAGCCACTAATTGGCGGTTTTGGCTGCTATTTGGCGGCAAAATAGATGAAACTGGGTCATGGCCACTTGGAAGAGAAAGCTGAGTGTGGGATCTACTCTTTGGTTACACTAGTTTGAGAAAAAATTGAGAAATCCATACAGACCTGAAAGGAGCACAAAGAGGACAATGGGGAAAGAAGAGGGCAGCTAGGGTTTGGGGTTGGGGTTGGTTGGGTATTTATATAGATACAAATTTTAACCAGCCCCTTCCTTCCTCAGATATTACTCTACAGCCGTCGACTTCTATTGCACCTATATTATGGTAGAAATACACAATATACATAATGTACACTCTAATTTACAAACGAATACATGGCTCTATGCATAGATTAGGTCGTGAAGTATCATGACCTCTGCATTATCACATGCTCAAGTCTCTAAAGTGGTTTTAATCTATAACCATTCACTTTAAATAAATCACCATTTTTAGGATTCTCAATATTGATTGCACCATGATGGTGCACCGCCCGTACTATGTACGGTCCAGTCCATCTTGATCTTAAGTTTCCTAGGAACAAATGAAACTTTGAATTATACAAGAGAACTTTCTGCCCTCGTATAAATGACTTGTAAATAATCGCTTTATCATGAAACGCTTTAGTCTTCGTTTTATAAATCTAAGCATTTTCGTATGCATCCCATCTAATCTCATCAAGCTCATTAAATTGTAGCCTCCGCTGCTCGCAAGCTTTTTTGAGCTCAAAATTAAGGAATTTAATGGCCCATAAAGTTTTATGCTGAAGCTCCACTAATAAATGACACGCTATTCCAAATATCAATTGATAGGGAGACATGCCTAGATTGGTCTTGTAAGCGGTATGGTAAGACCATAATGCAATCCGCTAGTTTACATGACTAATCATTTTTGTTGTGCTGCACTGTCTTCTCCAAAATCAGTTTGATTTGGCAATTGAAAACTTTCACTTGCCCACTGGTTTGTAGATGATACGACGTGACTAACTTAGGGTAATGGAATGTTTTCGCATGAGCACCTCAAATGACCGATTAGTAAAATGGGTACCGTTATCACTAATGATAGCCCGGAAATGCCAAATCAAGAAAAGATATTCTCTTTCAAGAACTTGACAACCACTTTATTATTATTCGATTTAGCGGTAACTGCCTCTACCCTTTTGGGAACACAATTGACAACGACCAATATGTATTGGTTTCCAAATGAGTTGGGTAACGGTCCCATAAAATCTATACCCCATACATCGAATATTTCGACCTCAAGGATAGGTTGCAAAGGCATCATATTGTACTATGAAATTTTGCATACGAATTAACATATTGTGAAAGTTTTGCAATATTCCACAGCATCTTTAAAAAGAGTTGACTAATTAAAGCCACGCTGCAACACCTTTTCAGTCATTTGCCTTGGACCAAAGTGTCCTCCACAAGTAAGATCATGACAAAAGAAGAGGACACTTATCAGGTATGCATCAACGTATGATCCGGTCTGGACAACATTTGAATAGATATAGTTCATCCCAATAAAAGAATTTTACTTGGGACAAGAATTTATATTGGTCTTACTTGGATTTGATACAACACCGCTTTTCTATTGCATGGTGGGGGCACTGAGCTAATAAATTTTTGAACCATTCCAAGTATTTCTAAAATGGTTTGCCCGACAATTGACGGAATTGATTAATTTGATTTTGAATTTTTACCGTCTTGTGCGTGGGATAATACTTCTTAAGAAATATTGCAACGAATTCATCCCAAGTAGTAATTGAATAAGTATGCATACTGTACAATCACTTCTTGTATTATCCTTGAGAGTGAATGGGATGAAGCGGAGTTTAAGTACGTCCTTCGATAAGTTTTGCAGTTTAATCATCATGCATACTTACTGAAATTCACTGATAAAGAGATATGCATCCTCAAAATCAAAACCAGTAAATTTAGGAAGTATGTTGATATACTGCGAGTCCAATTCATAGTGATTACCCACTGCATGTGGAAGTTTGATGTATGACGGTAGTAATGTGCGCAACGGGTAATATCGATCCTAAAGGATCGGGATCAGTTAGTCCATTTTGTCTCCCATGAACAAAACTGATCTCTCTAGTCGACCAAATTGATCACAGGTCTATTGTGGCATAAACCAGCAAACGTGAGTGGATGCGTGAATTTTTTAAACTAATGCAAGAACTGGGGTGTGGTGAAGATGAAACAGTGGAATAAATATGAGCAAAGAAAAATGTGATGTCCTACTATTTCTACTATTTTTATTTTTATTATTTTTTAAAATTTTTTGTACAAAACCAAAGAACCAAAACACAGAACTACAGAGAAAATGGGATCAAGATTCACCTGGGCTACATTATTTGGCGGTTCTTACTGCCAATAGCGGTAGAACCGTAGAGATGATTCTCTTTGGTTTCTACTACGCAACTCTGAATCTCCTCTTATCCCTTTTATCTTCCTGTATCTGCACTTTCTGTTCCTTGCACATTCAATACACTATGTTAACCCGTAAAACGTTAGAAAAAATAATAAAACACCATCGATCCTTGGCAACTGCGCAAAAAACTTGATGTGAAAAATCTACTATAAGTGCACAGTATTGGTTGTAACGCTAACAGGTCATTTCCTTGAGAATCTAAAGTGTTTTTGTGTTCTCACTAATTCTTTAGTCCTAGCGGATCAACTACGGGTTCTAAGATGAATGAGAGTTTTTCAATTAGTCTAGGATATAGAATCTACTAGTTTCCAACCACGTATTAATTCTATTATCTTCTTCCTATCATAAAAATTGATCTTTTAGTTTTAATCTTTACTTAAAGTGTTTTAAGCATGTGTTATCAAGTGGTGTGCAAGTATAATGCATTAATGATACAACTTTGCATAAAAACAAACTAAATCATTAGACATTTCTATAAAAAAAAAAAAGTATATATATATATACGAAAAGTAACAACCCCAAACCCTAACTAAGTATAGGCTATCAATAAATCTAATTCAAGTATAACATATCAAAGCATTAATCTACGAGTTGTTATAGTTTAATCTTTTATTGAAAAATCTTATCTTTATTATTTTATTTAGGAAGAAAATATTAGAGAGCAACTATATGGTGGATTCCTAATTTCATTTACATCCTATAGCTAAACTAAATTAGCTACTCATAATTCTAATTGGTAAGATCATAATTTTATTATTCAAAAGCATTAAGATTCCTATTTTTCTATGAAAGCTATAAAGAATCTATACTAGAAAGTAAGATAAATATATCTAAAAAATAAATAAAATAATTAAACTTACAAGAATGAACTTCTGAACAATGGTGCACTTCTGGAGTACAGTACTGCAGCCGTCACCCCTTCAGCAAAGCCTAATTTTATTAAATAATTTTCGAGTACAAACTAGCATAAAAAACCCCAGTTACAAGTACACGGCCAATATATAGATTTCGGAGAACCAAACAATAATCTGAGTACAAGTGAGTAACTATGAAATTACATCGAAGACCCCGCAAAAATCTCATGATAAGTGGGCCCATTACTGCCTCCAAATGGTAGCAAATACCGATAAATAGCCGCAAAATAGTGGACTATTGTCTCCCCCTTTCTTCTGCATGAATTTCTGGTCCCTTTCTTTAGATATATATGACTATATTGGACTTGGTCTTCTGTAGATTTATAATCTTATAATTTGGCACACTTTTATCTCTTTTCTGGACTTGTTTTCTAATCCGGCTCTGAGTTTATACCATCTCCTTGTAGGAAGAGATTTACCTGAAAAACGCACTAAAAATACCTGAGTAGCATTATTTAAATACAAAAATTGATAAAATAGAGGCTATAAATATGTAATATATGATACTCATAAGCATACCAAGGAGCTGTTTTGATAGAAAATAGTTGTTCATCTGGGAACGAATCCCTAATTAGTAGCTTGTCATTATCAAATATCAAACGAGAAAGATGGTCAGCAACCACATTCTTTACTCCCTGTTTTATCTTTATGTTCAAGATCAAATTCTTAGAGAAATAGTATCCATCGGATAAGATGTGGTTTTGCATCTTTCTTTGACAAAAGATGTTTGAGCACCGAATGTTCTATAAAAACAACTACATGTAAGCCCAAAATATATGAATAAAATTTATCAAGAGTAAAGACTATAGCTAAAAACTCCTTCTCTATTGTCTTATAATTAGTTTGTGCATCATTGATAGTTTTGCTAGCATAGTGACTACATAGGGCTTTTTATCTCTTCGTTGCCCTAGTACTGTTCCAATTACATATGCACTTGCATCAAACATGATTTCGAGTGATAGTGACAAATCTGAAACAACATTATTGGCGTTGTGATGAGTATCTCTTTAACTATATCAAAAGTTGTTTGGTATACATGCGTCCATTTGAACTGCACACCTTTGCGAGAAAGAGGCTAGCAATAGTACTAAAATCTTTTATAAATCTTCTATAAAAGCCTGTATGTCCTAAGAACAAATGTATACTTTTTTATATTTTTAGGTATTGTTATTTTGGAAATAGACTCAAGTTTAGCCTTATCTACTTCTATCCTTTTAGATGAAATTATATGACCTAACACAACACCATTTGTAACCATAAAGTGGCATTTTTTTCAATTTAGGAGCAAATTCTTCTGTTGGCATCTTCAAGCATAGCTTCGGAATTAGACAAACACAATTCAAAATTATTTCCAAATATGGAGAATTCATCCATAAATATCTTTAGATAGTCTTCAACAATGTCACGAAAAATACTTATCATACACCTTTGAAATGTTGCGAGCGCATTGCATAATCCAAATGACATTCTTCTAAATGCAAAATGTACCAAAGGGGCATGTAAAAGTTTCTTTTCCTGATCCTATAAAGTAATTTCAATTTGATAATAGTCAGAATAATCATCAAGAAAACAATAAAATTCCTGCCCAACAACTCTCCCAAGTAGTTGGTCAATATATAGTAACGGGAAGTGATCTTTTCGTGTTACTTGGTTCAATTTTCTATAGTTAATGCACATACGCCAACTCGTAATTGTACGAATGGGTATCATCTCCCCGTCCACGTTTTAATAACTATTACCCCATTTTTCTTTAGAATAATTTAGGTTGGACTTATCTACTTACTTTCAGCAATTAGATAGATGATGTCGCGTCAAGAAGTTTCAACACTTCTGCTTCAACCGCTTCCTTCACAGCATTATTTGCCTTATTGGCTTGGCTCTATCTTCCAAAGTAATGCATTGCGTGCAAATAAGGGTGTCATACCTTTGATATCTGCCATATTTCATCCAAGAGCTCTCTTATACTTTTGCAATGTCGATAGTAGTTGCTCTTCTTGATTCTCATCAAGATGCGCTAAGATGATCAATAGGAAAGTTTTCTTAAGTCCTAAAAATGCATACTTGAGATCCTCGGTGGCAGTTTTAGCTTAAGTATTCGTGCTTTGATATCGGATGGTTTTAACTTTCAAGTAACTCTTTATATACTTCCATTTTTGGAATCTATTCTGTGACTTTTAGATATTTAGCATAAATTAAATATTTTATATAATGCTAACAGTGTGTTCGGATTTGAGCCACTATTGGAAACCATTGTTCGTTGTTAATACAAGCTCCAAAGGGTCAGAGATACAATGATACAATGTCTCCTTCATGAATTTCTTCAACGTAATTAATGTCCTATAGCGCATAATTATCAATATCTGGTTATTTGTAGACATTAAAAATATTGAGCTCAAGGGTCATATTTACAAATGATAGCTTTATCACACAATTTCTACAATTGATAACCGCATTAGTTGTGACTAAAAATGGATGTCCAAGGATAACAGGAATGTGAAGATATGAATTCTTTACAGATGCAGTATCGATAACTATAAACTCTACAAGAAAACAAAAGTTTTCAATCTTCATTAAAACATCTTCCATGACGCCTGCAGGATACTTTTCTGATTTATTAGCCAATTATAGTGTGACAAGTATATGTTTTAGTTCTCCTATACATAGTTGCTTGTAAACCGAATAAGCTAAAAGAATTATACTAGCTCCCAAGTCTAGTAGAGCTTTTCCAATATTGTGTTGACCCATCACATATGAATAGTTGTACATCCAAGATTCTTATATTTAAGAGACATTTCAGAATAGAATAATACACTAATCTGCTTTGTGAGAAATACTTTTTATATGTTGTGGCGACTTTTGATTGTACACAAGCCCTTTAAGGATTTTCCATATGAGGAAACTTGTTTGATTGCTTCCAGCAAAAGGATATTAATATGTACCTGTTTAAAAATTTCAAAACCATCAACATAAGATGCATTAATATTTTTAGCTTTCAATCGTTGAGGAAATGGTACAAGTGGTTTGTAACTTATAGAAGTCGATTCTTTTGAGTTTTCATCCTTAGATTATTGTACTGAATCATCGTATTGTTTCTCCTCATTATCTTCTATTGAAATGGGCTCTTCAAATACTTTTCGACTTTGCAAACTAATTGCAGTAGATATCTCAAGTATATCGTTATTAATTGAAGAAGTAATAGCATTTATAACTTCGACTTTATCTAAAATCTGGCCTCCGGTTGAGATGGTAGCATATCTCTTTCTTTTATTTGCATTGTGAAACTAAGGTGGCTTATCTATGAACGAATATCATTGAAGGTTATCGCATTCTGATTGTTGATTATTTGTTGCAACTGAATAAACTGTTGTTGTGTGACTGTGATCTAAATTGTACACTCGTAAGTGCAAGAGATCAACAAGTAGTACAACGGTAGCAACCCAAGATCATTCTTTCAAGGATCATTTTGATTATTGTGTTGACACTAAAAAGAATAAATTATGAAACTAAAGAAAATAAAAATTGGATTTTTATTAACTAAAACTAAAGCTAAAGAGCATTTAATTGGTCAAATGGATTTAACTCCCTAAAAAATAATTTACTGGATATATTTATGTTTTTATATCTCAGCTACATGATCATGTGGTCTTCTAACAATCGGAAAATATATCGTTAAAACACAAAATCTAACAAACTTGCAAACTTGATACTTTGAATAACTTTCCTCAATTAATCCTATATAAAGTTTGAGTTGATCTAAGCATAATATGAATAACAAAAATAAACGTTCGAACTCTAAATATACACCGCGCCTAAAGAGTCTATGGTATATCAAGAACTAAACACGAATATATCAACAAACAATAAAACGTTAAAGGCTCAAAACCATTTCTTAATCTTTTCAAATGATAATAAGGAGTCAAAAATATCAACTTTACATAATTCAATAAAAACAGTAAATATGAAGATCACATACCAGTAAATTACTTAAGATTTGTTATCCCATCTAAACCAACATAAGAAATTTAGCCACTCATACTCATCATAGTCATGAATAAAGAAAAAAATTCTTTTATTAATTCTATAAAAGAGTACAGAAACTAAAATCTTAAATCTCTAAAACTTTATTGATATCTCTCTTCTTTTGATGATGATCTCTCAATTAAATTGGATATTTATACTCTTTTACAAAATCCTAACAAGAATTCTATTTACAAGGAAACTTTATTTTTCTCTCAAAAATCTCCAAAAAATCAAACTGCAGATGTGACCTTCGACGGTGCCATTAACAGTCGCTCTCAGGTTGGCATTACAATCGATGGCTATCAACAACCAATAGATAGCCATCAACAGGCAGACTTGAAAAATCATATTTCTGAGCTGATACTTGAGATATGCTTCAATTCTTCGATTTTTTTACATATAAAACCCTGCAAAAATATTAGAAAGCACTAGAAAAATATCATAGTGGAGAATTTGATTAATAAATATAATTTTCTATTAATTTCTTGTATTAATCAATAAAATTGGATTATATTTATATAATAAACTTGAATAATTACACTTTTCAAGCGTAATCACATCCCCAAATTGAGTTTTGCTAGTCCCTAACAAAATTATCAAATTAAGAAAATAAATTAAAGACCTAACTAAAAAGAAAACAAGTCCTAATTCACTTTCATAGGAATCACAATTGCACTCAGTACATATAACAAGCCGTTAAATCTCTAGGTTGTCCTAGTGGACGAGTGTTGTCTCATAAGAGTTTCCAATAATATTACCCACAAATATCAAGAAATATTTGAGTTCAAGAAATAAATAATAGGAAAAATACAGATAAGTCTAAAATAAAGAAAAAGAAAATGTTATTATATTATTAACTACTTATTTTTACTTTTCATTTCTTTTTCATATCAAGCTTAATTAGAGAAATATGCACAGATATTTATAAAGATGTCTACCATAACAATCACTTATAATCTAATATTTTTATGTATCTTTAAATCATAAAGTAAATATACTTTTACTTTCAATTATCCTCTCCTATGTACTCTTGTGATTGTATATATAAGCCTTATTAAGTTTCAAACTCCAATGAAACTTACAGGAACCCTTTTCATATATATATATATATATATATATATATATATATATATATATATATATATATATATATATATATATATATATATATATATCCATGCTTACTGAGCTACAAATACCTAGTTATTTAGCACATATTTCTAATAAAAATCTATAAGTATCGTTCGTGTGAATACGTATGCTTATTCGAGGTACATAAACCTAACTATTTAACACTTACTTTCTCTTACTTATTATATATATTATATATTTATGATACTTTTTTCAAAGTATATTGCCTTAATAACATGCTAACTTCTTTTTATATATAATATAAGCATTCATTTTAAGTTTTATTTTTGTTATCATTATTTTATGATTCATTGTGTAAGTGTTTAGAGTGCATAATTGATTCAAATCTTAAGTATCCATATATCATATTGTCAAATTTAAAATCTTAATTAAGATTACATGAAAAATACTATCATAAAAGCATCAATATTTAGATATCAATCTCATAAATATGCTATGTAAAATACTTCTAATCTTTCCTTTTACTTTAAAGAAATGAAAAAAAATTTAAAAATTAAAAAAAAAAATAGGTTAATTAGTTAGTTTTGATACCTATGATCCAGTGAAGTATAGTGCATATACCCCATCTCCCCAACTTAAATATGTAGTGTCCTTAGTGCATCAAGGATATAATTATGCAGATAATACACTAAGAAATAATGTAAGAGGTTAAGGGTAAAAAACACCTAATTTTTACATTTGTACAGAAAATTCACTCCTTAAGTAGTCGATATCAATAATATTATTGATGACGGCCTTTTCATTTCTTGCATATTTGTCACTGGCAGAATCTTGTAGTCCTCTATATTGTCTCTTCGTCTTCACTGGGAGAAATAGGGCATCCTCACCAGCCATTTGTATGCATACTTCAGTGAGAAGTCGATATTGATGTTGTTGACGATACTCGGCTCGGACTTGCCGAGTCTCGATAACGTGCAACCTTCATTGAATGTGTTAATCATTCTTATTATCGGCTCATTTAGAGTTTGGAGTGTAATATGTTCTGGTTGGACCATCCTGTTGTTGTACCTCCTTATTCTTGCTATAGCTCACCAAGGCTAGCCAGTGGGGCAGGCCTTGATATTGCTCTTATTGCACTTGCTACTCTTGCTATGCATTTCGAGGGCTCATGCTTCTTTGAACGGTCATATCCATAAATGGTTGCATTGGCTAGACAATTGTGTCAGTTGATGACAAATTGATTCCATTGTTCAAGCAAATTTTCGTTATCAGAGATGGCAGACCTAGATTTAGCTTTGCCAATCTCAAAAGCGGGATACACTCGTGGGCTTGTCCTATACATTGAATTATTGTGAAGTGCATAATGGAGGTGACATCAAATTGGTGCCTTTCCAGAGTCATATTTAATAACATCATGTCCCTTGAATATAATTCTGTTGTTATAGAGGATGGTAAGATGTTACATTTGATAAGTAAGCTTACCAAAACGTACTCTTGTTTCAGATAGCCCACTTCCAAGAAACTCTCTTGACATCAACATCGTTGATGTTTGCACAGAGCTCTTTGAACTGGCAGGAGTCGTTTGGCATTTCATTCACTCTGTCAACAAATGAAGGATGTTCTTCAAGCAAATCGGGTATACGGATGACTCTTAAGATCTCCTCTCTTGTAAATGGCACTTCCTTATCCCTTTCTATTGAGTTTGCATATTGATCTCCAAGTTCCAATTGCAGATTATTATAAAATTCATACACGAGTTCTTTGCATGACAGCATGTTTGTGCTCTGAAGGCAAGAATTTCATGTATCTTCGAGTAATCAACAGCTCATTCTAGCAAGAGCTTGAATTCCTCATACTCCTCCAATAGTTTCTTATTAGCATTTATAGCTATGTATCTCTGTGGAGGAAATGAGTTTGAAGAGTCTGCTCTTTGCCTCTTAGAAATAGTTTGTTTCCTTGGTCCCATCCTAAAAAGTAATCGCAAAAATATATCTTAGCAATATAGTTTTGTTTCTCAAAATTATGCATGAATTCAACACACACACACACACACATATATATATATATATATATATATATATATATATATATATATATATATATATATATATATATATATATATATATATATATATATATTGTTTAATTTCTTTTTTCTTTTAACCTGTTTTTTATATTATAAATATATAATTCCCAATTCTTCTTTCAAATATATATCAAATTTTACTTAAATTTCACTCTTAATGCATGAATTTAATATATATTAGTTATCCAAGCAACCCATGAAATATTATGCTAAACCACTCCAAATCTACTAAGAAGTAAAGGTCTACTTTCAATCTACTCAAATTTGTTCATATAAATTGTAGATCTAGATTTTTAAATAAAAATCTACTTTTTACAAAGAACAATCAAAAGAAAAATCAAAAAGATTAAGACTTACTTGCTTAGATATCTTTGAAAATTTAAAATAACTAATGCAAGATTGGGTTTTAGCCTTTGAAAGGAGAGATTTTCACTCTTAGCTGTGGTGAAAAAGAAGCTAGGATTTGGTTGTGAAAAAAAAGAAACTCAAAGATAAATTTATAAGTTGGGCTCCCTATCAACGACTGTCGACAGCAGTTTCGATAGTGGCTTCGATAGACGCTCTCGAGCAGAGCAGAAATTGTTCTACAATCGGTGGTCTTCAACAATCGCTTCAATAGCGACTTCAATAGTCTCTCTCTATTGAGAGCTGCGTCAAGCAAAATTTTTATTTTTATTTTTATTTTTATTTTTTCCAAGTGTTAGTTCCTAAACTAATGTTATTCTTAAAATCTAGTTGTTAATTTTTAATTCTAAAATTAGTTCTAAAACTAAAAGTTATATCCTAATTCTAAAGTTAGTAACTATGAAGGGTTTTTATTTTGAAATTGTGAAATTTTGAAAAAAAAATTAGAACAAAATAATTGAAAACATCATGCGCATCAAAGATCCTTTTCAAGTTTGAATTTGTTCATTTGGAATCTGGGCTCTTCTATTTTCTACTTATTTTTTTTGTTATCTTTATAAGCAATTCCCCTAACTTAAAATGCGCATTGTTCTCAATGAATTGATATTTCTATTTAATTAATTAAGAACAAGTAAAATTTAAGAGAGACTGCTTAGAAATTAGCTCGGTGTGGTATTCATGGCGTGTCAACTACAAAACAAAATTGTTAGTACATAATATATAATAATATACGTCGTATCTCTATTTAACTCGTATCAATGAGATGTGAGAGGATCCACTGGATCGTGAGATTCCTCCATGTGTTTTGAAAATTCCAAGTTATGCTTCAATCATTTTCCGTTTACTTTAAATGTATGACCATTTTTAGGATTTTCAATATCAATTATGTCATGCGGTTACACAGTTTTAACTATGAATAGTCCGGTCTATCATGAACTTAATTTTTCCGGAAATAGATGAAGAAAGGATGAAAAACACAGCGTGTGATATGGTAATCATGTCATATTCTCATTTTTTCCTTCGAAATGCATAAATTGTCATATACATCACGTTTTATCTCCCCTAATTCGTTTATTTGTAATTTTCATAATGGGTCAGCTGAATTGAGATCTATATTAACTAATTTGATTGCCTAATACACCTTGTGTTCTATCTCTACAGGCAAATAACAAGATTTTCTATAGATTATTCTGTATTGAGACATGTCTAAGGGTGTTTTATATGCAGTAGGTAAGCCAATAAAGCATCTATTAGTCTAAATGACCAATCTTTGCTGAGTTAGATTAACTATTTTTAAGAATTTACTTAATTTTTTTGTCGGCCATCTCGACTTGTCCATCCAACTATAGATGATAAGGTGTAGAAATCATGTGAGTAATGTTATATTTCATCATCAAATTTTTGAAGACTCTATTGCAAAAATGAGAACCCCCATTGCTTATTATGATTTTAGAAACTCCAACTCTAGACAATTAAAAATTTGATAATGCTTTGTTGATCATTGTTTCTACATACTGGTGGTTCTACCCATTTAGAGATATAATCGACCGCTACGAGATTATAAACATACCCGTTACAAAAACGAAAAAGTCTCATAAAATCAATGCCCCAACAATCAAAATCATAATTCTAAGTATGGGTGTTAGAGGCATATCACTCTCCCTTATTAATGTTCCAAATTTCTGACATGACTTGCATTGTTTATAAAATTCATATGCATCTCCAAATATAGTAGACCAATGAAATCCATATTGGAGTATTTTGGCTATCGTCTTTTTAGATAAAAAGTGATTATGATTTGTATCTCATTATCAATCACACAATGCCTAATGATTTCATCTAAGCAATAGTTAAATAGCTAAGGGTCATTGAAAAAGAAATGATGTACCTCATATCGTCGCTTGTCTTGCACCCTCCAATGATTCGACATTTCACCTACAACAAAAAAATTAATAATATAAGCATACTAGGAGTTATTCTAATTGAAAATAGCTACTCATCAGGGAACGAATCTCTAATTGGTAGCTTATCATTATCAAAAGTTAGTCGAGAGGTGGTCAGCGACCGCATTTTCTACCCCGCGTTTGTCTTTAATTTCAAGATCGAATTCTTAGAGCAGCAAATCCATCTGATTAATCGTAGCTTTGCATCTTTCTTGATAAAAGATATTTGAGCACTGAATGATATGTAAGAACAACTATATATGAGCCCAAAATATATGAACGAAATTTATTAAGAGCAAAAACTATTGCTAGAAGCTCCTTCGCTGTTGTCATATAATTCGTCTAGACGTCGTTGATATGTAAGAACAACTATATATGAGCCCAAAATATATGAACGAAATTTATTAAGAGCAAAAACTATTGCTAGAAGCTCCTTCGCTGTTGTCATATAATTCGTCTTGACGTCGTTGAGAGTCTTGCTAGAACAATAGACCACATAGGGCTTTCTATCTCTTCATTGCCCTAGTACTTCTCCAATTTCATATTCACTTGCTTTGCACATAATCTCGAATGTAAGTGGCAAATCTGGAGGTTGCATTATTAGCATTGCGATGAGAATTTCCTTGAGGGTTTTGAAAGTTGTTTGGCATACTTGCGTCCATTCAAACTGCATATCTTGTGTAAGAAGGTGAGAAAGGGGTTTAGAAATAATACTAAAATTGTTTATAAACCTACTATAAAATCTGCATGTCCTAAAAACGAACGTATGTCTTTCATGATTTTAGATATTGGTATGAAATAAACTCAACCTTAGTTTTATCTTCTTCCATCCCTTTAGATGAAACTATATGACCTAACACAATACCTTTTGTAACTATAAAGTGGCATTTTTTCCTATTTAGGAGTAGATTTTTCTATTGATATCTTTCAACCACAGATCTTAAATTAGTCAAACAAGATTCAAAATTAATTTCAAATATGGAGAAATCATCTTTAAATACCTCTAGATAATCTTCAATCATATCACTAAAAGAATTATCATACACCTTTGAAACGTTGTGGGCGCACTGCATAATCCAAATAGTATTCATGTAAATGCAAAAGTACCAAAGACATAGGTAAAAGTTGTCTTTTTCTGATCCTCTAAAGCAATTTAAATATGATAATAGACAAAATAACAATCAAGAAAATAATTAATTTCATGCCCAGTAACTTGTTCAAGTATTTGGTCAAGAAATGGTATACAGAAAGTGATTTTTGCGTGTTACTTAATTCAATTTTCGGTAATTTATACATGTACGCCAACTTGTAGTTGTACGAGTGGGTTCTTGCCATCCTCTTTTTTAATGATTGTTACCCCCACTCTTCTTTGGAATAAATTGGGTTGGATTTACCTATTTACTATTAGCAATTAGATAGATGATGCAGGATCAAGAAGTTTCAACATTTCAGCTTTAACCACTTACTTCATGACAGCATTAAGCCATCATTATATTTGCCTAATTAGCTTGGATCCAACTTTCAAAGTGATGTGATGTGTACAAATAAGAAGGTTTATACCTTTAATGTCAGTCATATTCCACTCAAGAGCTCCCTTATGCTTTCGCAATATCGATAGTAGCTAATTCTCATCAAGATGCATTGGGATGACCACTGAAAATGTTTTCATAGGTCCCAAAATTGCAAACTTAAGATATTCATATAGCAGTTTTAGCTAAGTATTAGTGCTTGGATATCAGATGGTATTAATTTCTTAGTAATTTGAGATTACTCTTCATACACTTCCATTAGTGGGATTCATCCAGTGATATTTGAATATTGAGCATTAGTTAAATATTTTATAATTTCAACGGTATGTTCGGATTTGAGATAATCAAGGAGATCGTTATTCATTATTAATACAAGATCCAAAGGATCAGATATATACAATGATACAATATCTCCTTCTTTAGGAATTTGTTCTATATAATTAATGTCTTACAATTCATTATTATCAGTATTTGGTTGTTTGCAAACATTAAAAATATTAAGTTCAAGGGTCATGTTTCCAAATGAAAACTTTACTACACTATTCCTGCAATTTATAACCACATTAGACGTAGCTATAAATAGACGTCCGAGAATAATAGGAATATGAAGACATAAATTCTTTATAGGTGCAGTATCAATAACTAAAAAATCTACTAGAAAATAAAAGTTTTCGATCTGCACTATAATATCTTTCACAATACCCTTAGGATATCTTTTGACCTATCTGCTAACTGTAGAATGATCGGTGTAGGTTTAAATTCTCTTAGAGCTAGGTGCTTATAAACCGAATATGACAAGAGATTTACACTAGCCCCCAAATTTAATAAACCTTTTTCTATATTATGTTGACCTATCTCACAAGAAATTATGGGACATTCAAGATCCTTGCATTTAAGAGGATTTCATAATGGAATAATACACTTACCTGCTCTGTGAGAAATATTTTCCTCTGTACGTTCTTTTGATGGTGCACAAGTTCTTAAAGAGTTTTGCATATGAGAGAACTTGTTGGATTCCTTCCAATCGAGGTATGTTAATTTGTACTTGTTTGAAAATTTCCAAAATATCAATATTTCCGTCGAAATACGCTATTCCTTTCATTGCCATGGATAAATAAAAAGTTACAACAAACAATATCCAAGTTACAATGAAGAAGAAAACAAAGAAACAAATGAGAGAGACATATAGATCACGTCTCTCTCTTTTACAGAAATTCGTGGGTTCTAAAGTGGCCATGGAGCATTATCCTTGTGCTCTGTTGACGATCTAACACCCAAAATCAGTCTTGAACGTGGAGAATAGTTTCTGGACGGTGACCTCTCACTGTTGGATGGTGGCTCTCTACAGAAATAATCTGATCTCAAATCTCTCTCCTTCAAAAAAGATCCCAAAAATCCTTCTCTTGGGTCATATTTATAGATTTCAGGGTTTCCTTCGAGATAAGGACGGAATCCTCATCAAATCCATCTCTGAATTCATATTTAGATATGAAATCCTTGATTTCAAGTGATTGGATATGATTAGAATCAAAATTCTAATTGAAATTTAGACGGAAACTCATTTTAGAAACTGAAATAGCCCTGCATGCGCAAAGCTGTCATCCTCGCGCGAGGCTATCTATTAGCCTCACGCTTGGAAATAGCCTCGCATTTAGAAATAGCCTTCGCATGGTAAAAGCCTCACACAGAGGTTTGCTAGGTTGATTAGCCTGGCATTTTGAAATAGCCTCGCATACGCAAGGCTATTTTGCCCCGTGTGGCCTTATTTTTCTTGTTCCAAATTTTTTCTTGCCTATAAGACCCCCTCCAAAATTTTCAAAATCTCATTTGCTGTGTTTCTAACAAGTTTTGAAATACTTTGAACTTTAGCTCTTCAAATTTTCATCACACAAGCTCCTTTAATGCAATGAGTTACTTAGCTTCTCGCAAAAAGTAGCCTCACGGAAAATAGCCTCGTGAAATTTGTAACTGCCTTGCGAAATTTTAGCCCCTTTAGGCACTATTTCTTCCTTTCTTCATTCCAAAGAAGCCCCTTCTCTCTCCTCTTGAGTTCCTCGAATTTCCTTCAAATTTCTTCGAATTTTTTTGATTCCTCGGATCAATCTTCATCAAATGGCACCAAAGAAGTCTCTAACCAGTCGTAGAAGTGTTGTTCAGCCTCATGGCCGATCCCTGTCATCTGAGCGTGTCGTTTGTTTGGGCACAAGTAGCCACAGCAGTGATGGTGGCGAAGCTGCATCTTACGTGGATGCCTATGAAGAGAGCTACTTTGCTCCTACTCCTGACACAAGAAAGCATACTCACCTTTGTCCTAAGAAGTTGGAGACAATCATTCCTGAGAATATTCCTCTTTTGGCTTTATCAACTGGTCTTACATGTATTCTTCTTTTGTGTATGCCCCTCATCAATGACTTGCATCCTACTATATTCTTAGTTCTTACTTTACTATGATTATTTTACAGATGTCGGTGTTCAGCCAAGTAGTCTGCCAGGTGCTACTGTCACAACTCTGCCTTCATCTATGGCGTCAAACATAGAGGTCATTGCTACCTCATCATCTACAAATCCTGGTGTGGGGCCCTCGATCAGAGTGCCTCCTATGTATGAACCATCATTAATGTTTTCTTTTGAGAGAGCAGGATTCGGCACTGAAAATATCCTGGAAGAAAGTACTCCTTCATACTCTACTCTATCACTACCATCATAGTGACTTCAGGGGGTCCTCCACCCAAGTTTCCAGAATCAGCTCATCCATTGTTGTAATCATTGGCGCCACACATCACGGCGGTCTTAAGTGGTGAGATTTCTCCTAGCATCGTAACGCCTTCTTCAACTCCTGCTCCGATACTGGTTCTAGCTTCAACGCAAGTCGTTCCTGATGACTATCTACTTGAAAAGTTTTTTCAGTACTGCATCATGTACTTCTTGCATTTTATTACTGCAGTGTGTGTCTATGTTCTTGGACGGCCATCGTTCCATTGAGCTTGGTGCTCAATGTTGTTAAATTATCTAACCAATATTGAGAATATTGGGCGACAAGAATGAGTTGTTCCTTATTAGGCCTGTCTAACTGCTTTAGATGAGCAGGTCTGGTCATTGGAGACTCTTCGACGAGCTAATGTTACTACCATAATAGAAATTGAAGTTGCCCGTCGGAGAGTAGAATTGTTTGCACGGCAAGTTTAATTCCGCCACCAAGAAGAAGCCTGGGTTGCTGAAGTTAGTAACCTTCGAGCAAATCAGCAGGTTATTACTAGGGAGATAGACAGGGTGAGGTTTGAGCTAGATGCCCATCAAATCGCCATAGACCATGCTCGTGAGACAATTGCCAAAGCCCAAGTCATTCTTGCAACCGCTCAGACAAAGCAAGATGGAGAGCTGAAGAGACAAGACAAACTTATTCTATGCTACGGCCAACTTCAACAGGAAGTTAATATGTGGTGCAAAGCAATAGAGAATGCTAGGGCACAAGTAACTCAGCATATGGCCATCAATGATGATGAATTACGCTGCCAAGTGCTATCAACTGTAGTGGAGACTCGACAAGCGACTCTTGAAGAGGCAGAGTCAAGTTTAAGGGTTTTGGGCAACCCTTAAATCTTTCATTCTCTCTTTCTTTTCTGCTTTCCTTCTTTTGAACAATAAGGTTGTTTGAACAATAATTATTGAATAAACAATTTAGCTTCAATATGTTGTATTATTCATTGTTATGGAGTTGTTGTATGACATTCTTACAGAAATTCTGGGGATTTTTGAGATCGATCTTTTTGATCTGTGGTACATTGCGTTGCTTTCATAGCCACCTTTTTTTTTAATTAGACTTGTTTGGAAAGCAAACAAAGTCGAGGTGAAAAATGGGTCTGTGGAATTGTGGGCTTTGGAAGATAGAGTTGTGGAAGATGGAACTTTTCATGAGAATGGTGGGACCATAATAAGTTTAGCTTCAAAATTTATAGTGGGGTGACTCACGTGGAAAGCAGACAGAGTTGGAGTGACTTGTCTAGATAATATACAGAATCGATTTAAGATATGTGGTTGACTCGCCTAGAAAGCAGACAGAGCCAGGGCGATCAGGTTAGAATCAAAATAACCGTAGACAGAGATATAGCTGACATGCGTACTGGGTGATTCGCTTGGAAAGATAGAATTGACAGACAAAATCAATTTAAGATTTGGGAGTGACTTGCCTGAAAAGCAGACAGAGTCAGTGATCAAGTCATGATCAAAATAATGAGCATTCACTGAAGTATTTATCGGACAATTTGTGGATTGTGTGAGAGAATCAAATCTCCCTACTAGGGGTAAGATCTTAACATGATAGGTTTGCAACGACAATCGTTTATATGGTGATGAGACGGTTCAAATATCGTTATTAGAGGTAAAATCTTAACATGACATGTTTGCGACTGGTGTCATTTATATGGTGATAAGACGCTTCAAATCTCATTGTCAAAAATAAGATCTTAATATGACAGGTTCACAAGGTTTTTAGCAAACCCCTAGTTATAAACAAATTTGGTATGCCGTTACCAATCGCCGTTTACGTTGGACTAGCCATACTATTCCCCTCAGCATGATGAATTATCAGGAGTTTTGTTTAGACTTAACTGCCAAACGTTCTCTCTTCCTTTTATCTTTTGATTTTGGGCTGTTTAGTTTCATACACTTACCCCCAGTATGAGAGAGTTGGTGAGGAAGGTATTCTCTTCCCATTGCTCTAATGGTATTGGGCAATTCATACTTTTTATCCCAACATGATGAGTAGGCGAGAAATAAATTTTCTTCTCGTTGCTCTAATAACATTGGGCAATTCATGCTTTATCCCTAGCATGATGAGTTATCAAGGATATGATTTCCTCTCCCCTTTGCTTAATAGCATTGGGTAATTCATACTTTCTCTCCTAGCATGATAGGCTAGCAAGAAACTTGTTCTCTTCCCTTTGCTTTAACAACCTTAAAAAATTCATGTTTTTTTACCTCAGTATGATGAGTTGTTGAGGGTTCTATTTAGGTTTAGATGTCAAACATTCCCTCTTCCCTTACCTATTAAGGCTTCGGGTTATTAATGGTCATACTCTTACCCCCAATATGATATGATTGGTGAGACTTTTGTTTGGACTTAAATGCCAAACATTTTCTCTTTCCATTACTTTGGTTGCATTGGGCAATTCATACTTTATCCCCATGCATGATAGGTTAGTGAGAAACTTATTTTCTTCCCTTTGTTTTAACAGCATTGGATAGTTCATACCTTAATGAGCTTTTAGCTGTTGATTTCATACCATCACTCCCAGTATGATAGGGTTGGCGAAAAATTTTTGATTACTCTTCCCGTTTGTCTCGGTGGCATTGAGCAGCAAAATTTTTACATACTTTTTTCTTTCTTTTCTTTCTTTTTTTTGCTTTTTTTTACTTTTTTTATTTTTTTTCTTCTTGTATTCATTTTTTTACTTTTTTTTAGCACTCATTTTGCCATCACAATGGCTAGCAAGAGCAGCAGAAGCAACATGATGCTTATCGTTAACATTTTTGGTACCTCCAACCCATACCGGCTGCTAGTGAGTGAGGATGACTCAGTTGCAATTATGGTTCAGAGCGTACTAAGGGAGCTCGCTTGCCAGTACCGGCTACTCGTGCTCAATAAGGACTTTGACGGGTTCAATCTATGCTGTGTTAGCGCCGATCGAATGTTTTGCTTGGTTTTTATTGAATTTGCTGAGGTAGTCGATTGTTCGTCATTCAGTAAGTCTAGGTGTACCCCCATGATTTCTTTTTTTTTGTTGAAATCGGCAAGAGTCCTTTTTGCTTCAAATTACGTGGGTTGTAACTGTTTACCACCATCTTTTTTGTAGAGATCAGAGCTGCGCCAGCCAGGATTTTCAAGAATTCTATGGTAATTATCGCTGCATTTGCTGACACACTTTTCTATTTAGGCCTTAGCTGGATTATATTTGCATCAATGAGTGTCTGAATTTTATCTTTCAGAACATAACAATCCTTGATTGGGTACTCAATGTTTCGCTAGTAGAGGCAATACTTAGGATCATGTGTTTTCTCAGTTTCCTGTGGCTTTTGATTTTTGGGTAACTTGAGCATCCTTTTTTTATTCAATAGGTAAAAGAATGTAACTGCTTGTTCATCGTTGAAATCGTATATCTATTGTGATCTAGAGGAATCTTGATTATTCTGTGGCTTTTTGTTTGCAGCGGACCTTGTAGTCATTGCCTCCTTCCCTTAGGGTGGGGTGATTGTGACTGTGGTCAGTTTACAGGCATTCTCCTCAGAACATGGTATTCATTGAAATATCGGATTATATCCTCCGCTTGCTGATGTGATAAACTGTAAGCACACAATATCGGTTGTAGTGCTATACAGGTCGTCCCAACAGGATCTAAGATATTTTTGCGTTTCTTACTCTTTCCTTAGTCTAACGGACTAACTATGCGTTTCCAGATTGAAAGAAGATAAGTTTTAAATTCTAGAGATTAGCCTAGAATTTCGAATCCATTAGAATAATAGCCTAATAATAAATTATCTCTTTCTTCCTATCTTTTTAATTATGCACGGTTAAGTAACATATTAAAAAGGTGATCTTTTTAATTTGATTTTAATTAAGAGCTCCTAATTATGACCTATCAAATGATATGCAAGTATAGACTATCAAAAATAACACATTTCTTAAAAATAAATCATATCAAGTTGAAAATCTCATAAGAAAAGAAATAAACTTCAAACCATAATCTAAGCATAGGCTATAAAAAGTCCGAATTTAAATATAACCTATCAAAGAAATTAGATTTACAAGTTTATCCAATTCAATTTATTTATAAGAAAATCTTTATTGATAATTCTAAAAATAAATAAAGAATAAGAAATCCAAACTTCATCTAAGCATAGATTATCAAAATATTAATTAAGCATAATCTATCAAAAATTATGATTTGTAAACTCTATCTTTTATTTATTTATAGAAAAATCATAACTTTATTTCTTTTTAGAAAGAAGATAAGATAAATCCATGTTAGATTTATTAAACTAACTTCATCTACATCCTAAGGCTAAAGAAAATTAGCAATTCATATTCCTAATAAGCAAAATTGAATTTTTATTTATAAACACAATAAAATCTAATCTAGAAAGCGAATAAATCTATACTATAAAGCAATTAACTCTTTCTAGAAAAATAAATAAAGATTAGAAAGTAATGGCATACCTCTGAAGCACGGTATTGTGGTCGTCACCCCTTCAGCAAAGCTCTAATTTTATTAATAAAAAATGAGTACAAAAATTACAGGATTCTCCCTAGAATACAAGAATACTGCCAATATATAGGATACGGAAAACCAAACCCAATTCTAATACAACTGGGAAACAACAAAATTACAACGAAGCCACGGAAGAAAATTCAGAGGAAGTGGACCCCATTATGCCGCTAGTTGGCAGTAAATATTGCTAATTAGCGGCATTATTAAGGTATTATTTTTTGGTTTTACTTCTGCTTGAGTCTCGTCTCTTGTTAAGTTGATTTTGATGATTGTATTGCCTTTTTAACTCTCTGCAGTATCGTAGTCTCGTAGTTTTGCTTACTTTGGAAACTTTTCTGGCTTGATTTTCCAATCCGATTATGATTTCATGCCGTCTCCTTGTACGAATAAGATTTTCTGAAAAACACACTAAAAATACCCAAGTAGCATTATTTAAATACAAAAATAGATAATATGAAGGCTATGAATATGCAATATATGGCATTCATCATACCCCCACACCCATATTTTGCTAGTTCTCAAGAAAAACCTAACCTCAAAAAAAATTAAAAAATCCTAACTCACTTTCGCAGGAATTGCGATTGCACTTAGCACGTGCAACAAGCCTTTAAACCCCTAGGTTACCCTAGTGGATGAGTGTTGTCTCGTGAGGGTTTGCAGTGAATATACCCACAAAATTCGTGAAGAAAATAGATTAAGGAATAAAGAAAAGAAAAATAAGGATAATCGAAAGTCAAGAAAAGTAAAAATCTTATACAAAAGAAAGAAAAAAATTTATAATATTTTCTTCAATTAATCTCACTAGTATACAAATTCAAGAGCGCATTTAGATTATCAACTTTCAAATCGAACGTCATATAAGATACACTTATTATTTTGATAAAAAATTTAAATCTTATTTTTCAATACCCACTAACAGATAATCCATTGGCTCCTATACATCTACGTGCACGTGTGATAGTCTACTTCAGTTTTGAACTCCAACTCTAACTCATGATTCATCTCCTCTCTCATAACAATTTTTTTCTTTTTTTTCTTTTTTTAAGAATATTTCACCTGTCATGCGAATATTCACGCTTACTTAGGCTCAAAGTACCCGATTACTCAGTTCATACTCTTTTCTTTTTCTTTTTCTCTTTTTAGAATATTTCACCTTTCATGCGAATATTCACGCTTATTTAGGTGTAAAGTACCCGATTATTTGGATCATACTCTTTTTCACTCTTGAGACTATTATCTTAATACCAGACGCACTTCATTATTTTATCACTCTCGAGACTATTGCCTTAATTCTAAGCCACCCCATTTTTTTATTCTCACTTTTTTTACTTTGTTTAGAGAGAGAAGACTTACTCAATCGTTATCATCTTTGTCATTAACCTAATAAACTATTGTGAAGTGAAAAATAAATGTGTACTTGCTTCAAAACTACTATTAACGGTATTTATTTTTCAGATTTTAATCTTTTTCATAAATTCAAAGTGTAACGTCCAATCTACTCTCCTATCAAATTTCAATTCTAAATTTATTTTTTTATCTGTAATTAGGTTGATCTATTGATGAAAATACATAAATTTGTAGTTAAAATTTTTTCAGTTTTTTATTTTTCTTTAGTTAGTCACCCTAAAAACTATCCAAAATAAAGAAACCCAAAAATCAAAAAATAAAATAAAATAAAATAAAGATTCTAAGAAAAACTAAAAATCCTAGAAAAACATGAAGAAAAAAATATCCTAACCCACTCCCCCACACCTAAACTCGTGTATGCCCTCATACACAAACAAAGGGTGGTAAAATAAGAAAACTATTATATAAATATTATACAAATAATGAGAGTCGTAAATAGTTACGATCTCAATATCCCCACCCTATTAACACATGGAAAATGATTATGACCTCTCGATCGCTTCCACTTTCATAGTGTGTGCATTTTAAACATGAAGTTGGTGCATTATTATATCTCATCAATCTCCTACAAGTCACGAAATTACATGTCCGCTTCTTATGCCGTCCTCGCTTTTTCTTTGTCCACATGTAAGCATTAATAATTTGGTTAAAGAATTCTTTATTATAAACCTGCCAATCATCGTTAGTAACAAGTATACATGTAGAAATATTGTGAGGTGAGAAGAGTGCAATATGATCAAGTGAATGTGGTGACTCCTCTTCTAACTCATGAAGTAATGTGAGCTCCTCTGCAAACAAATCTTCAAAATTTTGCTCATAAATCAATGGCACACTTGCACAAGTATTATCATACATAAAATTAGTATGTGCCAATTCTTCTAATAATATGAGCTCATCTTTGAATATTTGCTCAAATGAGGGTTCATCATCAGTGTAAGAGGTTAAATGAGAGTGCAAACTATGAATCATGTTGACCTCAATGAGGAAGCTTATTGTATGCTCATCCATATTGAATATATTCAATGCCACAGTCATATTCTCAAACGATAACTTCATGAGGCCACTCCTGCAATCAATTAATGCATTTGATATTGTAAGGAATGGTCTACCCAAGATAACAGGAATTTGATTCCGTAGATTGGAGATCGGTTCAATTTCTAAGACAATGAAGTCTACAGGAAAGATAAACTCGCCAACTTTAATGAGCACATCTTCAACCATACCAAGTGGTCTCTTGATCGAACGATCAGTTAGCTGTAATGTGACCTTGGTAGGTTGAAGTTTTCCTATCCCCAGTCGTTGATAAACAGTATAAAGAAGCAAGATGATACTTGCCCCTAAATCAAGCAACGTCCTATCAAATATAGTGTTTCCAATGGTACATGAGATTGTAAGGGAACTTGAATCTTTGTACTTGATAGGTAAGGAATTAGAGAGGATTTGCGATATATTTGCAGCATGGAAAACTTTCTCATGAATGTTTCTTGCTCGTTTCTTAGTACAAAAATCCTTGAGGAACTTAGTATAAGTAGGAACCTGTTGTATAATATCAAGAAGTGGAATATTAACCTTCAACTGCTTAAATGTTTCAAGAATCTTTTTTATTTGCGTTGAAGGCTTCCTAAACCAATTGGGATATAGTACTTTCGGCTCAAGAACAGTTCTTCTAAATGATCATGTGACGGTGATGGAGGTGATGGAGATGGTGCAGCCTGCAAAATAGTAGTAGTGGGATCAGGGAGCACGGCTATATTATTGTCCACTTGCTTGCCAGATCTAAGTGTGTGAATGGCATTGCATTGGTGAACATGTGACTTATTGGAGTTTGAGGAACTGACATTAGGGTTCGTTATGGGTTGACTTGGAAAGCTACCCTGGGCACGTTCACTCATCTGACTCGCTAATTGTCCAACCTGCTGCTCTACATTCTTAATAGATTGAGAGTTTACGAGTAGTTGCTGACCTGTACTTTGAATAAAATCAGTTGACACTTTCATAAGATTTTGCATGCACGTTGTCTCGCTAATTGTCAAGGTTGGACATATGCGTGTCAAGATTGGACATATGCGTGTCAAATTTGGAATGAGACTTGAGAATTTCAACGTGCTTCTCAAGTGACTGAAGTTGCTTTTCTTGTTCATTATTAGACCCCTATTGTGGATGTGAGTGGTTTTGTACTGGTGGTCTACTCTTGTTGTTCCCATAATTTGATGCATTTGGTCTTGAGAACTGACCATTGGCTGGAGGTTGTATGTTAGGGTTAGGGGACCCCTGATATTGCCCTTGACCCTATTATAGATTTGGATGGTTCCTCCAGCCAGAATTGTATGTAGGAGCGTAAGGATTGTTCATGGGTTGTTGATATAAGGCGTTAGTCTGTTCAAGTGTGGGACCCATGAGATTCGTTAATAATGGACACTCCTTCATAACATGATTTGGAGTTCCGCAATTAAAGCATGTGGAAACTTGTATTTGATTTACCTGACCTACCTTTGGAGTACGAGTGGTCTCCAATGCCTCAATTCTCCTCACAAGGGCTGCAATCTTAGCTTTGGCAGGTATAGAGCTGTCGACGCTATGGATCCCACCCTTATTCGCAGAAGTTGATGCACTGGGCTTCTCAGTGGGACTCTCCCACTGCATAGTCTTCCACGATAGATCCTCAAGAAAGTCTAATGCTTCATCCTCATTTTTATTCAAAAACTCCTCCTGACATATGGACTCAAGAAGAGTTTTGGATGTGTAATCAAGTCCTTTCGTACACAATTTGACACAACCACCACTTTTCTATCGCATGGTAGGGGCACTGAGCTAAAAGATCCTTGTACCGTTCCAAGTATTTCCAGAAGAGTTCTCCCAGCACTTGACGGAATTGATTGATTTGATTTATAATCCTTGTCGTCTTATGCATGGGATAATACTTCTTGAGAAATACTGCAACGAATTTATCCCAAGTAGTGATTGAATCAGTAGGCATACTGTACAACCACTTCTTGGCATTATCACTGAGTGTAAAGGGGATGAAGCGGAGCTTAATTGCGTCCTCCAATAAGTGTTGCAGTTTTATCATCACGTATGCTTCCTGAAATTTACTGATAAAGAGATATGCGTCTTCTGAATCAGAACCAGTGAATTTAGGAAGCATACTGATATACTGCAGTTTCAACTCATAGTGATTACCTGCTGCGTGTGGAAGTTTTATGCATGATGGAAGTGATGTGCGCAACAGGTAACATCGATCCTGAAGGATCGGAATCGGTTGGTTTATCCTGGTATCCATGAGCAAATCTGATCTCACTAGTCGACCAAATTGGTCACGGGTCCAATGTGACATGAACCAGTGACCGTGAGTGTATGCGTGAATTTCCTAAACTAATGCAAGAAGTGGGGTGTGGTGGAGAGATAAAATGGTGGAATAGATGTGATCAAATAGCAAATGTGATTCCTACAGTGCCTAATATTTTTGTTTTTTTTACAGAACTAGAGAACCAAAATACAAAATTGGAGAAAATCAGAGAACAGAATATACCTTCTAAGCTGCCAATTGGCGGTTTGGACCACTGAATAGTGACTAAACTAGAGAGTTGGACTCTTTGGTTTTTGCTGCTTGTCACGAAGCTCTTCTGATCCTTTTTATCTTTCTGTATCTGCAATTCCTGCTCTTTGCACACTAAACACACACTGTTAATCCTGTAAAATGTTAGAAAAAGTAAGAAAAACACCGTCGATCCTCAGCAACAGCGCCAAAAACTTGATGTGATAAACTCCAAGCGCATAGTATCGGTTGTAGCGCTATATAGGTCATCCCAAGAAATTTAAGGTATTTTTGTGTTTTTTTACTTTTTTCTTAGTCTACCGGACTAACTATGCATTTCTATATTGAGAGAAGATAAGTTTTAAATTCTAGAGATTAGCGTAGGATTTCGAATCCATTAGAATAATAGCCTAATAATAAATTATCTCTTTCTTCCTATCTTTTTAATTATGCACGGTTAACTAACATATTAAAAAGGTGATCTTTTTAATTTGATTTCAATCAAGTGCCCCTAAGTATGACCTATCAAGTGATATGCAAGCATAGACCATAAAAAAAAACACCTTTCTTAAAAATAAATCATATCAAGTAGAAAATCTCATAAATAAAAGAAAAGAAATAAATTTCAAACCCTAATCTAAGCATAGGCTATCAAAAGACCAAACTTAAATATAACCTATCAAAGAAATTAGATTTACAAGTTTATCCAATTCAATTTATTTATAGGAAAATCTTTATTAATAATTCTAAAAATAAACAAAGAATAAGAATTCCAAATTTATCTAAGTATAGATTATCAAAATATTAATTAAGCATAATCTATCAAAGAATTATGATTTGTGAACTCTATCTTTTATTTATTTATTGAAAAATCATAACTTTATTTCTTTTTAGAAAGAATATGAGATAAATCCACATTAGATCTATTAAGCTAACTTCATCTACATCCTAGGGCTAAAGAAAATTAGCAACTTATATTCCTAATAAGCAAAATCGAATTTTTAATCATAAACACAATAAAATCTAATCTAGAAAGCGAATAAATCTATACTAGAAAGCAATTAACTCTATCTAAGAAAACAAATAAAGATTAGAAAGCAATGGCATACCTCTAGAGCACGGTATTATGGTCGTCACCCATTCAGCAAAACTCTAATTTTAGTAATGAAAAACGAGTACAAAAATTATAGGATTCTCCCAAAAATATAAGGATATGACCAATATATAGGCTACGAAAAACCAAACCCAATTGTAATGCAACTGAGAAATAAAAAAATTACAGTGAAGCCACGGAAGAAAATTCAGAGGAAGTCGACCCCATTATCTCGCTAATTGGCGGTAAATACCGCTAATTAACGGCATTTTTAAGGTATTAATTTTTGGTTTTTCTTCTGCTTGAGTCTCGTCTCTTGTTAAGTTAATTTTGATGACTGTTTTGCACTTTGGACTCTCTGCAGCATCGTAGTCTCGTAGTTTTGCTCACTTTGAAAACTTTTCTGACTTGATTTTCCAATCTCATTATGATTTCATGTCGTCTACTTGTACGAATAAGATTTTCTGAAAAACATACTAAAAATACCCGAGTAGTATTATTTAAATACAAAAATAGGTAATATGAAGGTTATGAATATGAAATATAAGGCACTCATCACTTGCTGCCCTTATTTGACTAGATCCTTCTATGTTCTAGACTCCACAGCTCCCATCTTATTAAGTATGTTGTTTGGAGATTGTGTTTGCAAGTTTCAACCAGTGTTTACGACATGCCATACGAACATCGCAGTGACATCTCTCGGAAATGTTCTACAAAAATTTTCATAGTCTCATCCTCTTTTGTTTGTTTTCCAGGAGAGTATGAACCAAGATCTCCGTATAGTCTTCGAAGAAGCAACGTAGGAATTCCTTCTCTACGTCAGACCATGATTTAATAGTCTCTGAGGATAACTGCATAAACCATATACATGCAGGCCTTCTCAAAGTACTTGCAAAGATGTTGGTCGTTATGAGATCATTCCCCATAAGATGACGTATCTCTGCCAAGAAGTAATATAGGTGCTAGTTGGAAGAACTTTTTCTGTCAAAAGACTCTAATTGTAGAGGCTTATATTTTCTTGGGAAAGGAGTCGATTCCTACTCCTTTGGATACGGTCTGGTAATGCTGACTTCTTGCAGGCCCTTTATGCGCATCAATACTGCTAGTTGGTCTTGCATCTTTTGTATCTTTTACGCATGTGGGTTTACCACATAATGAAACTCTTCTTCTTTCTCTGGATTCTCACCATCATCCTTCGGTGGTTCGTCGGAAGGTTTCTCTGATTTATCTTCAGTACTCTTCTCTACCACTTTGATAAGAAACATATGAGTTCATTAAGACTCTTTTGTTACTCTAGGATCAGGCACTCTTGTGCTTCGAGTCTTTGATTCACTTCATTGGAGCTTTCCGTCATATGGGCTGCTATATCTTCAAACCTGAAAGATTCATACGATCGCGGTGTTGTGACGGCGGAGTGATATCTATCTCTTTCACTTTCGCTGTCCGGACCCCCAGCCAACCTTTTGTAGTTTGGTGGTGCTAGAATTCCTAACTAAAATCGTATATAATGACTAACTTCTGCATTTTTAGAGTATATATCTCCTTACAACTTCTTTCCTTTATTTACCATATTCAAAGTTACGAACATAGGCTCTTCATCTTTGGTAAATTTTCTTCTATAAACGCGCTTTCTTTTGGGTGCGTTGCCCCTCGGCTTGGTTTTTTGACTGAAAATCGAGGATCATGATGAACCACAATTGCAATTAGTGAGTATTGCAGAGATTATCTGCTCACAGCGGCATATCAGACGGGATTGGACCATCTTCCCCTTGTTATTGAGGAATTCTCGCAAGTCACCCCCTTGATGAGTCTCCTCTTTGCTACAGGTTCTGAAAAAATCTTTGCTATGTTTATGGCAGACAGAAAGTATAGAAGATCGAAATTTCTATCCTGAAGAAAGTCCTGTTCTGGTCTTTGCCAAAACTTCTTGAAATTAGGGCTCAATCTTGAGTTCTGGACTATTTACGCGAGACTGAATAGCCAGGCATTTTATTTTTTGTGCACGGAGCTGATTAGCCTCGCGTAGAGATATGCTAGGCTGATTAGCCTCACGCATGGAATTAGCTTCGTGCATGGAATTAGCCTTACGCATGGATTAGCCTCGCATATGGAATTAGCCTCGTGCATGGAATTAGCCTCGCACAGAGATATTCTAGGTTATTTAGCCAGGCACTTGGTATTAGCATCGTGCATAGTTATGCTAGGCTGTTTAGCTTGGCGCTTGGCATTAGCCTCGCGCATGGTCTTGAGATTAGATTTGCCTTGAACTTGATTTTTGAATATTTATCGCTGCATTCGACGGTTTTTATTGCGAATTTGTGTTCTGGCCAGTCCAAACCTTGGTTTTTCTTTAGTATTTTGTTCGGTCATGATAGGAGAGGATTTTTCTTTCTCAAAATATTGGAATCCAAAAATCCAAAGGGGTCATGTTCAACGGGAGTCCCTTTATCATAGGAATTCATAATTTGGATCTCTTTTTATTCAGAACTCGAAGATCCGAGAAGTTCCTATTCAACGGGAATCATCTCGTCATTCGAGTCTATTTCTTAGACTCCTTCCATTTCTAAGATCAAATATCCAAGGGGCTCCTATTCAACGAGAGTCCTTTTGTCATTCGAACTTGTACTTGGGATTTCCAAATGGCAGTGGAGCCATCTTTTGACCAAACTAATTGATCTAGAGGACAAATACTTCTCATATTTATTTTGATCGATTTCTACGTTAAGCTTCTCCACAGACTTACTAATTTTATGGGTGTCAGATTGGACCACGGTTTTCTTGTTGTTGAAGACTTCTCCCACTGTGATCACCAATTTATTTCCGTCGAAAGATGCTCTTCTTTTCATTGCCATGGATAAATAAAAAGTTACAACGAATAATATCCAAGTTATAATGAAGAAAAAAATAAATAAACAAGCGAGAGAGACTTATAGATCACGTCTCTCTCTCTTTTACAGAAGTTCGTTAGTTCTAAAGTGGCTATGGAGTGTCGTCCTTGTGCTCCATTAACAATCTAACACCCAAAATCAGACTTGAACGTGGAGAATAGTTTCTGGACGGTGGCCTCTCACTGTTGGATGGCGGCTCTCTATGGAAATAATATGATCTCAAATCTCCCTACTTCCAAAAAGATCCCAAAAATCCTCCTCTTGGGTCATATTTATATTTTTTTAGGGTTTCCTTCGAGATAAGGATGGAATCCCAATCAAATCTATCTCTGAATTCATATATAGATACGAAATTATTGATTCCAAGTGATTGGATATGATTAGAATCGAAATTCAGATTGAAATCTAGAAGGAAACTAAATTTAGAAACTGAAATAGCTCTGTGTGCACAAGGATGTCATCCCCGCACGAGGCTGATAGCCTGGTGTTTAGAAATAGTCTCGCGCATAGAAATAGCTTCGCGCTGAGATTTGCTAGGTTGATTAGCTTGGCGTTTTGAAATAGCCTCGTATACGCGAGGCTATTTTGCCCCATATGGCCTTGTTTTTCTTGTTCTAAATTTTTCTCTGCCTACAATCAACATAAGAAGTATTAATATTTTAAGATTTCAATCATTAAGGTAACAACATAGGTGGCTTATAATTTGTAGAAGTGGGTTCTTTAGAATTATCATTTTCAGATTATTATATCAAATCATTATGATGTTTCTCTTCAATATTTTCTTCTGATACGGGCTCATCACACTTCGCAAATTTATTTTAGCAGTTATCTCAGGTATATCATTATTAAAGGAAGAAGTAATAGCACTAATACTTTCACTTTACCTGAAGAGCTCGTATCCGGTTGAGATGGTAGCTTATTTTTTTCCTTTATTTGAAATGTAGAACTAAGGTGGCTTGTTTGTGATTGGATATCATGAAATGTTGTCACATTCTGACTGTTGGTCATTTATTGCGACTGAATAAATAGGTGTTGCGCTTGAATCATCTGATCCATTCTCTACTATATCTGTAAGAAATTCTCCTCAAAATATCTCTTCGATGGTGGTTGGTACATTGATGGTTGGTTAGAAGGTTGGATATATTGTTGTGATGGATTAGTGTATGGCTTATTTGAATGATGAAATTGTTGTTGAGGATCTACTTCCATTGAAGATTTGAATATTTCTTCCAATCAGAGTTATATATTTATGAATATAGATTATTTGTTGATTGAGGAATAGCGTTAACGGCATTAGCTTGTTCTTTTAATACTTTCTTAAAAGTGTGAAGTGTTGGACATTCGTGACTCACCATCTTGTAATTCGTAAATATCACAAACTTCCAAAACTTCTATTGCCTTCACTGTTTCAATCAACTTTGCAATTAATCTTCAAATTTCTCTATGATAGAAATTAATCGTGCAGCTATATCTTCAATTTTTCCCAATTTAATAAGTCCACCTCTATTATGGGGTTTTTCTAATAATTGGTATCTATTCAAAATATCCTCAGTTTTTCAAACATGAATTTTCGGCAAGTAATACAAGATAATCCAATACTTCCTCAACATCTTTGTTCAAAAATTTACGATTGCACATAGTTTCTACAAATTGCTTGATTGTAGTATTTAGCCCTTGATAGAAGGTATCTACAGTCCTCCATATCTCGTAACCGTGATGTGGATATAAGAGTAGTAAATCTTTAAATCTATCCCAACACTCAAACAATGATTCATCTTCTTTCTAACAAAAGTTGAGAATTTTTTTCGCATAAAATTTGTTCAATGTAAAGGAAAGAATTTCTTTAAGAATTATTTTTGCATCTCATCCCATCTTCCTATTGAATTGGGACATAAAAAAAGTAGTCATGTCTTTACTTTATCCTTAAGGGAGGATGAAAAGGGCTTAAACTTAAGTTGCTCTACAATAATATTTTAAAGATTAATTGTAGAGCAAACATCTTCAAATTCTTGAAGGTGCAAATATAGGCTCTCTGAATCCATTCCATAAAATTTAGGTAAAATTTGAACTTCTTCGGATTTAATCTCGAAGTGTCTCATGTTCAAAAAAAATGCTATGCATAGAGATTGGGTTGTCTTATCAGGTTGTAGATAATCTCATAAAGACCATACATTACCTCCATAATAGCTATAATTATCATTTATATTGTTATCTCCAAATCCGTTATTATTATTATTATTATGCATGTTGTTGTTATTATTAGTTTTCATGTCATGAGGTGTTTGGTAGATTGGAAGTGTGTGGATTTGAGTACAATCGAATAAGTCTACCGTTTGAAATTCTCCTTCAACTGGATATGCAAATTCAGAATTTCAAAAATTAATAATGTAGGAACTGTAATTTATATTAAAGTAGTAACACAATAATATTGATCCCCAGCAACAGCTCCAAGAACTTGATTACAATCTAAATCGTACACTCTCAAGTATAAAAAATCGACAAGTAGTACAATGATAGTAACCCAAAATTGTTCTCTCAATAATCGTTTTTATTATTGTGTTGACACTAAAAAGAAAAAATTGCAGAACTAAAGGAAATAAAGATTAAATTTTTTAATTAACTAAAACTAAAGCTAAAGAGTATTTAAATTTACTTGAATTAAAATTATTGGTAAGAAGGATTTAACTCTCCCATATAATAATTTACTAGATGTGTTTATGCTTTTATATCTCAGTTGTATAGATCACGTGGTCTTTCTACAACCAAAAAATATATCATTGAAGCACAAAATCTAAACAAAGTTGCAAACTTGATACTTTGAATAACTTACCCCAATATCCTATATGAATTTTAAGTTGATCTAAATATGCAATATGAATAACAAAAATAAACATTTAAAGTCTAAGCATATACCATGACTAAAGAGTTTATGGTATATCATAAACTAAGCAACGAATATATCATTAAACACATAACATCAAGACTCAAAATTATGTCTTAATTCTTCTAAAGATAATAGGGAATCAAAAATATCAGCTTTACATAATTAAATTAAGAACAACAAGCATAAAGATCACATATCAGTAAATTACCTATGGTGTTAACTTATCTGAACCAACTCAAGAATTTAAGTACTCATATTCATCATATCTATGAATAAAAAATTTTTTTTATTGATTTCTATGAAAGAGTACAAAAACTAAACTCTTAAATATCTAAAACTATATTGGTATCGCTCTTCTCTTGATGATGATGATATCTCAATTATATTGGGTATTATACCCATTTTCAAATCCTAATAAGAATTCTATTTGCAAGAAAACTCTATTTTTCTCTCAAAAATCTCCACAAAATCAAACTGCAGACGTGGCCTTCGACAACGCCATCAATAGCCACTCTTGGGTTGGCATTACAGTTGATAGTTATTGACAGCCAATAGATAGCTATCGACGGTCATACCTATAAAATTATAATTCTGAGCTGATACTTGAGATATGCT
The DNA here is from genome assembly GCA_036321105.1 of Dracaena cambodiana. Lineage (NCBI taxonomy): Eukaryota > Viridiplantae > Streptophyta > Magnoliopsida > Asparagales > Asparagaceae > Dracaena > Dracaena cambodiana. Next base: position 28,579,761 of record JAYEPQ010000010.1, on the reverse strand, counting down.
TCAATTCTTCGATTTTTTTGCATATAAAACCCTACAAAAACACTAGAAAAATATCATAGCAGAGAATTTGATTAATAAAAATAATTTTTTATTAGTTTCTAGTATTAATAAAAATAAATCGGATTACTCTTGCATTAAATTAAAATACTTATACTTTTCAAGCGTAATCATTGTGCTTAGATAATTTGATCCATTATCTGTTGTATCTGCATAACATTATCCTCAAGATTCCACTTCAATGGTGGTTGGTACACCGAAAATTGATTAGAAGGTTAGACATGTTATAGTTTCGGATTAGTGGTGGTTTATTTTGATGGTTGAATTGTTGGTGAGGATTCTACTTCTATTGAAGATTTGGATAATTTCTCCAACTAGGGTTATAAGTTTGCAAATCATGGTTGTTTGCTAGTTGGAGAACAGTGTTGAAGGTATTAGATTGTTCGTTTAACACTTCCTTAAAAGCAGGAAGTGTAGGACAATTTCTATTTTCTTAGTAAACAAATCTTCAAATTTCTTCGTGATAGTGGTTAATCATGCAGCTATATCTTCGGCTTCTCCCAATTTTAAGTCCACCTCTATTCCAAGATTTCTCTATTAATTGATTTCTTTTTCGAAATATCTTCAGTTTTCTAGGCTTGTGAATTTTCGGTAAGAGAATCAAGACATTCCCATGCTTTCTCAGTGCTCAGAAGTTCACCATTACACATGGTTTATACAAATTACCTAGTTACAGTATTTAGCTCTTGATAGAATATACTTAATAGTCCTTCATATCTCGAAGTTATGATGTGGGTATAAGAATAGCAAATCTTTAAATTTATCTCAGCACTCGAACAAAATCTCATCTTCTTTCAAACCAAAGTTGAGAATTTGCTTTCGCATATAATTTGTTCAATGGAAGGAAAGAATTTCTTTAAGAATTCTTTTTGCAGCTCATTCCATCTTCCTATTAAATTGGAACGTAATGAATGTAGTTATATGTTTGATTTATCCTTTAAGGTGAACGGAAAGACTTAAGATTTAGTTGCTCTGCAGTAATGTTTTGAATATTAATAATAGAGCAAATCTCTTCGAATTCTCGAAGGTGGAAATATTGGCTCTTCGCATCCATCCCATAGAATTTAGGCAAAAATTAAGCTACTGCAGATTTAATCTCGAAGTATCCCATATTCAAAGGAAATACTATACATAAGCGTTAGGTTGTTCTATCAGATTGTAGATAATTGTATAAAGACCTTCTATTGCCACCATGATGGTCATTGTTATCATTTGTGTTGTTATCTCCAAGCCCATTATTATTATCATTATTCATATTGTTATTATTAGTGTTCATGTTGTGAGGTGATTGGTTGATTGGAAGTATTTTTGGATTTGAGTATAATCGAATGAGTCTACCTTTAGAAGTTCTCCTCCAATTGGTTATGCAAATTTAAAATTGCACAAATTAATGACGTAGGAACCGTAATCTACACTAAAGTGTAACACAGTATTATTGATCCCTAGCAACAACAGCAAAAACTTGACTGCGATCTAAATCGTACACTCTCAAGTGCAAGAGATCGAACAAATAATACAAGGGTGGTAATTAAGATCGTTTTCTAGATAATCGTTTTGTTTATTGTATTAGACACTTAAAGAAACTAAATTACGGAACTAAAAGAAAGATTGAATTTTTATTAAATAAAACTAAACATTGAAGGATTTTAAATTATTTATAATAAAGTTGTTCGTCAGATAAGTTAACTTTCCTATATAATAATTTACTAGATATATTTATTCTTTTTTATCTCAGTTGCATAGATCATGTGGTCTTTTTACAACTAGAAAATATATCTTTAAAGTAAAAAAAATCAAACAAAATTGCAAACTTGATAATTTTGATAGCTTTCACTAATTAAACCTATATGTATTTTGAATTTATCAATTCATAATAAATCAACGATGAGATTTCAAAAACTTTAGAGGGGGTTCTGTAGGCATTAAAAAAATAAAACAATCAGCTAAAAAAAAGCCAAATGCCCGGAAGAGCGCACCAAGGAGTGCATCTAAAGGGGCATGTGGTGAGGAGTACAAGCCGGGCACCGAGGAGCGCATACCGAGGAGTGCGTGCCTCCTAGATGAGTGCATCTCATATTTAGGAGCGCGCACCCATTCTTGGCACATGTGCGCCTCCTATGCGCGTGCAACCTAGAAGCACAAATAGGGGAGGGTGCCGAGGAGCACTCTCTGGGCGCCACGGAGCATGCATGAAGGAGCACATGCCTTCTAAATGAGTTCATCCCATGCCAAGGAGCTCTCGCACATCCGTGTGCGCCTCCCAAGCGCAAGCAACCCAGAACTGCAACTAGGGGCGCACATCGAGGAGCACGCCCTTGGGTGCCTGGTGCCGCAGAGCAGCAACCGAGTAACACGTGCCTTCTAGACAAACACTTCCCATACCCAGAAGCGCGTGCATCCCCAGCAAGCTCGCATCTTCTAAGTACGCGCAGCCCCGAAGCACATCCAGGAACACGCACCTGATAGTCGAGGAGCGTGCATTAAGGAATGTGCTTATCTGGAAACCAATTTTTTATACATTTACTACTTTGTTCAAATTAATGGAAATGATAGAATTTATGGAAATGTGGTTATGTGCTTATCTGGAAACCAAATTTTGTACTTTGTTGAAATTGATGGAAATGATGCTTGCCTCACATTATCTTGATGAGTCTCTGGAAATGTTGGACTTGGAATAATTTTGATACTCAAATTTTGTACAACCTTTCTATCAACAATCTAAGATTTTTATGGTGACGAACATGAGGAAAAACTCAACGACATTCTAAATCAACCGTGCAATAATACAAAAGAGCATATACATTAGTTTCCAATTTCAAGAATTCCAATCAAAACATCACCCGTACTTGTTAGCTACAATGATTAAAATTTACTATTAGCAAATAAAATTTGCTCATCTCAATATGAACAAAAATCCAATCAAAACTGCCATTTCTCTCATATAGGAGTCAAATTTCATGAGAAGGAATCTATATGGAATTACGTGAGTTGAAAATTGGTTACTACAATACGTGGATCCTGTCAAGAAAGAGGGAGAGGGAGAATAATGAAGAGAGGAAGAGAGAGGTACAGAGAGGGAGGCAAGGAAGGAGGGGGGAGAGAGATGAAGAGGATCAATTTTTTTTTTTTTTTTTTTATTGGTGTTTTTTTTTTGGGGGGGGGGGGGGGGGCACGATGGGGGAGGCGAGGACCACATCTATGCTGCTGCTACGTAAGTGGAGAGAATGGAACTTGACATGTTTTAGTTGAGTTCTTAGTAAGAAAGAGAAAAGTAATTTGAAAATTTCAGAAAAAAAAAATACAATTTAAGTTAAACAGAATAAGAATAGCAAAATATAGACTAACGGGCGTAAGGAGTTCAGAGCTAAATCGAAAGTTTTGAATTTAAGAACTAACAAGTTACACTATTATGTAGTATGGGATTTCACTGTAATTAATCCTTAATTTTATTGTTCTCAGCCTCTCTCACACAGCAACCAAATCTATATCCAATCCATTAGCACATAAACATTTATATTATTAGATGGTGCCTCATTTTTTCAGTTCTAATTAATGCGTCTATTTGAATATGAGAGCAGAATTTTTCCACCTTATTTCCAGCAAAATGCATATGCTAGTATCGTTTCGCACATTAAATTTTTCCAAAGGAAGCGCTAGTAGTAGGTCCCGTACGTATTTTAAACAGACATAGAAAGTCATGAGTACTCGTCCACCTCTTACACTACAGTCCATATTCCCGGAAACAATCAAGGCAAGCACCATGCATCAACCGAGCAAGCTCTACGTACACAGTGATTAGAGCAACTGCACCAGGCGTTCGTCGTCAGTCCATCCCCTTGCTGATGCTTGTTCTGTACATGCGGGCGCATACTGGTCACAAATTCACACACATAAGCAATCCACGCATCTCACCAAAAGACAAGATAAGAAAAAACAAACAAAAACAGAAAGAGAAATAAACGTAAGAGACAATAGGGTCACGGGTGATTCTTGAAAGTTGAATCCCCGAAACCAAAACCAAAACCAAAATCAGCTCTCTCTCTCTCTCTCTCTCTCTCTCTCTCTCTCCCGTTTCCAGACACACAGACACATATTCTCTCTCACGCATTAAATCCCACCCCCCCCTTTCACATCTCCCGATGTCACCAAAACAAACAAAACTCAAAACAACAGAAGCCACACCCACATGGCTCCTCCTCCTCTACCAACTTCACCTTGATCAAGCAGGCAAGAGGAGCTTGAAATGGGTGACAGCAGCAGGTGCTGGGAGAGCGGCGGCAGAAGCGCGGAGCAACACGGCAAGGAGGTGCCTGCTCCGTTCCTGACCAAGACTTATCAGCTCGTCGACGACCCGTCCACCGACCACATTGTCTCGTGGGGGAACGACCGCAACTCCACCTTCGTCGTCTGGCGCCCTCCGGAGTTCGCCCGCGACCTCCTGCCCAACTACTTCAAGCACAACAACTTCTCCAGCTTCGTCCGCCAGCTCAACACCTACGTCCGTATTCGAAATCCTAATAAATTGAAATCTTTTATTTTTATTTTACATAAAAATAAAATTGGTGAGATGGATTGCTGTTGATGTTTCTTTACAGGGATTTCGTAAGGTGGTGCCGGAGCGTTGGGAGTTCGCCAACGAGTTCTTCCGGAAGGGGGAGAAGCACCTTCTCTGCGAGATCCATCGCCGGAAGACTCCGTCGTCGACATCGCCGATGTCTCCGTCATTCTCCTCCTCTCCGCCTACTCTGATCCCCCTCTACCACCACCACCACCACCACCATTTCGCTCCCCCGGAGGAGTTTCTCCACCACCGGCAGGCGCAGCAGCTCCATATCTCCTCTCCCCCGCAGAGACTCCTACTCCTCGGCAATGCGAGCAGCAGCAATAACAACCGGTCAGCACCGAGCACTGCGACAGCGGCTGAGCTGATGGAGGAGAACGAGCGGCTGCGGAGGCACAATGCGGTGCTGATGTCGGAGCTGGCGCACATGCGGAAGCTCTACAATGACATCATTTACTTTGTTCAGAACCATGTGCAGCCTGTTGCACCAAGCTCCGCAGCGAGCCCGTTCCTGCTCAAACCTCACGGGTTTAACTACAGTCAGAGGGGGGTGGCAGCCGGCCTGAACAACTCTGGTAGTACTACGTCCAGTAGCTCCCTCACTATTGTCGAAGAGCCGTCGGCGCAGATTATAGAGCACAATAACAACAACAACAGTAATAGCAGTAACAATAAGGCAGAGAGTAGCAGTGGGCAGCCCAGGCTCTTTGGAGTGGCTTTGACTAGTGGTGGTGGTGGTAGTAACAAGAGAGGAGTAATGCATCTGGATGATCCTTGCAGTTCTACATCGACGAAGCCGAGGTTGGTGTTGAACAGAGAGGACTTGGGATTTAACACAATACCATCTTCTCCTTCCTCTTGATTTTATCTTTTGTTTCTGGACTAATGTGCTAGCTCTTTAATTTGAGCGTTAGTGTTGTGTTTTGAGAGAGTGTTAATGTATATGGTGCAGCCGTTCATGAATGCTTGATGGTGGGTTTTGGGTTTTTTTTTCCTAATGTCTTTATTACCTTGATGGAACTTGAAGGAGATCGAGAAGGGAGAGGTAATTTGGACTTTGATTCTCTTTAGTCCGCGGTAGAGTGACGTAGACCTCTGAAATTCTGGCAGGTACTGAGATAAAAAGCTTTTCCCATGTGAGAAAGCTTGTACAGACTGCCGGATGTTTTGTTTTCACCTCTTTCTTCTGTCTTTCGTTCTTCAGAGTAATTTGTTTTCTTGTTCTTTGTGACTGACTGCAGGGATGGAATCATAACCTTACATATAAAGGGTATTTACAGATTTGTCCCTTATATCTTTATAAATTATAATTTAGTCTCTAAATATTCATATTTAGAATTTAATCTATCAAATCCTCTAAATTACCATAATTTAGTCCCCTTATGTAACTTCTGTTAGTCCAATTTATTTTTTGATCTGATTTTTCTATTTTACCTCTCCTTAATTCTTTCTTCTCTCTTCCTCTTCTTCTTTCCTTTTCCTCCTCTCTTCTCATTTTCTTCATTTTTCCTCCTTTCTTCTTCTTCTTCTCTCTTCCTCCTCTCTTCTTTTCTCTCTTCCTCCTCTTTTCTCCTTTTCTTTATTGGGTTCATTGGCTTTTCCCATTTTTCTTCTCTTCTATCTCTGTTCTTTCTCATTTTTCTTCATAGGGGTATTTAAGTTATTTTATTATTTAAAAAAAGTAAAAATTAAATTATGTCGTTTATTTGAACGGAAAAAGTAACGGAGAGACTAAATTGTAGTAACTTAGAGGATTTTGGGAACTAAATTCTAAATATGAAGATTTGGGGGATTAAATCATAATTTATAAAGATATAAGAGACAAACCTGTAAATACCTCTACATATATAATGTATGTTGGGATGCTATATGGGAGTTTCTAAAGGAGCACACTATTTTTCCTAGTGTGCCCAACAATCAGTGTATTTCTGGTCAACAATCAGTGTATTTCTGGTCAGGGCTTTCCTTTGCTAAGTGAGCTCACTAGGAAAAATGGTGTGCTCATTTGGAAGCTCCCTGCTATATGGAGTCGGCTGGGTCTCGGACCCGTTTCGAACCCGGATCCAAACGCCGATCAGGATCCTTTAGGCTTAGGCTTTAAATGGAGAGTTTCAAAAGGAGCACACTATTTTTGGTAGTGAGCCCACTTAATGTCCGTCTCGCTTTGAGCCCGCACAAAAAGTGCACTGAGAATAGATTCACTAGGAAAATTGGCGTGCTCCTTTAGAAACTCCCCTACTATGCACAGATCAAAAGCCAGTTGGGATTCGGGGTCTATTTGTAGAGTCGTGCTCTATGCAATTGATATCCAAACTCGATTTTGATTTTAATCTCTGGAATGGAATTATTATATAGCTTTTATGTATTTGTTTCCACAGTGAAACATTTTCGTAATATTGGATAAATAAACAAGTTTTCATTTGAATAATATACATCCAATCTATTGCGCATAATGTGCACTTGTTACTTTTTTCGGATTCAGACTACTCAGTATCTATCTGTTTTGGACGTATGACATCGTGTTAAGTCATGAAAAATTAGGAAACTTTTTGGAGAGTTCTCGAGCAAATCCGAGCAACTAGTACATAAAAGATTAGCCATTAAAAAAAAAAAAAAAAAAAAAAAAAAAAAAAAACTAGTAGATAAAATAGGCATGTTTTGGCCACCTTTGTATTTTCTATAAATCTAGATGTAAAACACTTGCAAGATACGCTATTTGTATATAATTTATTGCATCAGGAAATGGTATTTTTTTTTTATTAGACATGAGTATTGATACTCTCAAAAACTAATATTTCTATATTATTAGATTTTAATTTGAATTTGGAAACAATAGTTACATATTTGTCACTGTTTTGAAATGGTAATTGTCTCAATATAAAAACATTAATCGAAAAATTTATAGGAAAATAAACATTTATTTGAATAATTGTAAGTTTATTATCATATTTTCATTAAAAAATTATTATTGTTATGATAAATTCCTTATTTAAATTTTGTTAGGCATAAAATAACTTATACACTTTTTTACATACTTCATTTTAGTATAAAATTATAGAGATTAAATGTGTTCTCAAGTTTAATGTGTCAATAATTTATAGATATTTTTTTAGCACTTTTCAAATTTATCAGTCCTCAAGGTTCGTTAATTGTGAAAAAGTTACAGAAATACGGATGATTCGATGGATAAGAAGTTAAGCACCTACTACCAAACAAATCAATCAAACAAGCATGAAATAATCTCAAGAAAATTAATCAAGATTAATACAAAGATATTAACATGGAAAACACAAATGGCATAAAAAGCCACATATGAATTGTATTATGAATTTTAGATTTTATAATGACCTGTCCTATAACTGCTAAACAACCACAATTACTAGTATTAATTTAGAAGTTTCCCCTCTCTAATTCACTTGATAACCATGAATTAGATTCCGTATTCTTATCACCTAAGTGATCTATCCTAATTCAAGATTACAGGCACAAATCAATTACCAGTAAGAAAAATTTAAACAGCAAGAGTTTATAGCATAACCATGTGATTGATGTTTAGAAGCGAAGATGAAAATGTTAAAGTTAAAGTTAATGCCTTGATTTTAAATCACAAGAATTCCTCAAGCTTTCATCTATGAACTTGCAAATAGTACTCGTTTAGTATCGTCGAGAAGTCTTCTCAAAAACTTCAATTGATGGAGTATTTATAGAGTATATATACTCTTGAAAAATAAACTTCTAATCCTTCTCATTAATCTCATCCAATCATCCATGATCCAACAAATCAAGTAGCAATTTGAGCCCATCCAAACACTCAAAATCCGAGTGAAAAATAAATCTAGAGTCTTAATTTTACCAAATAAATGACCAGATCCGCAACTGTTGTCCTGAGCCACCAGTGACTTTACTAGTGGTTGCTCTTGATTTGGCTCAGTTTATGAGCCACTGGTGGGTCACTGGTAGGCTCACCAATTAGTCACTAGTAGATTAGCAAAAAAAAAATGTCACTAGTAGGCCTGAGTTTGCCCAACCACCTAACAACTCTTCCTTTCACTGAGTTGACGATATCTTCTCCATTTGATTATCGATTTGGCTAAACTTATTACAAAAATCATTCTAAATTTTACAACTTTGAAGTTAACTCCATCATGAGATTCAAGTTGCAACTTCATCAAATCAGTCATATCAGTCGTATTGATCATATCTTCTATTATCGACTCCACTAGGGCTCACTGAAAGGTCACCGATGGGCTTGGGTTTATCTAACCATCTAGCAATTCTTTCTTTCACTGAAATAACAATATCTTCTCCATCCGAGCATCGATTCGGCTAAACTAGTTACAAAAATCATTCTAAGCACTACAACTTTGACGTTGACTATATCATAAAATTCAAGTTGCAGCTTCGTCAAATCAACCATATCAGTCATATTGATCATATCCTGCTCATCGTCTCTATATGAAGTGCTCAATTGCTTTGCCTTCCCTCTATGTTTTTGACATATTTTGCCATATATGTAGGATAAAAAATCTTAATACCTATTGGCAATTTTGTAACAAAAACCATTTGTTCAGCGCAACAACAAATATCCTTCTACCTAAAACAGTAAACAAGACCATGTGCAGTATCATCAAATTGTATAAAGAAAATACTACATATTCATACATATGATACAAGGGCATCATAAAATAAATATAGCACCCTTCATGTATACTCCCTCACTTAACCCAACTTATCTTAGTTTGACCCTTTTTTGTCTGAAATTGACACACACATACACACACGCATAGAAAAACGATATATATATATATATATATATATATATGAGAAAAATGGAAATGAGCTGACAGCTCACACAAATTACCTGAGCTGCAGTTTATTTCCACTATCTTCAATAATCTTTTTTAAAAAATTTCTTTTGGATTATGATCTCGACCCCCTAGGGTTCATTCATACTCAATTTCTTGGGTTTTAGTTTTGATTTGAACCTCCATCAAATTAATAAAAAATTAACGGTTTTCAATGAATAAAATATTTTGTATGCACTTGATGAAAGGGTAAATGAACTCTAAAACTTATGAAATTTAATCCGAAAGAAGTTAAGAAGGTAGAGATTATAATTGTAAAAAATAATTAAATAAAAATCATTAGATCATTATAATTTTGCTGCTAGCTCACGTAACTTTTCCTGAGCTGGCGGCTCACCTGCAGTAATCCCTATATATATATATATATATATATATATATATATATATATAAGGGAGCCACTCAAAGAGTTCACACTTTAAATTCAAACTAATTGTATTCATCTTGAATAGATATGCACACGAGTATAAAACTTCAAAAGTAATGCTTCAATCTCATGTGTTAGAGATTTTCAAAATAAAAACATCACACTAGTCATGTAAAGACACATCGTATTTTATGCAATATATTTCAACTTTCAGTACATGAACATGATTCTGAGGTAACAATTCCCCTCAATAAGATATTCAAGATTTTTTTTTTTTACTTATTCAGCATTTCTCATCTTCGATGAGTTTATACGTCCGTAAAAAAAACCTTCTTTCCGCTCCACATCTTATTTTAATGAGCTTATATCCTTTATTTAGTGATGGTGACTTTCACTTTTATGAGAAGTAAGCTTGTTATTGAATATAAAAACAAGTCATTATCAATATTGCTAGTCCTTTTCCACCATTAGGAATAAACAACCTCCTTGAATATTTTTCGGTTTCATCTGATGGAATAACAAATGCAAGAATCACACTAAAATTAAATACTTGCAATAGACTTAGTTACTTTACTATTTATATTACATATGAAAGTTATCAATACTTGAATATTAACAAATCTACCATCAATATTGGTATATATTCACATACTAAATCACCCTCAAACAAAGTATGTAGTAAAGTATAAGGATATCGTATACAACAACATTAGGAAAAAAAATATGCATACAATATATGTTTTAGGTTGTACGGTCAAGTGTGCTTACTGATTTACACAGACTTCTCTAGTACTCCTAATATGAGTAAATTTTCAGCGTCAAGGGATTACATCTTAGAATTTTTTTTATCCAAATCTATAATGTGCTCATTTTCAGTTGCTTTCAAAAACAGAGGCGTTACCTGGGGCACAATCTGAAAGTGGAGGTGGCGTGTACAAGGCCAAATTTTTTCAATTTGAGCCAAGAGTCGAGTTGGCTATAATAAATAATAGAAATAACTACCACATATACAAATACAAGAAGGCTCTACATTATCTATTAAACTTGAAGTTTATGCATGAAGGAGGATATGATAACTAGCCCACTAACAAAAACAAAAGTGGCATGGTCGATAGAGTATTGGTCTATGTAACTAGAATGGGAAGGCATGTAAGCAAAAGACGTATCTGAGTCTGGTGTCGGAACTACCGACGTCGTTGATGGTAGACGTGGATCGATCATACTAGTCAAAACATAAGAAAGACAAGTAGAGCGGAAGCAAGTAACATGATGTAACATGTAAAAATCTTGCAAGTAATCATATGGTAAATATGTATATGCAAATCAGATCATCATCTAAGTCAATTATTGAAACTAAAATGAGGGATAAAATGCACACTATTACCCATATCGTATAAGTACCAGTATATATCAGGGACCCAGCTCGAACCCATGGCACTGAACCATGACAGCACCGCTACGTACTGCTAGATAAACCTCGTACTATAAAATAGTAACAAACATCACCCTTATGGGGATTTAAATATCAAATTGTGGTTTAGTACTATGTGGTGCTGCTGCAATATATGTCCTTAGTACCTAATTAGAAATGACCAACTTGATTCTTATACGATACGGTTCTTATCCATCATATAGTTCTCCAAATCCCTATGTCAATGATATACAATACACATGAATCAATGGGAACATATGGCTTGCCAAGTTAGATGTGTACATATCCTTTACTAAAAACTGAAATTCAAGAATCAATTTAATTTAGGATCACTTACACACATATCATGAGAATACACTATTTTTTATGTAATCAAGATATATGAATCTTGTCATCATTTTCTCATGAATGATCATACTCATCATGTATCAGGTATGAAGATTTAATCAATCATGTCAGATTATCAGGTTCAATTATCATCTATTATGTTCCATGCATCAGGTACATATATGATGCAAACTACATTAAGTACCAATCAATGCCATGTCATGCATTGTATTTCTTGTCCAAATAGAGTATTAAGATCATGTCAAGATTTGTGTCCAATGGTTAAGATCGTGTCAAGATTTGCATGCCAATAGTGTTGATCGAATTCAAGTATCTCGTACCAGATTATAGATCTATGTGATTCCTATATATTTCATGCCGTATTTTACATGTCCTGCACAATATTCTAGTACCAATCATATTACTGGATTTGATTGTCATATACATGAATACATATCTTATTTTTCATAGTAATTTACCCATCCATTGGCCTACAAATGCTACTTAAAGTGTAACTGGTCCAATCCTTTCGGAATATTTCTATTGTCAAAAGCCTGTTCACTAAAATATGGATCTATAAATTGATTAAATCTTCAAAGACAATGTTTGTGAAGATCAACTCTTCTGCTCCACTACACCTTGCAGGATTCTTCATGCATACCTAGAAAGACTTTTCCTTAAGAGTTTTGGCTAAAAGGTATGTTAAATATATCAGGATTAAAATATTTTGACTTCATGGAGAAACTAATTTATTTCCTAGAGAAAAGACACTGCCATATTTTATTAATTTCAAACATGTTAATTAGAATAGAAAATCTTAATTAACAAGTTTAGCGGATTTTAAGTTACAGTTATATATTCAATTGAATTAAATCATTACGCACAAGAAAAATAGAAATTTGATTATTTAAAGCAATGAATAGTGTGTTTCCAATATCAGATATCTATCTTCAATAGTGTGGATTTCTTCAGGAATATACACCTCAACTCCATTTTTAGATGTGAAATCGCCCCGAATTAAATAACAGCATAGTTTCTTGAAGGGTATCTAAAATGAATTTATTACCTTTAGCAAAGTATGTCGCCCTGTCTATTCTTCCATACTTCCATTCAAATGATTCAGCCCCATGATTTCTTGTTGTGTTGTCATTTAATACACTAGAATTTATAACCTCAACACATCAGGCATGAGTATCTATAATTTGGTTATCCTTTCAAAACTGAAATTTATTACTTTTCAAGTTTATTTACCATTTTAACAAATGTATACAAAATATTTTATTCATTGAAAACCATTAATTTTGTATTAACTTGATTTTTAAAATATAATTAATAGAGATTATGAAAATGAAGTGCAAGCTCAGATAACTTGTATGAGCTGTCAGCTCATTTCCATTATTCTCATATATATATATATATATATATATATATATATATATATATATATATATATATATATATATATATATATATATACAGAGAGAGAGAGAATGGAAAATTCACTGGCGGTGAAAAGAGTTTTACCGCGGCTTAGATGGCCCAGTACAATTATTACGCGTGGCGCCACTTAAAATAACAAATAAAAGAACTCTCTTAACCGCCCTTTGAGTGGTGCCATGTGTAATAATTGTATTGGGCACCTAAATGGCGGTATAGGAACTCTCTTTACTACTAGTGAATTTTCTATTTACTCATATATATATATATATATATATATATATATATAGAGAGAGAGAGAGAGAGAGAGAGAGAGGAGAGAGACAGAGAGAGAGAGAGAGAAATGAAAATGAGCTAACAGCTCACGCAAGTTACCTGAGCTACAGTTCATTATCATTATCTCCAATAATTTTTTTTAAAATTTTTCTTTTGGATTATGATCTCGACCCCCTAGGGTTTACTCATACTCAACTTCTTGGGTTTTAGTTTTGATTTGGTCCTCCATCAAGTTAACACAAAATTAACGGTTTTCAATGAATAAAACATTTTGTATGCACTTTATGAAAGGGTAAATGAAATCCAAAATTTATGAAATTTAATCTGAAATAAGTTAAAGAGGTAGAGATGGTGATTGTTAAAAAAAATTGAAGAAAAATCATTGGATCATTACAGTTTTGCCGCTAGCTCACTTAACTTTTCCTGAGCTGGCGGCTCACCTACAGTAGTCCTATATATATATATATATATATATATATATATATATATATATATATATATATATATATATATATATATATATATATATATATATATATATATATATATATATATATATATATATATATATGGGACTACTGTATGTGAGCCACCAAGTCAGGAAAAGTTACATGAGCCAACGGCAAAAATGTAGTGATCCAATAATATTTTTCAATTTTTTTCTCAAACTAGTATTTATACATCCTTAACTTCTTTCAGATCAAATTTCATACATTTTGGAGTTTATTTACCTTATTATCAAGTGGATACAAATGGTTTTATAATTGAAAATCGTTGATTTTTTGTCAATTTGATGAAGACCAAATCAAAACTAGAACCCAAGAAATTGGATGAGTGAACCCTAGAGGATGGAGATCATAATCCATAACAAAATTTCTAAAAAAATTATTGGAGATAGTGGAAATGAACTGCAGCTCAGATAACTTATATGAGCTGTCAGCTCATTTCCATCTCTCTCTCTCTCTCTATATATATATATATTTATATATATAATATATATATATATATATGAGAAAAATGGAAATGAGCTGACAGCTCACGCAAGTTACCCGAGCTGTAGTTCATTTTCACTATATCCAATAATAATTTTTAAAATATTTCTTTTGGATTATGATCTCGATCTTGTAGGGTTCACGCATGCCCAATTTCTTGGGTTTTAGTTTTGATTTAGTCCTCCATTAAGTTAGTACAAAATTAACGGTTTTCAATGAATAATACATTTTGTATGCACTTGATGAAAGGGTAAATGGATTCTAAAATTTATGAAATGTAATCTGAAAGAAGTTAATGAGGTAGAGATAGAAATTGTTAAAAAAATTTAAGAAAAATATTGGATCATTATAGTTTTGCGGCTAGCTCATGTAACTTTTCCTGAGCTCGCGGCTCACCTACAGTAATCCATATATATATATATATATATATATATATATATATATATATATATATATATATATATATATATATATATATATATATATATATATATATATATATATCATCTAATGGCTTCCTTGTAAAGTCTCTCTCTGATTGGCTAAACAAGGAGGCAGCCACCTTGTATGGCAGTGGAAGAAACTAGCTATGTAGTTTTTCGCTTTTGACTAATAAATTTTTTATTTATTATTTCCCGATTTCGAGTCCGACCGATATTTTTCAAATATTACCAAATTAATATAGGATGTCATGCTCAACAAAAGAAACATTAGAAAGTTTAATTTGTTTATCATTTTGATGTTTAGAATAAGAGAAATAATTTTCCGAAATCATTAAAAGCATAATTTAATATTCTTAAATTAGCAAAATTTGGGAATAGTTTGAGGTCTTCTTGAAATTTTTTTAAAAATCATTAATATGGTAAAACCAATAAACATGTAGTCTGAATATTATTTGGAGTTATGAATTTAAATTTATGGTTGCCGAAAGAAATTTGGTGTCCATATTGACCCGCGGTAACTCTAATTTAACACAATCGCACTCAAAAGAAGGATACATTTAACACAAAATTTTAGAATATTACATCCTACCCACCTAATAAAAAAAATGTTGTCTTCGAAATTCTAAATTCAGGGACATGACAATATATGTATGTATGTACATGGATATGAATGAAATTAGCAAATCTGATCATAAAAAAAATGTATGGATCTTGATCTCATTCTCAAACTCTCAAATAGATTCTCTTGGTGACTGTGCATCCCACAAAACAAAAATCAATGTTATTACTTGGTTCTTTAAGAGTTTCTTCTGTCGGTCAATGATCACTACATGTTTCTTCTTATACTTTTTGGTTTGATTTTAAATTCGCCTCTTATAGATCTATTACTCTATACTCTTTACTTAAAAACTTTCTCAACTTTGATATGTGAAATACATCATAAACAGTTTTCATTTCTGGTAGTAATGATAATTCGTAGGTAAGATTTCCAATTCGTTCTCAAGATTCTATTTGGGATGAAGGAATGAAAATGTAAGGCAGAGTTTAACCAGAAATAACTACTACCAATTTGGGATGCTACGCCATCCTGATTAAGGTGAAATAGATAAAATACAAGCTATAAATATCTTGTAAAGTCCACTCCTCCCTAGTATATAGCTATAATAGATGTTAGAAGAGATGCAAGTCTTGACTGTTACCATGCTAATATAATAGAACTGCGAATGGTGGAGATACAAGATCAGAAATGAATTTATAACTGATTATAATATTCAATCACATAAATAAGATCTTAATGAGTGACTGTAAATATTGGCACCAGAGAATAAATCTCTACAATTGTTTTGCCAACTCAAGAAGACTTGTAATATATATGAGATTCAAGACATAAACCACATTAGGTTTAGGTTCAGATGGAGAATGTCAGATTGGAGCGATCAACAAAGTTAGTAGAGTAAGACAATCAATTAGAAAAATAAAGCCGAACTTGGGAGAATAAGATAATGTTATGTTCTGGCATTATGAAATCTATCTTCAGCTCATATAGTTTATTATCAATTTCTTGTCATATGCTTTCCAATCTGACTAATTCTACAAGATTCTCAGCTATCACGGTCTCTTGATATCCCTTACATTTACTCTCCGTCAGGTTGTCCCTTATCTTCGATTCATTTGCTGAGTTAACCTAGCAGACTAAGCTTATCTTACCAAGTCCACTGGTATAAATTATAGTAATTCATTAATATTTATGTCATAATTTTTCTTTTTATTCAAAAGTGCATACTTCAAGTCATATCTCCTATATTTAGTTTTCCAATTCCTCTTCAAGAAAAAATCCAGGCGTGACAGTCATCCTCCTTTTTCTCAGGGAACTTAAAAGCAAGACCTAAGCACTAAGAATCAATTGAAAGGGGTATAAATATATCAAAATATTGAATAGTCATAATGTGGAGTTAAGATCAAATGATAATTAATGGATAATGCATATGCATGTGTAGCAGAAATCTATTGCCAACTCTTTCCAGGACCAAATTAGCTAAATCACTTAGACTAATTCAACAAACCTGGCCCTGATGCCACTCTATAATGCCCTCATTTTAAAGTTTTTTTCAAAAACAAAGGTGTTACCTACGGTACGATCTGAAATTGGAGGTGGCGTGTACAAGGCCAAATTTTTTAATTTGAACTAAGAGTCAAGTTGGCAAAAATAAATAATAGAAATAACTACCACACACACAAATACAACAAAGCTCTACATTATCCATTAAACTTGAAGTTTATACATGAAGATACAACTAGCCTACTAACAAAAATAAAAGTGGCCTGGTGGATAGCATATTGGTCTACGTAACTAGAATGGGAAGGCATAGTAAGCAAAAGAAGGACCTAAGTCATAGTAAGCAAAAGAAGGACCTAAGTCTAGTGTCAGTATTACCGATGCCATCGGTGGTAGACGTGGATGATAGGTGGTCTCCTGAATTGATGTTGATGTGAGTCCGGCTTGGGTCTAGTGATGAAATAGCGTCTGGATCCTCAAGGACCAATGTCCAGAATAAAGATGGAATCAAACAAGCTGGATGTTTGCTATGAATTGCCACCACTAACCTCCATTTGTCTTGGTCAGTTTGATCGGGCTCTACCACTTTTGGAACTTTGGGCTGAGCTATGATACAAATATTGCACTAATTAAATGCATGTCTCACCTGGCCACTTTTCAGATACTGAACCATACCTACTCCATTATTAGTCTTCGAACTAAATGGTCGAGTCTTCATCTCGTGTCTGCAATCTAGGCTTTGGAATCCAGGAGATTAAATCTGACAATTAGCATGTATACAAACAAGGTGTACTTTCACAATACAAATATCAAGTACTTGTGAATACAAGTGTCCAGTATCGATCATACCAGTTAAAACATAAACAAGATAGGTAGTACGGAAAAAGTATCATGATTTAACATGTAAAAGTCATGCAAGTAATCAAATGGTAAACATATATATGCAAATCAGATCATTATCTAAGTTAATTATTGAAACTAAAATGAGAGATAAGATGCACGCAGTTACCTATATCGTATAAGTGTTCGTACATACTCGGGACTCGGCCCAAACCCATAGAGCTAAACCATGACGCATTGCTAGCTGCTACTAGACAAATTCTGTACTATGAAATAATAACGGACTCCATCCTTATGGGGATTTAAATATTAGATTGTAGCGCGGTATCATACGATGCTACTACAGTATAAGTTCTTAGTAGCTAACTAGAAATGACCACCTTGATCCTCATACTATACAGTTCTTATCTATCATGTAGTTTTCCAATCCCCATATCAGTGATATATGATGCACATGAACCAATGAGAACATATGGTTTGCCATGTCAAATTGCATACATATCCTTTAGTAAAAATTGGAATTCAAGAATTAATTTAATTTAGGATCACATACATATGTATTACGAGGATACACTATTTTCATTTAATAAAAACATATAAACCTTACCATCATGTTTCCATGAATGATCATACTTATCATATATCAGGTATAATGAGTTAATCATTCATGTCAAATTAACATGTTCAATTATCATATATCATGTTTCATGCATCAGGTATCATATAGCATGCAAACTATACAAAGTACCAGTCATGTCATGTATCGTATTTCTTGTCCAAATAGAGTATTAAGATCGCATCAAGATTTGTATGCCAATGGTGCCAATCAAATTCAAGTATCTTGTACCAAGCTCTAGATCCATGTCATTCCTGCCATATTTTACATGTCCTGCACAACGTGTCTAATATTATATCAACCATATTACTGGATTGTGATTGTCATATACATGAATACATATCTTATTTTTCATATTAGTTTACCCATCCATTGGCCTAGAAATGCTACTTAAAGAGTAACTAGTCCAATCTTTTTGGAATATTTCTGTTGTTAAAAGTTTGTTCACTAAATATGGATGTATAAACTTGTTAAACCTTCAAAGACAACGTTTGTAAAAAATCAACTCTTCTGCTCCATTGCACCTTGCAAGATTCCAAAGATTCATGCATACCTAAAAAGACTTTTCTTTAAGAGTTTTAGCTAAAAGGTGTGTTAAATATATCAAGATTAAAATATATTAGGATTATATCAACCATATTACTGGATTGTGATTATCATATACATGAATTTATATCTTATTTTTCATACTAGTTTACCCATCCATTGGCCTTCAAATGCTACTTAAATAGTAACTAGTCCAATCCTTTTGGAATATTTCCATTGTCAAAAACTTGTTCACTAAATATGGATCTATAAATTGATTAAACCTTCCGAGACAACGTTTGCAAAGATCAACTCTTTTGCTCCACTGCATCTCGTAGGATTCCAAATATTCGTGCATACCTAAAAAGACTTCTTTTTAAGAGTTTTAGCTAAAAGGTATGTTAACTATATCAGGATTAAAATATTTCAACTTTATGAGAAGCTAATTTATTCCCTAGAGAAAAGATACTATCATATTTTATTAATTTCAAACATGTTAATTAGAATAGAAAATCTTAATCAAGTTTAGTGGATTTTAAGTTACAATCTATATTCAACTGAATTAAACCATGACGCATAAGAAAAATAGAAACTTGATTATTTAAAGCAACGAATGGTGCGTTTCCAATATCAGATATCCAAACATCTCCAATAATATGGATTTCTTCGAGAATATACATCTCAACTTCTTTTTTAGATGTAAAATTGCACTGATTAAATAATAGTAAAATTTCTTGAAGGGTGTCTATATTGAATTTATTACCTTTAGTAAAAATATGCCATTTTGTCTAATCTTCCATACTTCCATTCAAATGATTCAGTCTCATGATTTCTTATTGTACTGCCATTAAATACACTAGAATTTATAACCTCAACGCATCATGTGAGTATCTATAATTTAGCTATCCTTTCTTAATCAAGAATTATACTATTTATTAATGACGTGCAGTAACATGATACTTTGCTAAGGAAGCACGAGTGTTTGTGTGTGTTTATATATATTTGACAAATATGTGTTCTGTTATGTATAATTTATGCATATAAGATGTACTTTTAATATAGACAGAATCAAATATTTGTACTATATTTATTAAATATAAATATGTGTGATATTTAAATATTAATAAATAATGACAACATATTCTATTTAAATTTATCGAAAAGAGGTGAACTACGAGAAAGATCTTGGATTTAATTTTCAAACACCTTAATTTTCTATAACTTGCTAAAATATAAACTCACAACATTTCAATTCAGCAAAAGAGAAATTGAAACAAAGTACTCCAAATTGATTTAAACAAATAAGGAACAGAAAAATAGAATTGAATAAATGTTACTTATCACAGCTTGTCATCGAGAGATAGTTGTCACCGCAATATATATATATATATATAGAGAGAGAGAGAGAGAGAGTTAATCAATTTTTAAGTTTTTATTTATTTTCTTCTTCTCTGAAATTCCTTATAAATTTTTCTCTACATGTACTTTGTAAGTTTTGTTCATTTTCTTTCTTTCTTTTCGTTTGAATGAATGAAGATTGAAGGGAAGATGAAGGAATCATACATATGTATCATTTAATGGCTTCTTTATAAAGCGTCTCTCTCTTTCATTCACTAAACAAGGAGGTAACCACCTTGTATGATGGTGGAAGAAACCAGTTATGAAGTTTTTTCTCTTTTGAGTAACAAATTATTTATTTATTATTTTTTGATTTTGTGTCCGATTGACATTCTCTAAATATTACCAAATTAATACAGGACGTAATACTCAAAGAGAAAAATATTAGAAAATTATCTGATTATTATTTTGATGCCTCTATTGTGAGAAATAATTTATCAAAATCATTATAAGTATAATTTAATATTCTGAAATTAGAAAAATTCAGGAATATTTTTCAGTCTTTCCGAAAAATTTCTAAAAATGATAAATATTATAAACCATTAACCACGAAAACTGAATATCATTTAGAGTTACAGATTTAAAGTTATACTTGCTGAAAGTAATTTTAGTGTCCAAATCGACCCGTAGTATTTCTAATTTGGTACGATTGGACTCAAAAGAAGGATACATTTAGCACGAACTTTTAGGATGATACAAAAACTTTATTAACTTTTCATGTTTATTAAATTTAGGCATACTTAGATTTTTCTGGCTATAACAGTAAGATCTAATATGTTCTAATTTTTCACAATAATACCATATAGGGATAAATTTTCTTTTAGTGGTATGTGAAAATCTTATCATTTACAAACTCATTTCGTAGTTGTACCCTATAGAGGTGTTGGTACACTTATCTTTGGATTCTCAACTATAGCTGTCTTCTTTTCTAAGGAAGTATTTGAGCTACAGTAGGCTTGTTTAGATACTTTCATAAGAATTTCACACTTATTGATATTATGATCTCAATCAAAAAGTATTTCTCAGCAGTGCTGGCATCTATCGGGTGCACAAAATGTGCACTATATTGGATGAAAAATATATCAAATCACCATGGATCAATATTAAATTTTATATTTTACTTTAGGAGCATGTTTAGACACTTCCTAAATAAATTTTTATTAATTGGTTAGCACTTGGAGCTCAATATATAAATATTTCTCAGCTGCGCTAGTATCTGTCGGGTGCACAAGTTGTGCACTATATTGAGTGGAAAGTATATCAAATCACTATGTCACTATAAAATTTTATATTCTACTTTAGTATGTTTAGACACTCCTATAACAATTTTACACTAATTGGTTGACATTTTGAGCTCAAAATATAAATATTTCTTAAATTTACTGTTATTTGTTTGGTGCACAAGTTGTGTACCGTATTGAGTGGAAAGTATATCAAACCACTATAAATCACTATAAAATTCTATATTCTTTTACGAGTATTTTTAAACACTCTCATAAACATTATCACATTTATTGGTTAACAATTTGGTCTCAAACTAAAAATAAATAACACTGGTTTGTAGTGCATATCTAGTGCACGAGCTGTATACTTCATTGAGTGAAAAGCGTATTAAATCACCATAGATCATTATAAAATTTTATATTCTACTTTAGAAGTATGTTTAGATGCTTCCATAAGAATTTCTCACTAATTAGTAGATATTTTGATCATAATATATAAATATTTCTCAACTGTGCCAGTATCTATCTAGTGTACAGACTATGTACTATATTGAGTCAAAAGTGTATCAAATCACTATAAATCGCTATAAAATTTTATATTCTACTTTAGAAATATTTTTAGACACTCTTACAATATTTTCATATTAATTGGTTGATATTTAGTTTCAAACTGAAATAAATCACTTTGGTGTATTGTGAATGTCTAATGCACGTACTATGCACTTCATTTAGTGGAAAGTATACCAAATCACCTTAAATCACTATAAAATTTTATATTTTATTTTAAACGTATGTTTAGACACTTGCATAATAATTTCACACTAATTGGTTGACATTTTGATTTTAATATATAAATACTTCTCAGCTATACCGGTATCTATTTAGTGCACGAGT
The DNA here is from genome assembly GCA_036321105.1 of Dracaena cambodiana. Taxonomy (NCBI): domain Eukaryota; kingdom Viridiplantae; phylum Streptophyta; class Magnoliopsida; order Asparagales; family Asparagaceae; genus Dracaena; species Dracaena cambodiana. The sequence goes on along the minus strand of JAYEPQ010000010.1, from coordinate 28,557,454 downwards.
TATGCACTATATTAAGTAGAAAATATATCAAATCACCATGAATAATTATAAAATGTTATATTCTTCTTTACGATTATGTATAGACACTCTCATAATATATTCATATTAATTGGTTGATATTTTAGTCTCAAACTAAAATTATTTCTCTGCTATGTTAATATCTGTCTGATACACAAGTTGTACTCAATAATGAGTAAAAAGTGTATTAAATCATGATGATTGGCTGTTAAATTATGTATTATGTTTTAATTCTATGTTTAGACCCTTCTATAAAAATTTTAAATTAATTTGGTTAAATTTCTGTCTTAAACTTAAATTATGTTTTAACTTTACCATGTATGTTCGATGCACAGGCTAAGTCAAATGAGAAATTAAAGACAGAGCTTCAAGAAGTACGTGCTAAATTAGAGTTGAGATGCAAGTTGAGTTCGAGTCTATATTTCAAGAGCATATGGTTTCTTTTTTTTTGTTTTATATTGCAATCAAAAAATTAATTTTTATGTGTTTAATTGGATTTAGTATGTTTCCGAAAAAAACAATTTAATAGTTGCGTAAGACTTGATGGTATATTTTATCAATATTTTGGCATATTTATGTGATGAATTTTAATTTTCTATTCTACGTCCTTGAGATATGTATCAGTTATTTGTAAAAAATCACATATGAATGTGGTGTTCGAAGATAAATTATTTGTATATGATGATTAATGACTAAATAAAGATTCAGCGAAGATATGTAAAACTTATCATTAATAAGTGTATTTGTGATAACTAATATTGTCACAGAATTTAAGCAATAGTGACAATAAATATTGTCACAAATGATAGTTATTATTGACACTATTTAAATTTTGTCACTAATAATTACTTTTGTTTGACAACTTTCGTCGCCACTAACTATGTAAATGATATTATTATATAATATTTTATATACATATAGTGACGAAAATCATTTTTTTTGTGACAAGTATTATTATTACAAATTAGTTTTAGTAACGATCACATTCATCACTTCAAAAGTCATAATAGTGACTATATGGTAACTTTTCTGTGACAAGTATAGTTGTCACAAATTAATATTTAGTGACAATCAAACTCGTCACTAAAGAGACATACAGTAACATATGATAACGTTTCAGTGACAAGTTTTATTATAACAAATAAGATTTAGTGACGATAAAAATTGTCACAAAAAGAAGCATTATGGTGACAATTTGTTAAGCTTTTTGTGATAAGTTAAAGTTGTCACTGAAAACTAGATTCGGTGATGAGGCGCAAAAGATATCACAAAAGGTTTCAATGATAGCCACATATGTGACAATACTTGGTCGTTACTAAATTCGTAACTAAAAACTTTTAGTGACGATTTAGAATTTTTAGTGACGACTTTTGTTATCACAAAAACCCTATATTCTTATAGTAAAATGCTATTTGTATATAATTTATAGAATAGAAAATTTAGGGAATGATATTATTTTAATAAGACTTGAGTATTGATGCTCTTGAAAACTAGTATTTCTATGTCATTAAATTTTAATTGGAAACTATATTTTCATATTTGTCACCATTTTAAATGGTTGTCATTCATAGAAATTTTTATTTAAAAGTATGTATTTATTTAAATAATTGTCAGTTTATTATCATATTTACATTAGAAATATTATTATGGTTATGGTAAATTCTATATTCAGATTTTGTTAGGCATAAAATATACTAGTACACATTTTTACACATTTCAATTATGATAATATCTTTGGCTATATTATTAAATTATAAATATTTAATGTGTCCTCAAGCTCAATGTTTCATAATTTATAGATATTTTTGTAGCAATTTTAAAATTTATAGCTATTTTTGTAGCAATTTTCAAATTTATCATTGGTACTCTAGTCAATAAGTTTCATTAATTGTATTTCAAATAATGTATTATCAATTATTTTAATTATACTCATGAGTATTGATCATCCTTTTTCCTTCAAGTTTTATTAGAGTTTCTTCCTCTACATTCCATATAGTGTCCTCTCTCGAAGCTATATATGGAGGTTTCTCAAAATTCTTATTATTTTGTTATAAAATTTTCTTTTAGTTTCGACTAAAAATATGGAAGGCTACTTGTAGTTGTATTCAGTTTTGAGATGAACTATACTCTTAAGTACCAAAAACTATCATCAACTTTTAATTTGTTTTTCGAATATTATTACCGTTAACTAAACTATCGCTTCTCCAGTTAGTCACCTAATTTTTAAGTAATTGTCTTGATGAAAATACCACAGCGGTCATGTGCTCTGCACGTGGCAGGCTAGTTTTAAAGTTTTCTTTCTTCTTCCAATTTTCTAATACCTCCAAATACTGTTGCTATGCTTTATGGATGTATTAAATTCCTTTAGGGCCCAATCTTTAGTTTTACCTTTAAACCCATAGTTTTTTTTATTGTTTTGTTTTTTTGCTAGTTAAATTCATGCACATATTTTTATAAAATTACTTAAATTGAGAACGTTACATCACAAATCGAACAAAAAAAATTTCGCAAATTAAAAATGAGTAATGTCATTTAAATTAAAACTCATTGCTATTAAACCCTATAGTACTATCCATAATGCTATTGTAGCAAAAAGAAAAATTCAAAATATTTCAAATTAGTTGTTGCAAATTAATTAGCCGGACCAAAAGAAAAAAAAAGAGAAGGGAATACTTGGACCGCACCAAGTACCAGTATGAACCACAATCGGAGCCACAAGATGCTGGAGTTCGGCGTAGTCATTTCAAATGATATATCCGTTCCGTTCCAAGAGGGACACGAAATCCACAGTTCCGAGAGATTCCCAGCCTTCAGGCAAGTTCAGTCCTCCCTCTCCTCATGCAGAGAGGAGTTTCTAACGGAGCACACCATATTTCAGAGTAAGCCCACTTCTCAGTGTGCTATTTTATGGTTCGGGTTCAGTTATTAAGTGGGCTCAAAAAGAAAAATGGTGTGCTCTTTTGGAAACTCCCATGCAGAGATGCTGTAGGTGCAGCAGTTTATCAATAGTGGGGTGGGGGTGGTGGTACCCCACGAGGCCCATCTCCTGAGTACTGATCTGACACAGGAAGAAAAAAAACACAAGAGGCGGACTGCAAAAAGACAGTTGCCCTGGAGAATAATCAATGGCTGTGATCTCAATGCATCCTCCTACACTCCCATGCTTAACATGTCCCTTCCCCACTCCTCCCATCATGTGCTGCACCTTGCAATCAATAAGGAAATATTTAAGGGTACCCCACCAAGTTTGAATCTGGTTTTTAATTTTCTGAGATACAACGGATTTTCGTCCCGTCCATGGAGAGATTTAGGTTTTCCTGTCCATATAAAGTGTGCATATACAGGTCGTTCAAAAGGACATTTCAACGGTACGTCATTTTTATAGACGATTATGTGATTTACAATAAACATAATTATACCAATTCCTAATGCTTGTATCTATTATATTATATGTTAAAAGGAATATATATATATATATATATAGGGAAAATTAGAAGAGGGCTGTCAGCTCATGATTTTTTCTGAGCTGTCGCCAAGTTGCGGCCTTCTATTTGTTGGGCCTATTTTCTCTTTAAAAAAAAAGAGCTGCATTTTGTTAAAAAGGAGAGAAAGTATGTGATGCAATACAGCAAAGGTAGGGTTTTATTTGCATAATTTCCTTCCAATTTTGTGCTCACCCAATTTGGGAATCCTCCGCATCAATCTCCCAATAAAGCCTCTATTTCAGCTTCAATCTCTCTTCCATCTCTACGCCCAATTCGAAAACCCGCCGATGCTTCTCTACCTCTCTCTCCACTATATGCGTCCGATTCCGGAAACTGCTGATGCCCGTCTCCTCTGTTTCCTGCCTCCTATGCTTCGATGTTGGGCTAGCATCCATCTCTTTTCCCAGAAAGTTTTGTGCTATGCTCTTTTGACTCTAGATAAATTCCTACAAGGCTTATATACTATGTAACTTTGATTTGGCTATTTTACAAGTTTTGTTTTATCTGATTGATTATTTTCTAGGATTATCGTGAGGTTGAATGGTGCATAGGAGACTTGTACACTACATACAAGTGTATTGCAACTTCTGTTCCAGAGATTTGAAGATGTTTTGACGAGTCACTAAGACTTAATTTGTGTTTGGTCAAGTGCTGTTTGTGAAATTTGAAGTACCTCATGTTTTTGTATATCATGCACGGTTGGGTGTGGTTGCTACATGTTGTGCGGTGCTTGCTGAATATCGTATGCTACATGTCCAACCCTAGATCAAAAGGGAGGAGATCAAAGCAGAGAAAGGGGCATCGGTGAGAGATTTAAGGGGAGGAGAGAGGTGGGCAGGCACAACCGCGCAGAAGGGAGGAGGAGATAGAGAGAGAGGTGGGACAAGGACATAAGGGTTAAATAGAAAGATAATTTGCAAATAAGCTCTCTTCTTTCATGTTTTTTATCACTGACTTTTTCTCCTCCACATTTGAATAGCTAAGTGGATCCAGCGAATAGGAGGCGGCCACATGGCGGCAGCTCAGAAAAATTCCTGAGCTGACAGCCCTTCACCAGTTCTCTAATATATATGTGTGTGTGTGTATCGTCAATTTATGTAAGTTACGTGAGTCAACGGTGAAAAAGTAATAAACTAATTGTTGGCAGTGAAAATTTCTAAGTAAAAAGGAATTTTCTATACAGAACGCGGAGCTAACTCCGTAGCTCCGCGTTTGGCTATTTTAGCCTCACGTTTGGGCAAAACGCAGAGCTAATCCATAGCTCCGTGTTTACTCCGCGTGAGCAGATTTCATTAGAATTCCAAATTGGTTGTGATTAAGATTTTGACTTATCCAATATCCAAATTGAGTCCAATCAGAATCCTAAATTGATTGTGATTGAGATTTGGGCTTATCCAATATCCAAATTGAGTCCAATCAGAATTCCAAATCAAGAGATTTAAATCAATATTAAATATTTGATTAGAATCCTTGATGAATATAAAAACCTTATTTTACTATTCCTATGGAAACCTTCTATTCCTATTCCTATATGAACTTTCAAACTAAAGTCTATAAATACCCTCTTTGAGGAGAATTTAGAGATTATCAATCAATAATAGATCAATCCATAGATGATCATCAATCTTTAAGAGATCTTTTGGAAGTTTTTGTGAAGTTCGAGTTACGCGTGAGAGTGTTGAACGAATCAAGACCAGAAAAGATCATCAAAAGTCTGCCGGCATCTTCATTTTCAAGAGAGAAGATCATCGTCGTCAGATCGTCAAAAGGAACTACTAGTTGGATCCCATCGCTACGAGATCCCACGTTTTTATTGTAAAAGAGAGCAATAGATTATAAATCCTCTCGTTTGTTATTTTTCATGTTCACTTTTGTTGTAATTTAAGTTAATTCAATAGAAAGAAAGCAACGAATTTCTGCTGCGAACAAACTGGCGACCACAGTGGGAGACATCTCCTTCACCAAAAAAGAGATCGTGGCACAATCTGACGTCGAGAGGATCGGACCCGACGTGAACATGCTAGTCGTAGAGATCGACCAGCAGAAGTACGAGGAGTATCTCTCCTCTGAGTCAGGTAACCTGACCGATACGTGACGTTATAGTCGCGTGCGCTCCAATACCCGAGGATCGGGTAATCGGGAATCCACCGTTAATCGGGGACCCGTGGAGACTGCGGCCATAGAGCCATCATTTGGGCAGGAAACCCTAGCAGAGGATGGCCTCTTTACTGTTGAAGAAAGCTAGGAAACTGGATTGATCAGAACCCAACTCCGAAATAGAAATCGGAGAGCTAGGCGAAAGGCCCTCAAAGCCCGCATTGAACGCGAGGCTAACTTCACAAATGCGAGGCTATAGTCCCTTGCAAACTGGCTCGCGCTAATCGCAAGACCAGCTAATATCGTGATAAATGCGAAGCTACAACTTGCGTTAATCGCAAGAACAAGCCAGCGTGTGATTCTCCACGTGAGGCTACTACTGAGTTTAGCGATAAGCGTGAAGCCAGTAAGATTTGCATTAATCGCAAGGACAAGCCAGCATGTGATTCTCCACGCGAGGCTATTACTGGACTTAGCGATAAAAGCAAAGCCAGTAAGATTTGCGTTAATCGAAAAATTTCTGATACTCGCGATAAACGCGAGGATAAAATTTCCTTAAAGCCAGCGTATGATTCTCCACGCGAGGCTATTACTGGGCCTAGCGATAAACGCGAAGCCAGTACGACTTGCGACAAACGCAAGGTTTTTGACACTCGCGATAAATGCGAGGATAAAATTTCCTTAAAGCCAGCATGTGATTCTCCACACGAGACTATTACTGGGCTTAGCGATAAACGTGAAAACAGTACTACTTGCGATAAACGCAAGATTTCTGACACTCGCGTTAATCGCGAGGATAAAATTTCCTTAGAGCCAGCGTGTGATTCTCCACGCGAGGCTAATACTGAGCTTAGCGATAAATGCGAAGCCAGTAATACTTGTGATAAACGCAAGATCTCTGAGTTGCGCATAAATCATGAAGATGATTGGCAAATCGTCGTTAATCGCAAAAATCGCGCTACACGCGAAGTTATGATTTGGGTAAATCGCAAGGATAAGCCAGCGTGTGATGTACTTTCTCCACGTGAGGCTACTGAACTTAACTCTGAAACTGGCCAAAGTGCCAAGATTCGCGTAAAACGCGAAGATAAGCCAGCATGTGATGAACTTCCTCCGCGCGAGGCTATCAGACCTAAACAAAAACTTGAGCCAAGCGTTAATCGCAAAGCCAAGGATTCTTGCGTAAATCGCAAGGCAAAGCCAGCATCTGATTTTCCACGCGAGGCTAAGGATAAAGAAGAAGATGAATTTTTTCAGAAACGCCAAGCCAGCGTAAAACGCGAGGCTAGCGTATAACGCGAAGCTATAGCCCAACTTCGCGTGAATGCTTCAGAATGCGAAGCTAACATCTAGCTCCGCGTAAAATAGCCTGAATATAGAATTAAGGCTGATAATTGGGTTATTGGACAACATGTCGACACCATCCTGAAAAATTTCAGTGGGCCCCTGGACCCTCTCAACAACCAGGTGGCCCCCACGATTCTTTGTCATCCACGGTCACCGATCTCAGAGATTACTTGACAAAAAAAAGAAATATGACTCAAGCTCAGCCACACTCAATATGTCATTGTGAGCAGCTCATAACAGCCATATCTGCTGTATTGGATAATTGCTGTTGTACTAAGAAGAGAGTGTCTGTATTTAACAGAATAACTGAGTCTCGTCAATATACTCCAAAGAAGAGAAAGAATGATCTGAGATACAAAATTAAAGAAAAAGAATTAAACACAGTGACCTCAAATATGGTCGGCAAGGGCAAAAAGATTATGGAGAAAGAATATGAGTCAGATTCAGACGATGAAAAACCTCATCATTTTACCTGGCTCAAATCAGGCGTTGTCGCCCCTCGGAATTACAGGAAACTTGTAAAAAGTTTTTATGATGATGACAACGATAATTCAGTTATACCTTCCCCACAATCTTGTGCATCTTCCCGACCACGAAAATCAGCGTTGTACGCAGTGGACAGGTCTGATGACATTGACCAAAGGATAGAAGCCCAAGAGCAGATGATTCGAGGTCAGCAAAAGGCCATTGATGAGCTCAAACTAATGCTTCTAAAAGTGGTCGAAAATACCCAAAAGATAGCCAACGATAAGGCTAAAACTTCTTCGGAACCGCCACCTAAGACAAATGAAGAAGATAAAGAAGAAAAGGCTTATTCGGCACATGAGGATGAAGATAAATATTCTTTCCATGATCTTCATGAAGAGAAAATGGGAAACCTACAGAAGCAACTAGATGCGTTAATGCAAAAAAAAAGAGCTAAACGAATCGAGGGTTTTAAGGCCATATCCACTTAAGCGGGACTTCGTCCCATATCCAGAAAAATATAAACCCCTCAAATTGGATTCATATGACGAGAAGGGGTCCCCAAACCAGTACTTATATTACTTTTTATCGCAGGTAGGTCATATAATGGGAAACGATCCCATAATGACTAAAGTAATTGCGAGCACCTTGCGAGGGCCTGCCTTCACATGGTTTATGCAGCTACCCTCAGGTACTATCAATACCTGGTTTGACGTTGAGAAACAATTTCTCGCACGTTTCTTTGAGGATGATACCGAAATATTGGTTCATTCCCTCCTTGCAACAAAGTAAGGAGAACAAGAAACGGTCAAGAGTTTTATTGAACGCTTCAGGAAACAATCCGTGTATTGTCGACACGGTATGACCCAGGAAACCCTGGTAGAAACCTGCAAGCATAACTTCAGAACTGGCATGCTGATAAGAATGAGAGCTGTAGAGTCTAAGAATTGGAAAGACCTGTTAAAGCAGGGAGAGCAGACGGAAGATATAATTCGCTGGATTGAGGAATCTCGTGGCACGAGAAACTCTACGAATAACAGGTCATATCCACAGAATCCTAAAAATAAAGGAAAGGCTGTGATGGCGTCTGTTGCAGATCCGAAGCCAAAACCTCAAAATCTGAGGTCAGAATAGGCCCCGCCAAGATAGAACTTATATATTCAAGACGGAGCAGACAAGTACTCTATTCCATCTCCTCCTTAGAAAGGACATGTTGAAGCTTCCGGAAAATGAAAAACCGGAAGACGCTGGTAAAACCAACGATCCTAACTATTGCCTGTACTATCGGAATGTCGGACACCCAACTAAAAATTGCTATCCTCTTAAGAACCGAATTCAGGCATTGATAGAAGCAGGGATTCTCACACTTAAAGAGGAACAGAAGAAAGTTTCTGAAAATATGGCAACTTTAGTAGTAGGAACCAATGAGTTCCCTGCCAGAGTGATCCCTGTACCAGTAGGGAAGCCAATATCGACACCAAGTATGGGCAGCCCGCACTTGCAAGCTGGCCCCTTAGGTATGCTCCGAACCACAGCTGTGATAAAATCATTCTCATTGGCTAGAGGCTGAATTTGGCTGGAGGTGCCAAAAATATTGATGATGATAAATATCATGTTGCTTCCGCTACTTTTACTAGCCATTAGAATGGCTAATTGAGTGCTAAATTTTTTTTGCCCAATGCTGTTAAAACGGCGGGAAGAGGAGATCAAGTTTCTCGCCAACCCTATCATACTCGGGGTAAGAGTATGAATTAACTACCCAATACTGTTAAAGACAAATGGAAGAGGAAATCAATTCCTCAACAACTCATCATGCTGAGCGAAATAGTATGGCTAGCCCAACTCAAACGGTAGTTGGTAAAGGCTAATCAAATCCGTTGATAGTTGGGGGTTTGTTAAAAATCCCATAAACTCTGTCATGTTAAGTTTCTACCTCTGACAGTGAGATGTAGTTCAAGTTACGCGTAAGAGTTTTGAACCGTCTCCACAAAACTCTAGGCATGTGCAATTAGGCGCCTCTGCCGAAATCTGATGATCATGACCCGATCATCTTGGCGTGTGCAGTTCAAGTTACGCATGAGAGTTTTGAACCGCCTCCATCAAAGTTTCAAGCATGTGCGATTCGGCACCTCTGCCGAATTTCTTGATCTTAACCTGACCACCAAATTGAAGGTCCAAAGTATTTCAAAATTTGCTAAGTTCTAAACCATTTTGAAAACTTTGGTGGGGGTTTTGTTGGTGGTGAAAATTTCTAAGTAAGAAGGAATTTTTCATACAGAACGTGGAGCTAACTCCGTAGCTCCGCGTTTGGCTATTTTAGCCTCGCGTTTGAGCATAACGCGGAGCTAATCCATAGCTCCGCATTGACTCCGCGTGAGCAGATTTCATTAGAATTCTAAATTGGTTGTGATTAAGATTTGGACTTATCCAATATCCAAATTGAGTCCAATCAGAATCCTAAATTGATTGTGATTGAGATTTTGGCTTATCCAATACCCAAATTGAGTCCAATTAGAATTCCAAATCAAGAGATTTAAATCAATATTAAATATTTGATTAGAATCCTTGATGAATATAAAAATCTTATTTTACTATTCCTATGGAAACCTTCTATTCCTATTCCTATATAAACTTTCAAACTAAAGTCTATAAATACCCTCTTTAAGGAGACTTTAGAGATCATCAATCAATAATAGATCAATTCATAGATAATCATCAATCTTTAAGGGATCTTTTGGACGTTTTTGTGAAGTTCGAGTTACGCGTGAGAGTCTTGAACGAATCAAGACCAGAAAAGATCATCAAAAGTCGGCCGGCATCTTCATCTTCAAGAGAGAAGATCATCGTCGTTAGATCGTCAAAAGGAACTACTAGTTAGATCCCATCGATACGAGATCCCACGTTTTTATTGTAAAAGAGAGCGATAGATTATAAATCCTCTCGTTTGTTCTTTTTCTTGTTCACTTTCGTTGTAATTTAAGTTAATTCAATGGAAGAAAAGTAACGAATTTCTGCTGCGAATACTAATCTTTTTCAATTTTTTGGACTCATGATCTCTACCTCATTAGCTACTTAAGAATAAGATTGCATCGGTTTCGAAGTTCATTTGTTCTTTTATCAAATAGATAAAAAAATATTTTCACAGAAAATCGTTAATCTTATGACTATTTGATAGAATAAAAAAAATCAAGATTAATACCCAAAAAAAATAGGTATGAATGAAAACTAGGGGGTCAAGATCATAATCAAAGGAAAAAAAATTTAAAAAAAATTATTCGAGATTGTGAAAATGGATTACAGTTCAGGTATCTTAAGTGAGCCGGCGATGCATTTCTATTTTTCTCATATATGTATGTTATTAAACCGGAAGATTCATACTCATTTACAGGTAGGAATTATGCTATGTTCTTTTTCGCAGGAAAACACAATATAGTCTTCATTTTCAGTAAAAACACAAATAAATTTCCATGATAGTTTTAATATTATCTTTATAATGACAAAATAATCCTAACTAATATTTTGTTTTAACTTGTCTAGACTTATAAAAATCTTATCTAATTATAATTATATTCCCATTCTTATAGAAATAATCTTCAGTTTTCCCATTTGCTAATTTTCATAGTTCAGTAAAATCAACTCGTTGTTTAATAAATTTTTATTAATAACTTACTGTTTAGAATCAACATATTTCTTTTAATATATTTGTCAATATAACTATTTTTTAGAGCAAAGAATTTAAACTAACTACAAAAATCACATGAAGTATGTGCTTATCATATTCATAATTAGTTATGAGGATTTAAATATAATACAACATTTTATAAGAGCTATATGATTTATTCTAATTATAGGGGCTGTTAAGTGTTTTTTTTTTTCTGGACAATAGAAGAATTATATTGTGTTTTAAAATAAAAAAAAGGACTAATTTGTATGTCAACCGGATTAAAGAGATCAATTAGTCATAATTCCTAGCAAACATACAGATCATACTTTGGCACAGACGAGGCACATTGCTCAATATATATAGCATAAGTATAGTATTTATTTTGATAGTTACATGTGCTAGATTCAAGGATGCTTAGAGATCTTAATATAAATTTATAAATATAAGAGAATTTCTAATACTAGCAGCAAAAACTAAGTTTGCAGTATGGGAGTCTAGATACGGTTACATTACGACTTTCCTATACTTTACCACTAGAAATTTTAAACAAGGGTACAAATATAGCCAATAGCAAAGGTTGTTGTAATGTGAGAAAAAACCAAAAGGAAGCTCAGAAGGCACTAGAGAGAGAGAGAGGCAAAGTTTGGAGGATTAGAAAGAGAATACTCTAAAGATATTGCTTTGGGATTCAAGAAAGAGGCTTTGTAAACAAAGTTAATAAAGCATCTTAATTAATATTCTTCCGATGGACATAGGAAATGCCTGGACCATGTGAAATCATTGTGTTGCTTCTAAGCTTTCATCCAGATTCGTATAAGATGGCAAAGTGTTCATACTTCTTAGCTCTCTCATATTCATATGAACTTGTTATGAAATAATTAGAATAAATCAATCTATTTTATTACAAGTCAATATATATATATATATATATATATATATATATATATATATTGTTGTCTTAATGTCAATACAAACAATCTAACATGCAATATAAGACTAAATTTAAACTAAATCTAAATACACGATAATTTTCTAATTTAACACTTCACCTTATGTTGGAGTATATTGTACCCAGTTTGTTAAACAGATTAAAAATACTCTCCCCTTGAAATGGATGAGCAATAACAGCAACAACAATAGTAGATAAATCACTTGAATCATCATAGTACATCCTATCCTACTATCGCAAGTTGATAAGTAGCAGTGTATAAATTTCTTTTTTAGAAACAATACAGGCAACATATAAACCTCTTATTTAGAAACAGTACTAAGTAACAGATAAATTTCTTTTTTAGAAGTAGTAGTATACAATAGATAATTTTTTTTATTAGAATCAGTAATAGACAGCAGATAAATTTCATTCTTAGAAA
>JAYEPQ010000010.1:28465008-28540008 GCA_036321105.1 Dracaena cambodiana | reverse complement strand
CTAAAAAGTAATATATTTTTATTGAATAGGATAAAATAAAATAAGAAGAGAATAAGTAAGAAATAATTAGTTAATTAAATAGGGGATAATTGGATTTGAACCCTAAAATCTAGAACATCCATCCTGCACCTAAACCAACTAGGCTAATAATAAGTTATTGTAGCTAATAAAATAAATTGGTCTAATTATATTGATTAATTTGACCCTCATTTAATAATTTAGATGAGAAATGAATCAGTTTTCTCTTGACCAATAGAATTCTATCTTAATTAGATATTTGATCCAAATAGAAATCCAACTCCTATAAAAGGGGATAACTTAGCTATAGCCCTTCCCTTCCCAAACACGGCCAATAAGAGAGAAAAATGCGAGATAAAAAAGTGAAATAGAGGAAGGAAGTGAAGGAGTTTAGCTTAATGAATTCTTAGAGCATTCACAGAGATTTTGACATCTTTTGGATACTAAATCCTAGATCACTTCCAACCTAGACCAGATGAGTTTCCTAACTCATTGTAAACATACTAATAACTATACATTTACTTTTAATGTTTACTATTTTATTTAGTTGATGATTGACTCATGTGTTTATGTTACATAGATATGATTTTTAGTGAAAAAAATCATGTTAATTAAAAGAGAGATTTTTATACATCATGACCAAAAATACAATCTTTTATGCCTTAATATATAGAATCATATTTATATTGATGTTTTATAGTTTTAATATAAAATGTACGATCAAGATCCAATTTTTCTCGAAAAAATTATTTGGAATGGGTGACAATCATTCTTACTGTGCTGTTTGTATAGAACGCTGCTGATAGTTCCTTTGATAACACAGACAGTCTTGCACTGGGACAAAACGCATAAAAGGGTGCTGCTGATAGTTGCTTTGGCAGCCGCTGCGACAACAACACTCTTTCTTAATTGGAACAATAGCTATTGAGGGTCGTTGCCAACAACATGCATATCTTGTCAGCAGTGATCCCTACCATTGCATTATAGTACATTTTTATTGATCATTTTACAATAAAAGATTGAATGAAACTAATGAAAATGACATGATAAAAATACTAATTAAACCATTGTGATCAATGATTGAACCATTAATTCAATTATTTAGATAATTTAAACTAAATGAATATTGAAACCAAACAGAATAAGAACTGACCAAATATGAAACTCTTATATCATGTGCTTGGTGATAGATTATTAATTACTACACTGTCATACTGATTCTTACTACTACTGTTATTGAACTCTAATGATAATTACCAATATATATACTGAACTGAATTTACTGAATAATTGATACTGAATTGGACATACATCAAATTTTGGGGAGAACTAAGAATTTAAGTGATTTGATAGCTGAACATAATTGTACCACTATTTTTCTTTTTGGGAGAATCCAGATGTACTTCGGTCAAAATTGTCACTGTCTTCCATAGAATAAGCTCCAACTAAATTACTATATTGTTTTTCTGGAGGTCGATCGAAATGTATTCAAACCAACCAAGTTCATATTATCCTAAATTTTTAAATACCAAAATTAAAAGATATCAACTGTAACTGAAAGATTAATGCTAAGACACACAAATTGATAATGACATGAGTTTTCCTATTATTTGTAGAACTTATCATATTTTCAGGAGCAGGCGAAGTAGCAGGATTGATAGAGTATTTGTTTTTAATGCTTTCTTATAAATTGAACTTTAGTACTTTTTTTTAGAAAGATGTAATAAGTGTCAGTTACATGTGATATTAGTGGATTGTTACATTGAGTTTATTTGAGATGATATTTTTCAGATTAGTGATAGTAATATACTTAGAAGTTATTTTTATGCAAAAAACAATCATCTTATTATTTTCCCTAGAGAAATTATTATTTAACTCTTGTTGCCCATATTTTTTTTAATGTGATTGCAATGCGTATTGAGACTTATCATTCATCACCGAACGTTCTACCTATCCATGTTATGGATAGTGAGGTATTATAGGTGATATTAGAGCCCAAACTCTTTAAATTGGTCCAAGTGATTTGAGAGGACTTGGATATTATCATAGTCAACATACTCGAAATTGGCTCAACTTTTTATTAGACCATTTTGGTTTAACACAGCTCTCTCTCTCTCTCTCTCTCTCTCTCTCTCTCTCTCTCTCTCTATATATATATATATATATATATATATATATATATATATATGTATGTATATATGCGCGCGTCCGTGTGTATGTATACATGATTTCACTATGTATATATGTGTTTACTTTAACTATTATTATCTAATGAATATTTACTTTACCCTATTTTCTTAGAATAATGACTAATCAAACTCATAGGAATGGAGCTAACTCCAATTCTTCTGTGGTAGTATTGATGCCAACGAAATATGTGGAGTTCTTAGTGTGACAGCCGATGCACAACAACATGCAGAATGTTTATGAGTAGGAGTGATGATAGCCTTTAATTGTGTTATTGCACCGAGAGATTAACGTGGTGAAGGAATTTCTAACTTTAGATGTCTTCATCCATCTACTTTAGAGACAGAAGGAGTGTTGGAAGTAGAGTAGTGACTCATGGAGATGGAGAACTTACTGAGGAAACTAGGATTTTAGACACAAATATGGTAGATGTCAAGATTCAATTGACAGGCATAACAAGGACTTGGTGGTAATCAGAGGAGAGCAAGCTACCCCAATCGATCTTGTGGGACGCCTTCTAACGAGCTTTCTTGGAAGATTCCTTCCGAGAATGCCTAGGACAGAGATGGAATAACAATTCATTAACTTTAGGTAGGCTAAAAAGGCAGTGGATGCATATGAATTGGAGTTCATTTGTCTAAGTAGATTTACACCTGTCAGAAAAAGAGTATTGTCTTCTAGATACTGGATCACCCAAAGTTTGAGTTCGTTAGAGGCAATGGTATTATAAAGCTGATAAAACTTAGAACTTGTCCTATGGATGGGGCACTAGCTTATTTGAATGTCATCTCATTAGAGATTCCAATAGTATCAGAGTTTATGAACACTCGAACATTTCTTAGGATTACTCCCCAAGAAGGATAGTTGAGTTCGTTGTTGACCTCATTCCTAGTATTGTGCATCTCTCAGGCTTTGTATCAAAATGGGTCCAGTAGAGCTAGAGGAAATGAAGGACCAATTGGTCGAATTGGAAATCTAAAGGTTTCATTGGATCAAGTACATCACTTCGAGATGCACTAGTACTTTTGAATGTGAGGAAGGATGGAGGTAAGAGATTATGCATTGATTGAGATGATTGAACAAGGTCACTATCAAGAATCCATATGCACTATCAAGAATTAATGATTTGTTTGATCATCATAGTGGAGCTAAAGTGTTTTTCAAGTTGGATCGCAAATCTGGATATCATCAAGTGGAGGTAAACGAATTAGATATTCCTAAGATGCCTTTCCAAACTTAGTGTAAATATTATTAATATTTAGTGATGCCATCCAGAGTAACAAATGTTCTTGTTTTTTCATAAACTTGATGAATCAGGTTTTCCTTCATCTCTGGATAAGTTTATGGTGAAGATCTGTGACACCCCAAAATCACACACTGGTGTGCCGAGTGTGTGTCCCAATAATAGATAGGGTATCACCGGTAGACACTCTCAATATCAGAGTCCACGAGACCATTACATCTAGAATCACAGGTAAGAGATATGGAAGCGTAAATGCAGGATATAAATCATAGGTTTGAACTATCTTCCACAACATCACATATGTGAATATAGCAATATCAAAAAACATGTATAAGGAAAGGATAAGCAATATGTATACAAAAATGTTGCTCATATAAAGTCAAGTATAGTATCAGAATATAATAACATAGATACTGAATATATACAAAGGTGGTCGAATGTCACAAACATAACTAGAAAGCTGGATACATATACATATGCAAGCCAAAATGATATATAGACAAAAGAGATGAAGATCCTATGAGACGCAGACTATTGGCACTCGGCCTGCTTTTGAAAGTAGGGATCCTTGAGATGCCTCAGGCACTACAGTCACTGTTGCTGGATTAGAGGTTGGATAATCTTAGGGGTTAGAACCCAAACAAGAATACAAATCTAAACTTGTACAATGCTATATAAACTATATAATAATGTGTGTGTAGGATGCTAGTAGGAAATAAAATAAAATATATGTGTATGAATCATGAAGTACAAGGTATGCAAAATATAATATGAATCACGAAGTACTTAGTATATATAATATAACATGATCAAATAAATATAACACTTCACAAAGTGATGTCGGTTTCTAGAGGTGGCTCTTATGAATTCTAGAGGTGGCTCCCATGAATTTAAAATGTGACCCTACTTTTTTGTATTGCACTTTGTCTTGAGTAGCATTTAGTTTCATGTTATACTTAGTTCCACATATCAATGCCTGGTTCCTGACTTTGAGGTGATGTCGGTTTCTAGAGATAACTCTCATAGATTATAGTGGCAGCTCCTATAGATTCAAGAGGGAGCTCCTACTTTTCCTATGCCATTTTGTTCCGAATAGCACTTAGTTCCATATAGTATTTAGTTCCACGTGGTACTTAGTTTCACGCAATTCCAATGTCGTATTCTAGAGGTTGCCCCATGGATTTTAGAGGTGGCTTTCACGTATTTAAGAGGTGACACCCATTTTTTGTGCGACACTTTGTTCCCAATAGTACTAAGTTCCATGTGGTACTTAGTTGAAGCACACTTTCGATGTCGGATTTTAGAGAAGGCCTCCATAGATTTTAGAGGTAGTTTCCATGGATTTAGGAGGTTGCTCGTACTTTTATATGACACTTTGTTCCGAACGACACTTAGTTCCATGTGGTACTTAGTTTCACACACTAGACATATATTAATAGCCACGTGAATTAAAATATCATGCACGACAATACTGACAAGTATAAGAATTATAAAACATATTCACGATGTGTGATGTATCATTTCCAAACAAGAAACCATATACATGTAATAACATGTGTAAATAAACATGTGCATGTATATCATATTGCTAGTCAAATGGTATATGTATGAACATGTCATGTATGCCTAAATATTAGCTATAGCAGGTTTGAACTCACCAATATACATAAAGAATAAGAGTAATTAAAGATATGCACATATATATCATATCAAAAGTCAAGCCGTATATGCATGGACATATCATATATGCCTATGTTGTTGCAATTTATGGATATGTCAGACTTCCATGCCTTGTTTTATTAGAGTAAAAATGAAATTAGAGATTAAGATTTGGAAAAATTGTAGAAAATTTAATTATCTTTCAAATAAATTTTAAATGAGTTTAATCAGAGTACAGGTACAATTGTTTTTCCATGGGCATGTTGCTAATGAATAATGGATCTAGTACAACACCTGAGAATTGTAGGTTATTTTTTGACTAGGAGAAAATTAAATTTAGAGCCCAAAATCTTAATCAGTTTTAGATGATTCAAATATCTTTCCAATAAATCTTGATTGAGCTTAATTAAGTTCTGCAGGAAAAGTTATGGCAATTTTACTATGGACTAGCTGCTGCTATGATGCTAACTTAGTACAACAGAAGTGATAGAACTTCCAGGTTTTTTTTGGGTCGAATTCGCTGTAGTTGGAAGAATTATAGTTTAGTAAATTATTTTTCTAATAGCACTGGAATGCCGTTATTCAGTCTTAAGATGTAAAACTTATATCAGTTCTATGATAAACTGCACTGTATATCTAGACAACTATATAGTATGTGCACATAAACATGCATGTTGTGATACATGCATGAAACTCAATATAAATTCAAGTTTGAGCATTTATACCTTTGAATTTAGGTTAATAATACATTTGGTATTATATATGGTAAGATTGCATCAACAAGTCCTAAATTTAAAAGATTTGAGAGCATATTCTTGCCACTTGTCAAATTAAAAAATAACCGATATTGATACAATTATCCTTTAAAAGTGAAGAAATTTCTCAAGAATTACATTAGGAAATAAGGATATATACTGGAGAAGATTTTCTCATTTTGATGGACATTATTAGAGCTCATTTGAAGAAGGTAAACTTAAGAACATAGCTCCCACGGCCATATAATGATTTTTAAGTCCATTATCAAGCTTGTTATTTAGTGAATTATTTGAGAAATTTGAGAAGAAATGAGGGTTGAAGCTCTGAAGATAAAATTAAGAGGAACACGAGAAGAATAAAGCTTGTTTTTTTTTAAATTTTTTTGAATTTATTTAAGGGATTAAATAGCTACTGGAATAGGGGTATGCTGCAATATAAAAAACCCTTAAACTTCATCTTAATTACAAAATTGTTATTGGATCAAATTCTATCCAAAATTTGTCAGAGAAAGCTTTTGGGCTACTGGAGACAAAATGAAATAGGAAAAAGGTTAAAATTTAAAATTACATTTAAAATGTATTTTAATCGAGTATGTGCCTGAAAATCGCTAATCCGGAATATTTGAAGAAAAATATGAAAAAAAATCAAAAATAATAATATAAGAGGTCCCTGCTGTGCAGAATTTAAAATTAAAGACAAGAAGAGAAGATATAACTCAATTTATTTAGTATTTCTCCATATTAATATCTGGACTCCCGTACTGATATAGATGATACAATAAAAACTGATATAAGAGTTTAAGAATTAGGATAGCTACATTTTACCTGTTTGCTCAAATTTTGCATCTTTCCTTCCATTGTAAAATTATTTGATTACAACGGAAATATTGAGATTACAAAAGAATCTGAGAAATAACAAGAACGGGAATATTGATTTATTCCCTTTTTTATGTGGGTTCGGGTGGCGATGGAGCCTCGCTGGTGCACTCTGTTGACCGTCTGACCGGAAGGGGATGGCTCTGCTCCACTCGTTGATTTCACGAGCTCCTCCGAAATCGTCCCAAAAATCCAAAAATCCAAAAGTCCTTATTCTGACTAAATTTCTGTATTTTATAGACTGAATCCGCTCGAAATCCGGCTCGAATCCTCTCTGAAAAATCGGATCACGAGATATCAGAAAAATAAACAACGGAAACATGCGGAACGGAAGCGGAAAACAACCCGCGGGTTGGCACCTGGGGGATCGCTCCCGCAGGTGTCAACCCGCGGGATTGTCCCGCGGAAATCCCTCGGTTGCACCCGCGGGAGAAATTCCTGCGGGTGTGCCTGCTGAGCAATTTATTATTATTATTATTATTTTTCTGTTTTATTATTTTTATTTTTCTGGTATCTACATAATTAACCCCCTCCAAAGTTTTCGAAGTTCTGTATTGAACCGTACTGAATTTCAAAATACTTTAGATTCTTTAATTTTGGCTATAGACCTTTTAAAGGATTTGGTCGATAGAGATAACTGTTAACATATTCATTTATTCAATAACAAGCAGAGGTGTGATTTTAACGTACTCATTAGATGACAAGCAGAGGTATGATATTAACATGCTTATTTTAAGTCAAGCAGAGGTGTCATGTTAACGTGCTCATTTTAATCTTAACCGTTCAGTGACATCTGGTATGACGGATCAGGGAAAGACAGAGGTGACATTAAACGTGTCTTGGAGCTCAACCTATTCAGAGGATCTGGTCGTGATAGGGACAAACTGACTAAACAGAGGTGACGGTTAACGTATTTAGCTTTGGAATCGGACTATCAGAGGTAACTGTTAACTTGATAGGGAGATGATTTTCGTCAGAGGTGATTTTTAACTTAACAACATCAAAAGCACGTTCATCAGAGGTTGTAATGTTGGACTTGATGAAGTGTGAATTTTCTTTTCTGTCAGAGGTGAAATCTTAACGTGACAGGGGATCGATTTAATTAGGATTTTATCTCTTTTGATTTTGAATTATGATGTCAGAGGTATGATTTTAACTTGACAAATATTTTGGAGGGTCACTTGCTCTGCTGGAGAAAAAATGACGAGAAATATTTTGTTGTCAGAGGTCAAATCTTAATGTGACAAAAAAAAAATTATCTGATTAGGATTTTTAGCAAACTCCCAGTTATCAACGGATTTGATTAGCCTTTACCAACTACCGTTTGAGTGGGGCTAGCCATACTATTCCCCTCAGCATGGTGAGTTATGGAGAATTTTGTTTGGGCTTAAATGCCAAACTTTTCCTCTTCCCTTTGCCTTAGCGGCTTAGGGCAGTGATGTATCTTTATATTCGGATAAGAATACTGTTGTGACAGATTTGTCGTGGGATTTTTAGCAAACCCCCAGCTATCAACGGGTTTGTTTTGCCTTAATCAACTACCATTTGAGTTGAGCTAGCCATACTATTATCCTCAGCATGGTGAGTTGTCGAGGGTTTTGTTTGGGTTTAAATACCAAAATTTTCCTCTTCCCCTTACCTTAGCGGCATTGGGCATTTCATACTTTTACCCTCAGTATGGAGGGATTGGCGAGAAGCTGGTTCTCTTCCCGTTGCCTCGACGGCATTGGGTAGTTCATACTTTTTACCCCCAGCATGGTGGGGTTGGCAAGAAATTTATTCTCTTCCCGTTGCCTTTACGGTGTTGGATACTTCATGCTTTTTTACCCCCAGCATGGTGGGATTGGCAAGAAATTTATTCTCTTCCCGTTGCCCTGACGGCGTTAGATGATTCATACTTTTTACCCCCAGCATATTGGGGTTGGCGATAAATTTATTCTCTTCCCGTTGCCCTGACGGCGTTGGATAGTTCATTTTTTTTAATTAATTTTTTGATATATATATATATTTTTGTTTGTTTTTTTTTATTTTTTGATTTTTGATTTTTTTGATTTTTTTTTGATTTTTTTTTTGATTTTTTTTGCAGGTTATGGGGTTTTAATTAACCGCCCTGAGCTCGTCTTTGGAATTGTTGTGAGCCCAAGTGGTACCTTTAGACCACACACATTAAATGTGTCGGAGTTAGCTCTAACTCCTTTTTTATTCAGCTTTGAGCTGAACTGCTCCAGCGTCAATCAACGCTTGGATTTTGTCTTTTAGAATAAAATAATTTTTTGTGGGGTGACCTACAATCCGATGGTACATGCAGTAATTTGGATCGTTAGTCTTCCCAACTTCTTCAGGCCTCTTGCTCTCCGGCAACTTAAACATCTTGCGTTTGCTGAGCAGATTGAACATAGTAGCAGTATGTTCATCCTTGAACGAATACTGCTTTTGAAGTCTGGGTGACTTTGCTGTGTTTCTCACAGTTGGCCATGTTTTCTCCTTCGGTGTGCTTTCTACCACCATTGCCATTATATCTTTCCCTTTTGAATGGGAAGACTAGAATGGAGGTTCATTTATACTGCCTCCGGTTGCAGACTATTGTTTTTCGAGGCGTCAAAATATTTCTTCGGCCTGTTCACCCTGCTTAAGCAGATCTTTCCATGATTTGGGTTCGACCGAGCCCATCTTGTCTAGGATATCGGTCAACAAGTTGTGTCTGCAGGTTTCCACAAGAGTGTCCTGCGTCATGCCATGTGGGCATCGAACAGAAAGTTCTCGGAATCGCTCGACATAAGCTTTGACCGTCTCACCTTCCTCTTGCTTTGCTGCTAGCAAGGATAGTATAGAGACTTCTATATCATCTTCAAAGAATCGGGCTAAGAACTCACATTCTACATCGGCCCATGATTTAATTGTTCCCTGGGGTAACTGCATAAACCAGGTAAATGCGGGCCCTGTTAAAGTGCTCGCAAATATCTTAGTCATGGTCGGATCATTCCCCATGAGATGTCCTGTCTGCGAGAGGAGAAGATGTACTGTTGCGACGAATCTTTACCGTCGAAAGACTGAAGATTCAACGGTTTATATTTTGCAGGATAAGGTACGGTTTCCCATTATATGGGATAAGGACGTACTACCCCCACCTCTTGCAACTTTTTGTGATGAAGAAGAGCTTGTAGTTGGTTCTCCATCTTCTCTATTTTCTCTGCGTGAGGGTTGATGATAACCTTCACTTTCTCTTCCTCTCTTGAATGCGAAGGAATTTCTTCATTCTCGTCCTCGCTATCCTCATTTATTTGGACATGCCGTCTTCTTTTCTGTCGATCAGAAATGGACGACGAGGATTGGCTCTTTCTAGTTTGAGCTAACAACTCAATTAAAAGTTGTTTCATTTCTTATATAATCTCCTCTTGCTGTTCGAGACGTCTTTCTTGTCTCTCAAGCCTTGCAGAGACTTCTTCTAGAAGCACGCCCTCTGATTCGATAGGAACTCTTTTGGACCCTGGAGTGATTTCCTTATCCGAAGGGTTGTTTCCAACCACCTTTTTGCCTTTATTAACCATATGTGATGAGGTGGCAGGCAGATCAGTTCCAGAGCACACTTTTTTTTACCGTCCGTATTCTTTTGGGTTCGGTGATCCGCTCAAAAATTGATCGTTTTGAGTTGCATTGGCAGTTTGATAGAACAGTTGAAATCAGCTGTTCGCATTGGCAGTGAGGAGCATTTTGTGAGGAATTCTTTTCCCAATTGAGATACTCTCTCAAATCTTGAGATATTTTCTCCTCTCTATTTGCATCTTGACGCCTCTTGCATCCCAAATTTGGTTCATAATACTGGAGAGTTTGCAATATTTCAGGACTAACCTCTTTTCCAGTATTAGATTGCTCTCCAACCCTTCTGTGGATTCTTCTAGAGTACCCACTAGTCTGAGTAGCTGTATGGGCTCCGCACGCCTCTGATAGAGAGATTAAAATTCTTGGTGTATATTGCGTGCTCACCATAGGCATGCTCGAAGAGACATGAGGGTTGTGTTCATTGAACGTAACCCATCGATTACATCTGCCGGATGCAACCCGCGGTTGCAACAGTGGATTTGTACCCGTGGGTTCACTCCTGCGGGGTGCAACCCGCGGTTGCAAGCCGCGGGATGCCACCCGCGGTTGGCAATCGCGGGTTGGCACCCGCTGTAGATACAAAAAAAATTTTTTTTTGCTAAGTGGGGACACCCGCGGGTTGCATTCCGCGGGATGCAACCCACGGGAGCTCCCGCGGCTTGCCACCCGCGGGAGGATTCCCGCGGGAGCTCCTGCTGGTTGCCACCCGCGGGAGGACTCCCGCGGGTGCCAACCCGCGGGAGCAATCCCACGGGTTGCCACCCACGGGAGCGATCCCGCAGGTGCCAACCCGCGAGTTGTTTTCCGTTGTTTTCCGTTGTTTTATTTCCTATTTTATTTTCCTGATATCCCGTGATCCGATTTTTCAGGGAGAATTGGAGCCGGATTTCGAGTTTCTTCGGTCTATAAAATAAAGGAATTTAGCCGGAGAAAAGGGGGGCTGACAGAGCGATTCTTTACAGAGAGTTGAGAGAGATCAGAAGGAGCGGGTCTTCTTCGAGAGCTCACAGATCCCCTTCCAAGTTGGACAGTCAACGGAGGCAGCAGCAAGACTCCACCGCCACCCGAACCCACATAAAAAGGGAATCCACTAATATTCCCGTTCTTGTGACTCCTATTTTCTTTTTGTAATCTGAATTCTCATTGTAATCAAGCAATTTTACAATGGAATCAAAGATGCAATTTTTGGGCAAACAAGAACTGGCGACCACAGTGGGAGCCTCTCTGTTCACTACAGAGAACGTTGTGGCGCAGTCCGACTTGGTACCCATCGGATCTGTTGTCGAAACGCTGATCGTAGAAATCGATTAGCAAAAATACGAGGATTTCTCTCTTCCTCTGATTCGGAGCCCAGGCGTCATCGCCGGGCTATGATGAACAAAGGTGAGGCGTCATCGCCCACCAAAAAGAAAAAGGCATCATCGCCTATTAAAACTTATGAGGCGTCATCGCCCGTTAAAACTGACTCTGTCAGAAAATATGTGGCGTCATCGCCTACTCCTAAGTTGAACCAAACTCTCACCCGTTCTTAGAAAAGAAACTTAAGGTGTAAAACCCAACGGGCCCGCCTCAACAGTGCCTCTGGGAAATTACAGTCAGAAAATCCAGCCCAGGAAACAATCTTGACACAAGCAACATCAGGAAAGAAAAATTCCAAAAATGGAAATCCGCAGGCAGAACTGCGGGTTGCACTGCACGGGGGCAACCCCGGAGTTGCAACCGCGGGTGCAAACCCGCGGTTCCAACTGCGGGTTGCACCGTGCGGGAGCAACCTCGCGGTTGCAACCGCTGGTGCAAACCCGCGGTTCCAACCGCGGGGTGCAACGGGACCCGCGGTTCCAACCACGGGCTGCATATCGCGGGTTGCAACCCGCGGGCTGCACTTCATAGAAAAAATCAAGGATTGGTTCTGGTGTCTATTCGGGCACACGCGCAGTGAGCACACAGCGCACACCTAACTTTTTGGTTACTCTCTCAGGTGTACCATCCCGCTCCTCTCAAACAAATATAAGGATGTGCTCATGCACTCATCTGAGGATACGTCTTCAAGTTTCTCTTCAGATGAACATATTCCGAAGAATAAGTCAGATGCTTGTGGGGCCCGTGCAACTGCGCAAGCCAGCACACACTCTAGACGACTCCATAAAAGAGAGCGTGTTGATACGGGAAAAGCTCTCAGCCCTGAGATACTACAAACCAACCAGTATTATGAACAGAACTTGCGACGCAAGAGGCATCAGAGTGTAAATTTAAATGGGAACAGGTTTCAGGATTTGAGAGAGTATCTTACTCAAAAGAGGAGCACATCCCAATCCACTTCTCACTGCCATTGTAAACAGTTGATCTCAGCCGTTCTGTCAAGCTGCAAATGTAAGTCAGGACCATCCGTTTTCGAGCGGATTACGGAGCCAAAGAGAAGACGGATAGTGAAAAAGATATGCTCCGGGGATGATTTGCCTGCCGTTTCATCCTATATGGTTAATAAAGGCAAAAAGGTGGTCGGAAACAACCCTTCGGATAAGAAAATCACTCCAGGGTCAAAAGAAGTTTCTATCGAACCAGAGGGCGCGCTTCTAGAAGAAATCTCTGAAAGGCTTGAGAGACAAGAAAAACGTCTCGAACAGCAAGAGGAGACCATAGAAGAAATGAAACAACTTTTGATTGAGTTGTTAGCCCAAACTAGAAAGAACCCATCCTCGTCGTCCGTTTCTGGTCGACAGGAAAGAAAACGGCCTGCCCAAACAAATGAAGACAGCGAGGACGAGAATGAAGAAATTACTCTTCATTCAAGAGAGGAAGAGAAAGTGAAGGTTATCATCAACCCTCACGCAGAGAAAATAGAGAAGATGGAGAATCAACTACAAGCTCTTCTTCATCGAAAGAAATTGCAAGAGGTGGGGGTAGTCCGTCCCTATCCTATAGAATGGGAGACCATACCTTACCCTGCAAAATATAAACCGTTGAATCTTCAGTCATTCGACGGTAAAGGTTCGCCGCAACAGCACATCTTCTACTTCCTGTCGCAGACAGGACACCTCATGGGGAATAATCCGACTATGACTAGGATATTTGCGAGCACTTTACGTGGGCCCGCATTTACCTGGTTCATGCAGCTACCCCAGGGAACAATTAAATCTTGGGCTGATGTAGAACGTGAGTTCATAGCCCGATTCTTTGAAGATGATACAGAAGTCTCTATACTATCTTTGCTAGTAGCGAAGCAAGAAGAAGGCGAAACGGTCAAAACTTATGTCGAGCGGTTCCGAGAGCTGTTCGATGCCCACATGGCATGACGCAGGACACGCTTGTGGAAACCTGTAGACACAACTTGTTGACCGATATCCTAGACAAGATGGGCTAGGTCGAATCCAAATCATGGAAAGATCTGCTTAAGCAAGGGGAACAGGTTGAAGAAATACTTTAACGCCTCGAAAAGCAGCAGTCCACAATCGGAGACAGTACAAATGAATCTCCATTCCATTTTTTCCCGTTCCAAAGGGAAAGACATAATGGCAATGGCAGTAGAAAGCAACACAGCAATGTCACCTAGGCTTCAAACAAGGTCGCCCAGGCTTCAAAAGCAATATTCGTTCAAGGATGAACATACTGCTACTATGTTTAATCTGCTCAGCAAATGCAAGATGCTCAAATTGCCGGAAAGCAAGAGGCCGGAAGAGATAGGGAAGACTAACGATCCCAATTACTGCCTGTATCATCGGATTGTAGGTCACTCTACAAAGAATTGTTTTATCTTAAAAGATAAAATTCAAGCGTTGATTGACGCTGGAGCAGTTCAGCTCAAAGCTGAACAAAAAAAAAGGAGTTAGAGCTAACTCCGACACATTTAATGTGTGTTGTCTAAAGGTACCACTTGGGCTCACAACAATTCCCAAGACGAGCTCAGGGCGGTTAATTTAAACCCCCATAAAAAAAATAATAAATAATAAAAAAAAATAAAAAAAAAATTTTGAACCGCCCAACGCCGACAAGGCTACGGGAAAAGAACCAGTTTCTTGCCAACCCTAACATGCTGGGGATAAAAAGCATGAATCACCCAACGCCATCAAGGCAACGAGAAGAGAATCAGTTTCTCGCAAACCCCATCATGCTGGGGGTAAAAAAAAAAGTATGAATTGCCCAACGCCACTAAGGCAAAGGGAGGAGGAAAAGTTTGGCATTTAAGCCCAAACGAAATCCTCGACAACTCACCATGCTGAGGGGAATAGCATGGCTAGCCCAACTCAAACGGTAGTTGGTAAAGGCTAATCAAATTCGTTGATAGCTGGGGGTTTGCTAAAAATCCCATGACAAATTTGTCACAACAGTATACATCGTTGCCCTAAGCTGCTAAGGCAAAGGGAAGAGGAAAAGTTTGGCATTTAAGCCCAAACTAAATTCTCGACAACTCACCATGCTGAGGGGAATAGCATGGCTAGTCCGACTCAAACGGTAGTTGGTAAAGGCTAATCAAATCCGTTGATAGCTGGGGGTTTGCTAAAAATCCTAATCAGATAGATCTCTTGTCACGTTAAGATTTCACCTCTGACAACAAAACTTTTCTCGTCATTTTTTTTCTCCAGCAGAGTAAGTGACACTCCAAAATATTTATCAAAGTTAAAATCATACCTCTGACATCATAATTCAAAATCAAATAAAATCCGATTAAATCCCCTGTCACGTTAAGATTTCACCTCTGACAGAAATGAAAATCCACACTTCATCAAGTCCAACATTACAACCTCTGATGAACGTGCTTTTGATGTCGTTAAGTTAAAAATCACCTCTGACGAAAATCATCTCCCTATCAAGTTAACAGTTATCTCTGATAGTCCGATTCCAAAACTAAATACGTTAACCGTCACCTCTGTTTAGTCAGCTTGTCCCTATCACGACCAGATCCTCTGAATAGGTTAAGCTCCAAGACACGTTTAATGTCACCTCTGTCTTTCCCTGATCCGTCGTACTAGATGTCACTGAACGGTTAGGATTAAAATAAGCATGTTAATATTATACCTCTGCTTGACCTAAAATAAGCATGTTAACATCATACCTCTGCTTGTCATCTAATGAGTACGTTAAAATCATACCTCTGCTTATTATTGAATAAATGAATATGTTAACAGTTATCTCTATTGACCAAATCTTTTAAAAGGTCTATAACCAAAATTAAAGAATCCAAAGTATTTCGAAATTCAGTACGGTTCAATACAGAACTTCGAAAACTTTGGAGGGGGTTATGTAGATACAAAAAAAAAATATATATTTTTTGCTAAGTGGGCACACCCGCGGGTTGCAACCCGTTGGAGGATTCCCGCGGGATGCAACCTGCGGGAGCTCCCGCGGGTTGCCACCTGCGGGAATCATGCGGGTTGCCACCCGCGGGAGGATTCCCGCGGGTGCCAATCCGCGGGAGCAATCCCGCGGATTACCACCCGCGGGAGGACTCCCGCTGGTGCCAACCCGCGGGAGCAATCCCGCGGGTTGTTTTACGTTGTTTTATTTCCTATTTTATTTTCCTGATATCACGTGATCCGATTTTTCAGAGAGAATTGGAGCCGGATTTCGAGCTTCTTCGGTCTATAAAATAAAGGAATTTAGCTGGAGAAATGGGGAGGCTGGCAGAGCGATTCTTTACAGAGAGTTGAGAGAGATCAGAAGGAGTGGGTTTTCTTCGAGAGCTCACATATCCCCTTCCAAGTTAGACAGTCAACGGAGGCAGCAGCAAGACTCCACCGCCACCCGAACCCACATGAAAAGGGAATCCACTAATATTCCCGTTCTTGTGACTCCTATTTTCTTGTTGTAATCTGAATTCTCATTGTAATCAAGCAATTTTGCAATGGAATCAAAGTTGCAATTTTCGGGCAAACACCCGCGGTTGCAAGCCGCGGGTTGCCACCCGTGGTTGCAAGCCGTGGGTTTGCGCCGTGGGGTTGCTTCCGAAGTTTTTTACCGTCCTGGAGTTTTCTGTTCCGGAGTTTTATGCAAATTTTCCTGTATGATGGAGGCGTGCTCGTTGAGTTTTACACCTCAAATTTCTCTTTTGGGAGCTGATCAGGGACTGGTTTGACTTTTGGCTTGACTTTGGAACGGGCGATAACACCGTATACTTGACAGACGATGACGTCTTGTCAGTTTCAATGGGCGATGACGCCTCGTAAGTTTTCATAGGCGATGACGCCTTTTGATTTCCGGTGGGCGATGATGCCTCACCTTTTTTCATCGTCACCCGGCGATAACGCTTAGGCTCCGAATCAGAGGAAGAAAGAAATTCCTCATATTTTTGATGGTCAACTTCTATGACCAGCGTCTCAACCATTGAGCCAATCGGTACCTGGTCGGACTGCGCCACCAGATTCTCTGTCGTAAACAGAGAGGCTCCCACTGTGGTCGCCAGTTCTTGTTTGCTCAAAATTTGTATCTTTCCTTCCATTGTAAAATTATTTGATTACAATGAAAATATTGAGATTACAAAAGAATCTGAGAAATAACAAGAACGGAAATATTGATTTATTCCCTTTTTTATGTGGGTTCCGGTGGCAATGGAGCCTCGCTGGTGCACTCCGTTGACCGTCTGACTGGGAAGGGGATGACTCTGCTCTGCTCATTGATTTCACGAGCTCCTCCGAAATCATCCCAAAAGTCCAAAAATCCAAAAGTCCTTATTCTGACTAAATTTCTGTATTTTATAGACTGAATTCGCTCGAAATCCGGCTCGAATCCTCCCTGAAAAATCGGATCATGAGATATTAGGAAAATAAACAACGGAAACTGGCGGAATGAAAGCGGAAAACAACCCGCGGGTTGGCACCTGCGGGATCGCTCCCGCGGGTGTCCGCGGGATTCTCCCGCGGGTGCACGCGGGATTCTCCCGCGAGTTGCACCCGCGGGACGCTCCCGCGGGTGCAACCCGCAGGAGTTCTCCCGCAGATTACACCCGCGGATTCTCCCGCGGGTTGCACCCGCAGGAGAAATTCCCGCAGGTGTGCCCGCTCAGCAATTTATTATTATTATTCTGTTTTATTATTTTAATTTTTCTGGTATCTACATTACCCACCTAACAAAAAAATCATCTCAAAATTTTAGTAAAGAATGAAATATAACAATAAGGGAAATGGAGAAGCATTAATGGAGTAATAATGAATTTAAATCAACACCTAGATATCATTGAAATCAATATGGATCTCTTCCATATCTTCATATATTTCTAGTTTGGAATCCCAAATAGAATATTTCAGCTTCCACAGCCAAACCTATCAGTCTCCATAACTAAAATTAGAAAGTCTTATATAAACATAGAATATTAATGGAGACAATAGCAAAGGCCCTATACCAAATTTATAAAGTCAGCTAAGTGAATTATTTTCTCCATTCAGGGCTCTCTGTTGGCAAAATTTCCTGTTAGCTAAATCATCTGTTATGAAGGGAGAGATCCGCGTGAAGAAAGGAAAGGCTAGAATGCAACACTCACAAAGTCGCATCTTATCTCTCAAAATAGCCAAAACCTGAATATTTAACCAGAGATCTGCGAATTGAGCTAACAAGAATGGGCCCCCCAGGTTCTTATCATCGCATCGAAGCATATTATGCAAACAGGAAAATATGTCATCATTAAAAGCTATGAATCTAAAGTTTGAGATTCACGGTCGAGTTACAATTAAATAAATCCGTGAATCTAAACTTCAAGATCTGCGTTCAATCAATCAGATATGCGAATCTAAAGTTTGAGATTTGCGGTCCAACTAAAATTAAGCAGATTCGCGAATATAAAGTTTGAGATCCGCGAACCAGCTACAATCAAATAAAGCCGCGAACCTAAAATAAAGATTTGCATCCTAATCAGAATCAAAGGAGCCATGAATCTAAACCTTGAGATTCACATTCCACATTTCAGTTACGATCTAGAGGATTGAAGACACTGGTTACAAATTCTAGAGATTTAATACAAATTTACCAGATCAAAAGGCAAAAAATTAATACTCAGATCGTGGAAGCTGATAGTTAAATGGTTACATCAACTCAAGAGTCTCTAAATTGCTATAAAAAGCTCGAACTTAGGCAAAAAATGGACCGAAGGCTGGAAATTGGAGACCAGGAGATCAATACAATATAGAGAGTTCTCTTGCTATTACTGTCGAGAGTTCAAAACCTTTGCCAACTAAAAGAATTTGTGCGGAGTGTCAATAGAGAGCAGGATCATCCTCCACTACAGAACCCAACCTTAAACAAAGAGGGAATTCAATTTTTCTCATTTTCTGTAAACGGAAAATCGTTGAAATTGTAATATTTTATTGAAATTCAATAAAAAAATTATTTTACAACTTTTATGGCGAACAGAAAACTCTCAAGGACAATCTTCTTTATCAAATACCCAAAATATCCATGTCCTGAAGACTTAACTTGGATCTTCTTGTTCTCTATGCTTGTCTGAGCTTGGGAGAAGTGGTGGAAGAATATATATTAAGTGCAACTTATAGAGAAGTCCAATAACTTTGTTAGTATTACTGTAGATATATAGTTACTTTAAGTATAGAACTAGAAGTAGGTCAAAAGGCTCTTTGCATGCAACTGCTATATTAACAAATAGTTGGATTCCTAATAACTCAAGTTTAAAGATATTGCACCTATCAAGAAAACCTCTAGAAGCAACATAGAGCGTCCAAATCTCACCCCACATAAAGGAAGTCCTTACAAATTATGTGGTATTTGTATACCCTGAAATACATCCATCACACATAATACTTTTCTTATTCAGTATTGGTTCCATTCATGCTGCATCTTTAGCTACCTCTATTTGGTCAATCATCTTGTCATTAAGTTGATTGCACCAAATAAAGTCTCACTGAATCAAATCACACTAAAACCCTTTCTATCCAAATCAAGCAAATTATCGTAATAGATTGAATTCTTGCATCTCTCTAAGAAACAAATCCACAACATACTTACCTTGACAAAGATCAATGTGTTTCTCAAATTTATCAAATTAATTTGATTCTTCAACACAATAAATGATCAATGTTCCACCATGTAGGTCTTTGATGTCCTACCTCACCTACTGATATCTCAAAAATTTCATAGCTTGCTACTATTTTTCTTTATCCTATCTTACCAGAATTTAGCTGTATCCATATCATATTAACATGTATTTCAAATCTCAATTTTAAGGCATTGTTATATATGTTATGTCCGTCCATAACAATAGTCCCATATGACATTGCTAAAATTGATGTTGAAGTTCAATCTATTTTACATTTTTAGTAATTTTTTTTCTTTTCTCCCTTTAATTAGGTTCAGTATTTGCTTTTATATATAAATATATAACTCAAATAAGCACAATTTATACTCTTGAACATTTGTTGTTCTATCACGCTTAGATCCTTTTTATTTAAGTATCTATTCGGAGTGAGAGAGAAAAGTTGTTATCTCCAATCACCTTTACATATACCTGAATACATTAGACCAACCCAAACAACCACAGTAGCTATGTATAATTATGTTAAATCCAATTGCTTAGAACACTTGTAATAGAGTTTGTGCTTTTTCAATTATAACTTCGCAAAATGTTAACATCCTTATGAAACCTTCTCAAACTTGCATATCTACTTACACATCTACTGCCATACATACCATACAATAAATGCTAATGCCCGTCTTATAAGTACATAGGCTGCCTCCTTCTTGTTGAAACTATTTTTTCTCATAATTGGCTCATCAAGCAGTATCCCAGTATTTATGACTATTTGATAATACGTTTCTAGATAAATCTCATTGATTTTACATTTCTAGATGGACCTAATTGATATTATATTTCTAGGTAGACCTTATGGATACCTCCTTGTTCCAAGTGTTGCGACATATTGATATTCTATATATAACAATTTGATAAGATATGTCAATAGTATTTGGGCATATATGATAATCAACTATAAATTCCTAACAATAAAATGATACGCTTATATTGCTCATTAAGAACAAGGATGGAATCAGGATCAGAAATAAAGGATAGGATATAGAATATGATAAGGAAACAATTTTTTTTTATTGGATATTGCTCGTATGAGTGTGACAAAATACCGAGGTTATATGTCAAAAATTAAAAATAATGGTTGCTCTGATACTACTTTATAACATCCCAAAATCATATATTGGTGGGCCCGAGTATGTATCCTAATAATGGATAGGATATAACTGACAAGTACTCTCAATAGTGGAGTACACGATACCATAAGATCATATAATCATAGGCAAGAGATATGGAAATGTGAAAAAAGTATACAAACTACATGTCTAAAATTATCTACCAAAACATCACTGGCGTGAATATAAACATATCCAAAAATAGGTATATTGAAATGATAAGTAATATGCACATAAAAAATTGCTCATATAGAGTCAAATATAGATCAGAATAGGGCAATATATGTACTGAATAAATACAAAAGTGTTTAAATACTACGGACAAAACCAGGAATCTGGATACATGTGTATATACAAATTAAAACGATACATATACAAAATAGATAAAGATCCTACAAGAGGCGGACTATTGGTACTTGGCCTGCTCTTGAAAGTAGGGATCCTTGAGATGTAGGTCCTCCTCCTTAGGAACCACAGTCACGGCTGCTGGATCAAAGGTGTGATAATCCCAGAGGTCAAAATCCAAATAAGAATACAAACTCTAACTCGTGCAATGCTATAGGAACCATATAATAATGTATGTGTAAAGTGCTAGTACAAAATAATATAAAATATATATGCATATGAATCATGAAGTACATGATATGCAAAATATAACATGAATCATGAAGTATATGGTACATACAATATAATATGATCAATCAAATATAACACTTTACCAAGCATTGTTGGATTTTAGAGGTGGCCTCCATGTATTTTAGAAGTTCTCACGAATTTAAGAGCTGGCCCCCACTTTTTGGTATGGTACTTTTTTCCGAGTAGCACTTAGTTCTTTGTGGCTCTTAGTTCCACACACCTATGGCTGGTGACTGACTCTGAGGTGATGTTGGATTTTAGAGGTTCCTCCTATAGATTTTAGAGGTAGCTCTCATGGATTCAAGAGATAGCCCCTAATTTTTGTATGGCATTTTATTCTGAGTAGCACTTAATTCTATATGACACTTAGTTTCACAATCTTCTGATGTCAAATTCTAGAGGTGATCTCCTTAAATTCTAGAGGTGACTCTTACGAATTCAGTAGGTGGACCTTACTTTTATATGACACTTTGTTCCAAATAGCACTTAGTTCTATGTGACACTTAATTCTATATACTAGACATGTATCAGTAGCCATATGAATATAAATGACATGCACGATGATACTGATAAGTAAAAGAGTTATAAAATATATTCACGTGCGTAATGTATTATTTCCAAGTAAGAACTATGTGCATGCAATAACATATGTAAGTAAACATGTTTTGTTTATCATATCACTAATCAAATGGTATATATATGAACATAACATGTATGTCTAGAAAAGAGTTATAACATGTTAGAACTCACCAATGTACAAATAATAAAAAGAGTAATTAAATATGCGTACATATATTGTATCATAAGTCAAGCCGTATATGCATGGACATATCGTACATTGTCTTTGTTGCTGCAATTTGGTGGACATATCAGATTTTCAGGTCTTGTTTGATTAGTGTAAAAATGGAATAAGAGGGTAAGATTTAAAAAATTATAGAAAATTCAATTATCATTCTAATGAATTTTAAGTGAGCTTAGTTGGAGTTTTATTTTGGTTTTTTTTCTATGGGGATTTTGCTACTAAACTATGGATCTACTACAACAACTAAGACTTCAAAGTTATTTTTGACAAGGATAAAATTAAATTTAGAGTCAAAGATCTTGATTAGTTTTAGATAATTCAATTATTTTTCTAATTAATTTTGAATAAGTTTAATTGGAGCTCTATAGCAAAATTTATGGCCATTTTATAATGGACTTGCTGTTGTTGGGTGCTGACTTGGTATAACAACAATGATGGGATTTTTCAGATATGTTTTGGGTAGGAAAATGGCTAAATTTGAATCTACTATAGTTAAAAGAATTGTGCCTATCAAACTATCTTTCTAATGATATTAAAATAAGTTCACTCGGAGTTAAGATGCAAAAATTATAGCAGGTCTAAGATAGACTGTTGCGTATATCTGGACAATAATACAGTATGTGCACAAATAACATGCACGGTGAGACATATGTAATGAAACTCAAGAAAAGTAGTTGAGACGTATAACCTTGAAATTGAGTTAATAATATATCTGGTATCATATATGAGAAGATTGTATTAAGAAATTATAAATTTAAAGGGTTTGAGAGTGTATTCTTACTTTTTGTTGAATCCAAATTGAAAAAAATAATATTGATGCGATTATACTTTAAAAGTTGAGAAATTTTCCATGAATAACACTAGAGAATAAGGATAAGTATTGGAGAATATTTTCTCACTTTAATAGAGAAGATTAGAGTTTATTTGAAGAAGGTAAACTCAAGAACACAGCTTCCATTGCCATATAGTGATTTTTCAGTCCGTTATCAAGCTGATTATTTAGAGAATAATTTTAGAAAATTGGAGAAGAAATAAGGGTTGGAGATCTAAATAAAAAATAAAAAGAAACACGTTAATTTTTTTTATATTTTTCTTAATTTATTTATGGGGTTAAATAGCTATTGGAAGATGGGTTTGCTGTAATATAAAAAACTCTTAAACTTCGTCTTATTACAAAATTGCCATTGAGTCAAATTCTATCTAAAAGTGGTCAAAGAAGGATACGGGCCACTGGAGATAAAAACTAAATAGGGGAGAAGTTAAAATTGGAAATTTAGATTGAAAATAAATATTTTAATTGGGTATTTGCTTGAAAATCGACCGACCCAAAATATTTCAAAAATATTATGTAAAAATCCAAAATAATAAGATAAGAGATCTTTGTTCTGCGAAATTTAAAATTGAAGACTAGAAAAAAGATACAAGTCAATTTACTCAATATCCGCTTATATTAATATCCGAGCTCTCGGGCTTATGCCGGGATAAATCAATATAAGAATTTAAGGATTAGAATCATTACATGATCATGATGATATATTAGTGATTTCATGATTGAAGAGGATCACAACAGGCATGTAAGAATAGTTTTGGAAACACTAAGGAAGGAGTGTAGATACCAAAAAAAAAAAAAAAAAAAAAAAAAAAAAAAAAAAAAATTGCTAAGTGGGCACACCCGCGGGAGCCCCCGCGAGATGCAACCTGCGGGGGCGATCCCGCGGGTTGCCACCCGCGGGAGCGATCCCGCAGGTGCCAACCCGCGGGTTGTTTTCCGTTCTTTTCAGATTATTTATTTCCTATTTTATTTCGCTAATATTCCGTGATCCAATTTTTCAGGAATAATTGAAGCCGGATTTGGAGCTTCTTCGGCCTATAAAACACAGGAATTTAACTGGAGATAGGACTTTTGGATTGGGAGATTTTGGGACGATTACGGGCGAGCTCGTGAGATCAAGAAAAAGAGCAGAGCCATCTTCTCCCAGTCGGACGGTCAACGGAGGCATTAACGAGACTCCATCGCCACCCGAACCCACATAAAAACGGGAATAAATTAATATTCCCGTTCTTGTAATTTCGCGGATTATTTTGTAATCTTAATTCGTTGTAATTCAAATAATTTTTGCAATGGAATCAAAGATGCAATTTTCGGGCAAACAAGAACTCGCGACCACAGTGGGAGCCCCTCTGTTTACCACAGAGAATCTGGTGGCGCAGTCTGACCGGGTGCCGATTGGCTCAATAGTTGAGACGCTGGTCATAGAAGTTAACCAGCAAAAATATGAGAAATTTCTTTCTTCCTCTGATTCGGAGCCTAGGCGTCATCGCCGGGTGACGATGAAAAAAGGTGAGGCGTCATCGCCCACCGGAAAGGCATCATCGCCTATGAAAACTTATGAGGCATCATCGCCCGTTCGAACTGACATGACGTCATCGTCTGTCAAGAACACGGCGTTATCGCCCATTCCAAAGTCAAGCCAAAAGTCAAACCAGTCCCTGACCCGCTCCCAAAAGAGAAATTTAAGGCGTAAAACTCAACGACCACGTCTCAATCATACAGCAAAATTTGCAGAAAATTCCAGGACAGAAAAATCCGGAACGGTAAAAAACCTCGGAAGCAACCCCACGGGTGCAAACCCGCGACTTGCAACCACGGGAGGCAACCAGCGGTTGCCAAACGCGGGAGGCAACCCGCGGTTGCCAACCGCGGGTGCCATCCCGCGGCTTGTAACCGCGGGTGCCAACCCGCAGGTTGCACCCCGCAGGAGCGAACC
Source organism: Dracaena cambodiana (assembly GCA_036321105.1). Lineage (NCBI taxonomy): Eukaryota > Viridiplantae > Streptophyta > Magnoliopsida > Asparagales > Asparagaceae > Dracaena > Dracaena cambodiana. The sequence goes on along the minus strand of JAYEPQ010000010.1, from coordinate 28,515,327 downwards.
CACGGGTATAAACCCACAGTTGCAACCGCGGGTTGCATCCCGCAGATGTAATCGACGGGTTACGTTCAATGAACACAACCCTCATGTCTCTTCGAGCACGCCTATGATGAGCACGCAACATACACCAAGAATTTTAATCTCTCTATCAGAGGCGTGCGGAGCCCACACAACTACTCAGACTAGTGTGCACTCCAGAAGAATCCGCAGAAGAGTTGGAGAACAATCTAATGCTGGAAAAGAGCTCAGCCCTGAAATATTACAAACTCTCCAGTATTATGAACCAAATTTGCGACGCAAAATGCGTCAAGATGCAAATAGAGAGGAGAAGATACCTCAAGATTTGAGAGAGTATCTAAATTGGAAGAAGAACTCCTCACAAAATGTTCCTCACTGCCAATGCGAACAGCTGATCTCAACTGTTCTATCAAACTGCCAGTGCAATTCAAAACGATCAGTTTTTGAGCAGATCACCGAACCTAAAAGAATACGTACGGTGAAAAAGGCGTACTCTGGAACCGATCTACCTGCTGCCTCATCAAATATGGTTAATAAAAGCAAAAAGGTGGTTGGAAATAACCCTTTGGATAAGGAAATCACTCCAGGGTCAAAAAGAGTTTCTATCGAACCAGAGGGCGTGCGCCTAGAGGAAGTCTCTGAAAGACTTGAGAGACAAGAAAAACGTCTCGAACAGCAAGAGGAGACCATAGAAGAAATGAAACAACTTTTACTTGAGTTGTTAGCCCAAACTAGAAAGAACCAATCCTCGTCGTCCGTTTCTGGTCGGCAGAAAGGAAAACAGCATGTTCAGATAAGTGAGGACAGCGAGGATGAGAATGAAGAAATTTCTCCTCATTCAAGAGAGGAAGAGGAAATGAAGGTTACCATTAACCCTCATGCAGAGAAAATAGAGAAGATGGAGAACCAACTACAAGCTCTTCTTCATCGCAAGAAGCTACAAGAGGTAGGGGTAGTACGTCCTTATCCCATAGAATGGGAGACCGTACCTTACCCTGCAAAATATAAACCGTTGAATCTTCAGTCATTCGACTGTAAAGATTCGCTGCAACAGCACATTTTCTACTTCCTGTTGCAGACAGGACACCTCATGGGGAATGATCCGACTATGACTAGGATATTTGCGAGCACTTCACGGGGGCCCGCATTTACCTGGTTCATGCAGCTACCCCAGGGAACAATTAAATCATGGGCCGATGTAGAACGTGAGTTCTTAGCCCGATTTTTTGAAGATGATACAGAAGTCTCTATACTATCTTTGCTAGCAGCGAAGCAAGAAGAAGGCGAAACGGTCAAAACTTATGTCGAGCGGTTCCGAGAGCTTTCTGTTCGATGCCCACATGGCATGACGCAGGACACGCTTGTGGAAACTTGCAGGCACAACTTGCTGACCGATATCCTAGACAAGATGGGCTCGGTCGAATCCAAATCATGGAAAGATCTGCTTAAACAGGGTGAACAGGCTGAAGAAATACTTCGACGCCTCGAAGAACAACAGTCTACAACTGGAGGCAGTACAAATGAACCTCCATTCCAGTTTTCCCGTTCCAAAGGGAAAGACATAATGACAATGGCGGTAGAAAGTACACCGAAGCAGAAAAGATGGCCAACTACAAGCAACACAGCAAAGTCGCCCAGACTTCAAAAGCAGTATTCGTTCAAGGATGAACATACTGCTACTATGTTCAACCTGCTCAGCAAACGCAAGATGCTCAACTCACCAGAAAGCAAGAGGCCTGAAGAAATTGGGAAGACTAACGATCCGAATTACTGCCTATACCATCGGATTGTAGGTCACCATACAAAAAATTGTTTTATCTTAAAAGATAAAATTCAAGCGTTGATTGACGCTGGAGCAGTTCAGCTCAAAACTGAACAAAAAAGGAGTTAGAGCTAACTTCGACACATCTAATGTGTGTGGTCTAAAGGTACCACTTGGGCTCACAACAATTCCCAAAACGAGCTTAGGACGGTTAATTTAAACCCCCATAATAAAAAAATAAAAAAAAAGTATAAAAAAAAGAAAAAAAAAGAAGTATGAATTACCCAACGCCAACAAGGCTACGGGAAGAGAATAAATTTCTCGCCAACCCCACCATGCTGGGGGTAAAAAGCATGAATTACCCAACGCCGACAAGGCTACGGGAAGAGAATAAATTTCTCGCCAACCCCATCATGCTGGGGGTAATAAGTATGAACTGCCCAACGCCGACAAGGCTACGGAAAGAGAATAAATTTCTCGCCAACCCCACCATACTGGGGGTAAAAAGTATAAATTACCCAACGCCGCTAAGGCTACGGGAAGAGAATAAATTTCTCGCCAACCCCAGCATACTGGGGATAATAAGTATGAATTACCCAACGCCGATAAGGCTACGGGAAGAAAATAAAATTCTCGCCAACCCCACCATGCTGGGGGTAAAAAGCATGAATCACCCAACACCGCTAAGGCAAAGGGAAGAGGAAAAGTTTGGCATTTAAGCCCAAACGAAATTCTCGACAACTCACCATGCTGAGGGTAATAGCGTGGCTAGCCCAACTCAAACGGTAGTTGGTAAAGGCAAATCAAACCCGTTGATAGCTGGGGGTTTGCTAAAAATCCCACGACAAATCTGTCACAATAGTATTCTTATCCGAATATAAGAATACATCACTGCCCTAAGCTGCTAAGGCAAAGGGAAGAGGAAAAGTTTGGCATTTAAGCCCAAACGAAATCCTCGACAACTCACCATGCTGAGGGGAATAGCATGGCTAGCCCAATTCAAACGGTAGTTGGTAAAGGCTAATCAAATCCGTTGATAGCTGGGGGTTTGCTAAAAATCCTAATCAGATAAATCTCCTGTCACGTTAAGATTTCACCTCTGACAGCAAAACTTTTCTTGTCATTTTGCTCCAACAGAGCAAGCGACACTCCAAAATATTTGTCAAGTTAAAATCATACCTCTGACATCATAATTCAAAATCAAATGAGATAAGATCCGATTAAATCCCTTGTCACGTTAAAAAAAATCACCTCTGACAGAAAAGAAAATTCACACTTCATCAAGTCCAACATTACAACCTCTGATGAACGTGCTTTTGATATCGTTAAGTTAAAAATCACCTCTGACGAAAATCATCTCCCTATCAAGTTAACAGTTACCTCTGATAGTCCGATTCCAAAGCTAAATACGTTAACCGTCACCTTTGTTTAGTCAGCTTGTCCCTATCACGACCAGATCCTCTGAATAGGTTAAGCTCCAAGACACGTTTAATGTCACTTCTGTCTTTTCCTGATTCGTCATACTAGATGTCACTGAACGGTTAAGATTAAAATAAGCATGTTAGTATTATACCTCTGCTTGACCTAAAATAAGCATGTTAACATCATACCTCTGCTTGTCCTCTAATGAGTACGTTAAAATCATACCTCTGCTTGTTATTGAATAAATGAATATGTTAACAGTTATCTCTATCGACCAAATCTTTTAAAAGGTCTATAACCAAAATTAAAGAATCCAAAGTATTTTGAAATTCAGTACGGTTCAATACAGAACTCCAAAAACTTTGGAGGGAGTTATGTAGATACCAAAAAAAAAAAAAATTCGAAAATTGCTAAGTGGGCACACCCACGGGTTGCAACCAACCCGCGCATCCCGCGAGTGTTTCCGTTCTTTTCAGATTATTTGTTTCCTATTTAATTTCACTAATATTCCGTGATCCGATTTTTCAGGAATAATTGAAGCCGGATTTGGAGCTTCTTCGGCCTATAAAACACAGGAATTTAACTGGAGATAGGACTTTTGGATTGGGAGATTTTGGGACGATTACGGGCGAGCTCGTGAGATCAAGGAAAAGAGCAGAGCCATCTTCTCCCAGTCGGACGGTCAACGGAGGCATTAACGAGACTCTATCGCCACCCGAACCCACATAAAAAAGGGAATAAATTAATATTTCCGTTCTTGTAATTTCTCAGATTATTTTGTAATCTTAATTCGTTGTAATTCAAATAATTTTTGCAATGGAATCAAAGATGCAATTTTCGGGCAAACAAGGAGAAACCATATAGGAAGCTCAGTAAGTGTGGGTTTTGACTGAAGAGCGTTTTATTTTTTGGATAAATTGTTTCCAGAGATAATATCTTAGTGGATCCTAGCAAGATCTCATCAATGAATGATTGGTCCATAGCAAAAATGTGTCAAAAGTTTAGAGTTTTTTAATATTAGCTGGTTATTACCAAAAGTTCGTACAAGACTTTTTTACAATCACAGGACCTCTGACTAAGCTTAAGAGAAAATGAGAGATGTATGATTGGATAGTAGAATGTGATTCAAGTTTTAGAGAGTTGAAGTAGAGGCTCTGTATAGCACAATTATTGGTTGTATGGATGGGACTGAAGGAATGGTTGTGTACAATAATGCATCTACTAGAGGACTTGGTTGTGTTGATGCAACATAATCGAGTGATGGCTTATGCTTATTGATAATTGAGATTACACAAGAAAAATTATCTCACTCATGATTTGGAGCTTGCAGCTATAATTTTTGCCTTAAAAATTTGTCGGCATTATTTACTAGGTACAAGAGTAGAAGTCTATATAGATCATAAGTTTTTTAAATATGTCTTCACTCAGAAGGAATTCAATATGAGGCAAGAAAGAGAAAGTGATTCGAATTGATGGCTGATTATGATATCGATTTACAGTATCATCTCGGTAAGATCAATAGGTTCCTAGTTTTGAGTAGAAATCCATGCCAATCTTTCTTACTCAATAGAATGAGCTACTTGAGAAGATCAGACAATTAGAATTAGAGACTATCTTACCTGGTATTGAGACGCAGATGACGACCTTACAACTTCAACTTCCATTATAGAGAAGATTAAAGAAACCCAGAAAAATGATATTAAGCTGTAAATGTTCAAAAGACAAGTAGAGGGTGGGTAGAGATCGGACTTAAGTATCCGTGAAGACCAATATCTTTAGTTTGACGACAGGCTTTGTATGCCCAAAGGAGAGATTTGATAGAAACTACTTTCAGAGACTCATGGTTCAGTCAGTTCCACTCATTTCAGACGAATGAAGATGTAATGGGACGTGAAACAACACTTTTGCTGGCATAGTATGAAGCATGATATTACCAAGTTTGTATCCAAGTGGTTGATCTGCTAGCAAATTAAGGCAAAGTATTAGAGAGCACTAAGACTTCTTCAACCTTTACCAATAGAGTGCAAATGGAAAAGAATTACCTAGATTTTATGACTGCATTGCCATGTAGCTCCAAGGGTAACAATCTCATCCAAGTAATTATGGACTCTCACTAAGGTAGTATTTTAATACCATTTCATGTGGATAGTCTACCGAAACTTTTGTAGAGACATATATGCACAAGGTGATGAGATTGTATAGTTTCCCGGTTGTATTGTATTGGATTGAAACACCCAATTTAAATCTTAGTTTTGGAAGAAACTTTATGATGGCCTGTGGTCAAAATTAGAGTTCACCAGAGCATATCATCCAGAAATAGATGGCTAGTTAGAACGGACAATCTAGGCATTGGAGGATAAACGATGAGTGCCATATATTGTATATTTATAGCCTCCATATTATCTATTTTTGTATTTAAATAATGCTACTTGGGTATTTTTTTAGTGTGTTTTTCAGGTAATCCGATACCTATAAGGAGATGACATAAAATCAGAACTGGATTAGGAAATCAAGTCCATAAAAAGATTTAAAAGTGAGCAAACTACAAGACAGTGATGCTGCAGAGAGTCAAAGTCCAATACAGTCAGCAAAATCAAGAGAACAAGACAAGAGACTCATGCAGGAGAAAAACCAGAAGAATTTCTCAAGCTTGTGCTGCTATTTGGCGGCATTAGCCGCTAATTGGCAGCAAAGATGGGGTCTACTGGGTGATTTTTCTGTGAGGGTTTCGATATAATTTTGTAGCTTTTCAGTTGTATCAAAATTATGATTTGATTTTCTTGGCCGTATCCTTGTAATATAGATATTAATCATAGAGGAAGTAGGAGTTAATTTGTACTCGGATTTTATTAATAAAAATTAGGGTTTGCTGAAGGGGTGAGGGGCACAATACCGACTCCAGAGGTAACCTTTGCTGTTCATCAATTTTTCTTAGCTAATCTCTTCTAATTGCTTTCTAGTTTAGATTTATATTTTTTTCTAAATTAGATTTAATTGCTTTCATGAATAAAAATATGATTTTGTTAACTAGAACTATGAGTAGCTAATTTAACTTAGCTATAGGTTGTAGATAAAACTAGAATCCACCATGCAGTTGCTTTCTAGTATTTTCTTCCTAATCAAAATAACTAAGACATAATTTTTCTATGAAAATATTAAAATACAAGAACTCGTAAATTAATATTTTAATAGGTTATACTTGAGTTAAGTTTCTTGATAGTCTATACTTAGTTAAGGTTTGCATTGTTGATTTATATCTTCTTCATCGAATTGTCTAATGATTTAGTTTGCTTTTATGAAAAGTAGTTTCTTTGATGAGTTATACTTGCACACTACTTGATATCTCATGCTTAGAATACATTAAATAAATATTAAAACTAAAATATCAAATTTTTTTAATAGGAAGAAGATAATAGATGTAATTCATGTTTTGGAAACTAGTTGATTCTATATCCTAGGCTAATTAGATCAACTCAACTTTAAATTATAATCTTTGGTTAGTCCGTTAGAATAATAGGAATAGCGAGAACACAAAAACATCTTAGATCTCTGTGGGATCGACGGTATTTTCTTACTTTTTTCTAACGATATATGGGTTAACAGTGTGTATTGAGTGCGCAGATATCAGAAATTGCAGATACAAGAAGACAAAAGGGATCAAAGGAGCTGCAATACTGCGTAGCAGAAACTAGAGAGTCAAACTCCTGGTTATGCCGCTATTTGGCGGCAAGAGCCGCCAATTGGCTGCAAGAGCCGCCAATTGGCGGCAGAACATGTACATACTGACCCCTTTTTCTCTCCAGTTCTGTATTTTGGTTCTCTGGTTTTTTAAAAAAATTAAAAAAATAGAAATAGTAGGAATCACATCTTTTATTTGATCATATCTCTTCCACCGTTTTATCTCCACCACACCCACTTCTTGAATTAGTCTAGGAAATTCACGCATTCATTCACTATTGCTGGTTCATACCATATTGGACCCATGATCAATTTGGTCGACTAGTGAGATCATATTCGTTCATAGGTGACAAGATAGATCAACCGATCTCGATCCTTCAGGATGATGTTACCCGTTGCGCACATCATTACCATCACGCATCAAACTTCCACACGTAGCGGGTAATCACTATGAATTGAAGCCGTAGTACATTAGCATGCTTCTAAATTCACTGATTCTGATTCAGAGGATGCATATCTCTTTATCAGTGAATTTTAGGAAGTATGCGTGATGATTAAACTGCAGCACTTATCGGAGGAAGCAATTAAACTCTGTTTCATCCCATTTGCTCTCAAGGATAATACCAAGAAGTGGTTGTACAGTATGCCTACTGATTCAATCACTACTTAGGATGAATTTGTTACGGTACTTCTTAAGAAGTTTATCCCGCGCACAAGACGGAAAGAATTAGGAATAAATTAATCAATTCCGTCAAATGCCGGGAGAACCCTTCTGGAACTACTTAGAACTGTTCAAAGATTTATTAGCTCAGTGCCCCCACTATGTGATATAAAACTGGCGGTTGTGTCAAATCGTATATGAAGGACTTGATTACACTTCCAAAACTCTTTTTGAGTTCATGTGTCAGGGGGAGTTCATGAGAAAGAATGATGATGAAGCATGAGACTTTCTTGAGGAGCTATCATGGAAGACTATGCAGTGGAAGAGTCCCGCTAAGAAACCCAGTGCATCAACTTCTGTACATAAGAGTGGAATCCATAGCGTTGGCAGCTCTATAGCTGTCGAAGCTAAAATTGCAGCCCTTATGAGGAGAATTGAGGCATTGGAGAGTCCTAGTGCTCCACCAGTGGGTCGAGTGAATCAAATCCAAAGTCCCACAAGTTTTAATTGCGGAACTTCAAACCATATTATGGAGGAGTGTCCACTGTTAGTGAATCCTATAGGTCCCACACTTGAGCAGGCTAACGCCTTGTATCAAAGACCCATGAATAATCCATACACTCCGACATACAATCCTGGCTGGAGGAACCATCTAAATTTTTCTTGGTGTCAAGAGCAATATAAGGGAGCCCCAAACCCAAATATGTAGCTTTCTGCCACTAGTCAGTTCCCGAGACAAAATGTGGGTGCTTATTGATGTGATAATTTACTACAAGTATACAGTGTCGGTTGTTTCACTATACAAGTCGTCCCACAGAGATCTCAAGTATTTTGCAATTCTTACTAATTCTATAGTCTAATAGACTAACAAAGGATTCAAGGTTATATTTGGGAGTTATTCTAATTAGCCTAGAATCTAAAATCCACTAGTTTCCAACCATATATTTACTTATATTATCCTCTTCTATCAATCTTTTAGTTTAATCTTTATTTAAAATGTCCTAAGTATGAACTATCAAGTGGTGTGCAAATATAACTCATCAAAAATACTACTTTTCATAAAAATAAACTAAATCATTAGATAATTATTTGAATAAGATAAAAACCAACAACTCCTAACCCTAACTAAGTATAGATTATCAAGAAACTTAATTCAAGTATAACCTATCAAAGTATTAATCTTCAAGTTCTTATATTTTAATATTTTCATAGAAAAATCATGTCTTTATTTATTTTATTTAAGAAGAAAATTTTAGAGAGTAATTACATAGTAAATCCTAACTTCATCTACACCCTAAAGCTAAGCGAAATTAGCTACTCATACTTCTAACAGGCAAAATCAAATTTTTATTTATAGAAAGCAATTAAATCTAATCTAGAAAGTAAATAAATCTAAAGTAGAAAGCAATTAGAAGAGAATTTGCTAAGAAAAAGTGAATAACAACAAAGGTTACCTCTGTAGTTGGTATTGTGATCGTCACCCCTTCAGCAAACCCTAATCCTAATTTTTTAAATAAAATACAAGTACAAAATTATAGGATTCAACCCTAGTTACAAGTATACCGCCAATAAATAGGCTTTGGAGAATCAAACCCTAATTTTGATACAATTGAAAAACTAAAAAATTATGTCGAAGCCCCTGAAGAAAAATCAACCCATGCGACCGTCTTTCTACTGCCAAATGGCAGCAAAATGCGGCTAAATAGCTGCAATAATAGGAGGAAATTACTTGAGTTTTCTTCGGCATGAAGTTCTGGTCTTGATATCTTGATTTTTCTGACAGTATTAGATTTTGACTCTTTAAACCATTACTGTCTTGTAGTTTGTTCACTTTTAACCCTTTTTTGGACTTGATTTCCTAATTCGGCTCTGATTTCATTCTATCTTCTTATAGGAATCGGATTATCTAAAAAACAAACTAAATATACCCAAGTAGCATTATTTAAATACAAAAATAGATAATATGGAGGCTATAAATATGTAATTTATGACACTCATTACACCCCCACACCTATCTTTAGCTAGTCCCCGAGCAAAACCTAAATCTAAAAAGAAAAAGAAAAATCTTAACTCACTTTTGCAGGAATCGCGATTGCACTTAGCATGTGCAACAAGCTTCTAAACCCGTAGGTTACTATAGTGGACGAGTTGTGTCTCGTGAGGGTTTGCATTAAATATATCCACAAAATTCATGAAGAAAATAGATTAATGAATAAAAAAAAGAAAAATAAGGATAACCGAAAATCAAGAAAAATAAAAATTTTATACAACAAAAAGAAAATATTTTTTTATGATATTTTAATCATTTAATCTCAGTAATATACAAACTCAATAACACATTTAGATTATCAATTTTCAAATCGAGCGACATATCAAATATACTTATCATTTTAATCAAAAACTCAAATCCTATATTTCAATACTCACTAATAGATATCCATTGGCTCTTATACCTCTACGTGCACGTGTGTTAGTCTACTTTAGTCTTGGACTCCAACTCTAACTCATGATTCATCTTCTCTCTCAAAATTTTTTTTTTTTTTTTTTTTAATTTTTTTAAGAATATTTCACCTTTCATGCGAATATTCACGCTTACTTAGGCGCAAAGTACCCGATTACTCAGATCATACTCTTTTTTTTACTCTTGAGACTATTGCTTTAATGCCATATGCATCCCATTATTTTATCACTCTCGACACTATTGCCTTAATACTAGGCGTACCCCATTTTTTTATTCTCACTTTTTTAAACTTTTTTTCTTTTTTTTTTTAGAGAAAGAAGACTTACTCAATCGTTATAATCTTTATCCTTAACATAATAAACTATTGTGAAGCGAAAAATAGATGTATACTTGCTGCAAAACTACTTTTAGCGGTATTTATTTTTTAAATTTTAATTTTTTTCATAAAACTCTTAGTGTATCGTCCAATCTACGCTCCTATCCAATTTCAAATCGAAATTTATTCTTTTATCTATAATTAGGTTGATCTATTGATAAAAAAGAAATATATTTATTATTTTTTATTGTTTTTAGATTTTTTTTAGTTAGTTATCCTGAAAACTACCCGAAGTGTAAATAAAGAAATCTAAAAAAATATCTTAAAAAAATAAAAATTCAAAAAAAAACTAAAAATCCTACAAAAATTTGAAGAAAAGACCCTAACCTACTCCCCCACACCTAAACTCGTGTATGCCCTCATAAAAAATCAAGTGTGGTAAAATAAATATGATTACTATTGTACAAATACCATACAAATAATGAGAGTCGTAAAAAGTTACGATCTCAATATCATCACCCTATTAACGCATGGAAAGCGGTGACAACCTCTCGATCGCTTTCCACTTTCGTAGTGTATGCGTTTTAAACGTGAAGTGGGTGCATTATTATATCTCATCATCCTCCGATGAGTCACGAAATTACCTGTCTGCCTCTTATGCCGTCTTTGCCTTTTCTTTGTCCATATGTAAGCATTAATAATTGGGTTAAATTTTTTTTTATTATAAATCTACCAATCATCGTTAGTAACAAACATACATGTAGAAATATCGTGAGGTGAAAAGAATGTAATATGATCAAGTGAATGTTGTGGTAGCCCTTCTAACTCATGAAATAATGCGAGCTCTTATGCAAATAAATCCTCAAAAGTTTGCTCATAAATCAATGACACACTTGCATAAATATCATCATACATAGAATCAGTATTTGCCAATTCATCTAATAATATGAGCTCATCTTTGAAAATTTGCTCAAATGAGGGTTCATCATCAATGCAAGAGGTCGAATAAGAGTGCAAATTGTGAATCATTTTGACCTCAATGAGGTAGCTCATTGTGTGCTCATCCATATTGAATATGTTTAGTGCCACAGTCATATTCCCAAATAATAGTTTCATGAGGCTACTCCTGCAATTAATTAATGCATTTGATGTTGCAAGCAATGGTCTACCCAAGATAATGGGAATTTGATTTCGTGGATTGGAGATCGGCTCAGTTTATAAGACAATGAAGTTTACAGGAAAGATAAACTCACCGACCTTAATGAGCACATTTTCAACCATACCAAGTGGTCTCTTGATCAAACGATCAGCTAACTATAATGTGACCTTGATAGGTTGAAGTTTTCATAACCCAAGTTGCTAATAAAAAGTGTAAGGAAGCAAGTTGACACATTTTCCTAAATCAAGCAATGCCCTATCAAATGTAGGGTTCCCAATGATGCATGAGATTGTTGGGGAATCTGGATCTTTGTACTTGACAGGTAAGGAGTTAGAGAGGATATGCGATATATTTGCAGTAAAAAAAACTTTCTAAGGAATATTTCTTGCTCGCTTTTTAGTACACAAATCCATGAGGAACTTGGCATAAGTAGGAACATATTGTATAATACGAAGGAGTGGAATATTAACCATCACCTGCTGAAATGTTTCAAGAATCTTTTTTACTTGCGGTGAAGGCTTGCTAAGCCGATTTGAATATGGTGCTTTCGGCTCAGGAACAGGTTCTTTCAAATTATCATGTGACGGTGATTGAGGCGATGGAGATGGTTGTGGAGAAAGGGATTGAAGAGATGGTGTAGCCTGCGAGATAGTAGGAGTAAGATCAGGGGCATGGCTATATTATTGTCCACTTGCTTGCTAAATCTGAGCGTGTGAATGGCATTGCATTGGTGGACATGCTACTGATTGGTGTTTGAGGAACTGGCATTAGGTTGACTTGGAAAAGAACCCTGGCCACCGTTCACTCATCTGACTCGCTAATTGTCCAATCCTCTACTCTATATTCTTAAAAGATTGAGAGTTCATGAGCAGTTGCTGATCTATACTTTAAATAAAATTAATTGACACTTTCATAAGATTTTGCATGTGTGTCAAGGTTCGATATATGCGTGCAAACTTTGATTGAGACTTGAGAAGATTTTTAACGTTCTTCTCAAGTGATTGCAGTCACTTTCCTTGATCATTATTAGACCCCTGTTGTAGATGTGAGTGGTTTTATGCAGGTGGTCTATTCTTCTTATTCCCATAATTTGAAGCGTTTGGGTGTTGATAAACACCCACATTTGGTCTTGGAAACTGACCATTGGCTGGAGGCTGCATACTAGGGTTAGGGGCCCCTGATATTTCCCCTGACTCCATGAGAGATTTGGATGGTTTCTCTAACCAGGATTGTATGTAAGAGAGTAAGAATTGTTCATGGGTTGTTGATACAAGGCATTAGCCTGCTCAAGTGTGGGACCCATGTAATTCATTAATAATAGACACTTCTCCATAACATGATTTGGAGTTCCGCAGTTAAAATATATGGGACTTCGGATTTGATTCACTTGATCCATTGGTAGAGCACTAGGAGTCTCCAATGTCGCAATTGGATGCAATCTTATATTCAGCACCTATAGAGCTGTCGACGCTATAGATCCCACCCTTATGTGCAGAAGTTGATGCACTGGGTTTCTCAGCAGGACTCTCCCACTGTATAGTCTTCCATGATAGGTCCTCAAGGAAGTCCCATTTTTCATCCTCGTTCTTTCTCATGAACTCCTCCTGACACATGGACTCAAGAAGAGTTTTGGATGTGTAATCGAGTTCTTCATACACAATTTGACATAACCACCACTTTTCTATCGCATGGTGGGGGCACTGAGCTAATATATCGTTGAACCGTTCTAAGTATTTCCAGAAGTGTTCTCCTGGCACTTGACGGAATTAATTGATTTGATTTCGAATTCTTGCCGTCTTATGCGTGGGATAATACTTTTTTAGAAAAACTGCAACAAATTCATCCCAAGTAGTGATTAAATCAGTAGGCATATTGTCCAACCACTTCTTGACATTTTTCTTGAGTGCAATCGGGATGAAGTGGAGTTTAATTGCATCCTTTGATAAGTGCTGCAGTTTAATCATCACGCATACTTCCTAAAATTTACTGATAAAGAGATATGTATCCTCTGAATTAGAACCAGTGAATTTAGGAAGCATACTAATGTACTACGGTTTCAACATAGTGATTACCCATTGCGTGTGGAAGTTTGGTGCATGATGGTGATGATGTGCACAACAAATAATATCGATCCTGAAGAATTGGGATCGGATGATTTATCTTGTCACTCTTGAACGAATCTGATCTCAGTAGTCGACCAAATTGATCACGGGTCCAATGTGGCATGAACCAGCGACCGTGAGTGTATGCGTGAATTTCCTAAACTAATGCAAGAAGTGGGGTGTGGTGGAGATAAAACGGTGAAATTGATATGATCAAAGAAAAGATATGATTCCTACTGTGCCTATTTTTTTTTTTTACAAAATCAAGGACTCTAGACACAGAAACAGAGAAAATTTGGGGGAAAAAATTTACCAAAATTGCTGCTAAATAACGGCAATTGCCGCTATTTAGAGGGAAAACTAGGGAGTTTGGCTCCCTGGTTTTTTCAGTGAACTTACGAGACCCTTCTCGTCTCTTTTTCCTTCCTGTATCTGAAGTTTCAGATCTCTGAACACACAACACACACTGTTAATCCGTAAAACGTTAAAAAAGCAAAAAAAACACCATTGATCCCTGATAACGGTGCCAAAAACTTGATGTGATAATTTACTACAAACGTACAGTGTTGGTTGTAGCGCTATACAGGTCGTCCCACAGAGATCTCAAGTGTTTTGCAATTCTTACTAATTTTAGGTTGTATTTGGGAGTTATTCTAATTATCCTAGGATCTAGGTTTCCAACCATATATTTACTTCTATTATCTTCTTCTATCATAAAAATTTAATCTTTTAGTTTAATTTTTATTTAAAGTGCCCTAAGTATGAACAATCAAGTGGTGTGCAAGTATAACTCATCAAAAATACTACTTTTCATAAAAATAAATTAAATCATTAGATAATTTTTTGAATAAGATGAAAACCAACAACTCCAAATCCTAACTAAGCATAGGCTATCAAGAAACTTAATTCAACTATAACCTATTAAAGTATTAATCTTCAAATTCTTGTATTTTAATCTTTTCATATCCTTATTTATTTTATTTAAGAAGAAAATTCTAGAGAGTAATTACATGGTAATCCTAACTTCATCTACACCCTAAAACTAAGCAAAATTAGCTACTCATACTTCTAACAAGCAAAATCAAATTTTTATTCATACAAAGCAATTAAATCTAATCTAGAAAGCAAATAAATCTAAACTAGAAAGCAATTAGAAGAGAATTAGCTAAGAAAAAGTAAATAACAACAAAGGTTATCTTTGGAGTCGGTATTGTGGCTATCACCCCTTCAACAAACCCTAATTCTAATTTTATTAAATACAATACGAGTACAAAATTACAAAATTTAACCCTAGTTAGAAGTATACGGCCAATAAATAGGCTTTGAAGAATCAAATCCTAATTTTGATATAACTGAAAAACTAAAAAATTATATCGAAACCCCTGAAGAAAAATCAACCCGTGCGACCCTCTTTCTGTTGCTAAATGGCGGCAAAATGATGCTAAATAGTTGTGGAGGAAATTACTTGAGTTTTCTTCGGCATGTAGTACTGGTCCTGATCTCTTGATTTTTATGACTGCATTAGACTTTGACTCTTTAAAGCATCACTGTCTTGTAGTTTGTTCACTTTTAACCCTTTTCTGAACTTGATTTCTTAATCCGACTCTGATTTCATGCCATCTCCTTGAAGGAATCAGATTACCTGAAAAATAAATTAAATATACCCAAGTAGCATTATTTAAATACAAAAATAGATTATATGGAGGCTATAAATATACAATATATGACACTCATCACACCCCACACCTATCTTTTATTAATCCCCGAGCAAAATCTAAATCTAAAAAGAAAAATAAAAATCCTAACACACTTTCGCAGGAATTGCGATTGCACTTAGCATGTGCAACAAGACTTTAAACCCCTAGGTTACCCTAGTAGACGAGTTGTGTCTCATGAGGGTTTGCAGTAAATATACCCACAAAATTCGTGAAGAAAATAGATTAAGTAATAAAGAAAAGAAAAATAAGGATAACCAAAAATTAAGAAAAATAAAAATTTTATACAACAAAAAGAAAAATATTTTTTTATGATATTTTCATCAATTAATCTCACTAATATACAAACTCAAGAACGCATTTAGATTATCAATTTTCAAATCGAGTGTCATATCAGATACCCTTATCATTTTAATTAAAAACTCAAATCCTATCTTTCAATACCCACTAACAGATATCCATTAGCTCCTATACATCTACGTGCACGTGTGTTAGTCTGCTTTAGCCTTGGAGTCCAACTCTAACTCATGATTCATCTTCTCCCTCAAAATAATATTTTTCTTTTTTTTAAGAATATTTCACATTTAATGCGAATATTCACACTTACTTAGGCACAAAGTACCCGATTACTCGAATCATACTCTTTTTTTCACTCTTGAGACTATTACCTTAATACCAGGCACACCCTATTATCTTATCACTCTCGAGGCTCTTGCCTTAATACAAGGCGCACTCCATTTTTTTATTCTCACTTTTTTCAACTTTTTTTTTCTTTTTTTTTTAGAGAGAGAAGACTTACTCAATCGTTATCATCTTTATCCTTAACCTAATAGACTATTGTGAAGTAAAAAACAGATGTATACTTGCCTCAAAACTACTGTTAGCAGTATTTATTTTTTGAATTTTAATTTTGTCATAAAACTATGAGTATATCGTCCAATCTACTCTTCTATCCAATTTTAAATCTAAATTTATTTTTTTATCTGTGATTAGGATGATCTATTGATAAAAATATATAATTTTTTTTAATTTTTATTTTTTTAATTTTTTAGTTAGTTATCCTAAAAACTATTCGAAGTGTAAAAATAAAAAAACCAAAAAAAAAATCTAAAAATAAAATAAAAATTAAAAAAACTAAAAATCCTAGAAAAACACAACGAAAAGACCCTAACCTACTCTCTCAGACCTAAACTCGTGTATGCCCTCATACACAAACCAAGTTTAGTAAAATAAATATGAAAACTATTATACAAATACCATACAAATAATAAGAGTCGAAAAAAATTACGATCTCAATATCATCACCCTATTAATGCATGGAAAGCGGTTATGACCTCTCGATCGCTTCCCACTTTCATAGTGTATGCGTTTTAAACATGAAGTGGGTGCATTATTATTATATCTCATCATCCTCCTACGAGTCACGAAATTACTTATCTGCTTCTTATGCCGTCCTTGCTTTTTCTTTATCTACATGTAAGCATTAATAATTAGGTTAAAGAATTCTTCATTATAAACCTACCAAGTATCGTTAGTAACAAATATACATGTAAAAATATCGTGAGGTGAGAAGAGTGAAATATAATCAAGTGAATGTGGTGGTGGCCCTTCTAACTCACGAAGAAATGCGAACTTCTATGCAAAAAAATCCTCAAAAATTTGCTCATGAATCAATGGCACACTTGCATAAGTATCATCATACATGGAATCAGTATGTGCCAATTTATCTAATAATATGAGCTCATCTTGGAAAATTTGCTCAAATGAGGGTTCATCATCAGTGCAAGAGGTCGAATAAGAGTGCAAACTGTGAATCATATTTACCTCAATGAGAGAGCTCATTGTGTGCTTATCCATATTGAATATGTTTAGTACCACATATTCCCAAATGATAGCTACATGAGGTCCCTCCTGCAATCAATTAATGATTTGATGTTGCAAGCAATGGTCTACCCAAGATAACGGAAATTTTTCGTGGATTTAAATTGGCTTAGTTTCTAAGACAATGAAGTCTACAGGAAAGATAAACTCGCCGACCTTAATGAGCACATCTTCAACCATACCAAGTGGTCTCTTGATCGAACAATCATTTAACTATAATGTGACCTTGATAGGTTGAAGTTTTTCTAATCCAAGGTTCTGATAAACAATGTAAGGAAGTAACTTGAAACTTTCTCCTAAATCAAGCAATGCCCTATTAAATGTAGTGTTCCCAATGATGCATGAGATTGTTGGGGAACCTATATCTTTGTACTTGACAGGCAAGGAGTTGGAGAGGATATGCGATATATTTGCAGTAAGAAAAACATTCTAAGGAATATTTCTTGCTCATTTTTTAGTACACAAATCCTTGAGGAACTTGTCATAAATAGAAACCTGTTGTATAATATCAAGGAGTGGAATATTAATCTTCACCTGATGAAATATTTCAAGAATTTTTTCTAATTGCGGTGAAGGCTTCCTAAGCCGATTTGGATATGGTACTTTCGGCTCAGGAGCAGGTTCTTCAAAATGATCATGTGACGGTGATTGAGGCGATGGAGATGGTTGTGGAGAAAGGCGTGGAAGAGATAGTGTAGCCTGCGAGATAGTAGGAGTGAGATCAAGGGGCATGGCTACATGATTGTCCATTTGCTTGCTGGATCTGAGCATGTGAATGACATTTTATTGGTGGACATGCGACTAATTAGAGTTTGAGGAACTGGCATTAGGGTTATGGGTTGACTTGGAAAAGTACCCTGGCCACGTTCACTCATCTGACTCACTAATTGTCCAATCTGCTGCTCTATATTCTTAATAGATTGAGAGTTCACGAGTAGTTACTGATCTGTACTTTAAATAAAATCTGTTGACACTTTCATAAGATTTTGAATGTGTGTGTCAAGATTGGATATATGCGTGTCAAACTTTGATTGAGACTTGAGAAGATTTTCAACGTTCTTCTCATGTGACCGCAGTCGCTTTTTTTGATCATTATTAGACCCCTGTTGTGGATGTAAGTGGTTTTGTGCAGGTGGTCTATTCTGGTTATTCTTATAATTTGAAGCGTTTGGGTGTTGATAAATACCCACATTTGGTTTTGGGAACTGACCATTGGCTGGACGCTGCATGTTAGGGTTAGGGGCCCTCTGATATTGCCCCTGACCCCATGAGAGATTTGGATGGTTTTTTCAGCCAGGATTATATGTAGGAGCGTAAGAATTGTTTATGGGTTGTTGATACAAGGCATTAGCCTACTCAAGTGTGGGACCAATGTGATTCATTAATAATTGGCACTCCTCCATAACATGATTTGGAGTTCCGCAATTAAAACATATGGGACTTTGGATTTGATTCACTTGACCCATTGGTTGAGCACTAGGAGTCTCTAATGTCTCAATTCTCCTCATAAGGGCTGCAATCTTAGTTTCGGCAGCTATAGAGCTGTCGACATTATGGATCCCACCCTTATGTGCAGAAGTTGATGCACTGGATTTCTCAATGAGACTCTCCCACTGCATAATCTTCCACGATAGGTCCTCAAGGAAGTCCTATGCTTCATCCTCGTTCTTTCTCATGAACTCCCCCCGACACATGGACTCAAGAAGAGTTTTGGATGTGTAATCGAGTCCTTCGTACTCGATTTGACACAACCGCCACTTTTTTATTGCATGGTGGGGGCACTGAGCTAATATATCCTTGAACCGTTCTAAGTATTTTCAGAAGGGTTCTCCTAGCACTTGACGGAATTGATTGATTTGATTTCAAGTTTTTGCTGTCTTATGCGTGGGATAATACTTCTTTAGAAACACTGAAACGAATTCATCCCAAGTAGTGATTGAATCAGTATGCATACTGTACAACCACTTCTTGGCATTTTCCTTGAGTGCAAATGGGATGAAGTGAAGTTTAATTGTGTCCTCCGATAAGTGCTGCAGTTTAATCATCACGCATACTTCCTGAAATTCACTGATAAAGAGATATGTATTCTCTGAATCAGAACCAGTGAATTTTTCAAGAATGCTAATGTACTGAGACTTCAATTCATAGTAATTACCCGTTGCGTATGGAAGTTTGATACATGATGGTAATGATGTGCGCAATGGGTAACATTGATTCTGAAGGATCAGGATCGGTTGGTTTATCTTGTCACCCATGAACGAATCTGATCTCACTAGTCGACCAAATTGATCATGGGTCCAATGTGGTATGAACTAGCTACCATGAGTATATGCGTGAATTTTCTAAACTAATGTAAGAAGAGGGGTGTGGTGGAGATAAAACGGTAGAGCAGATATGATCAAAGAAAAGATGTGATTCCTACTATGCCTACTTTATTTTTACAAAATTAGGGACTCTAGACAAAAAAACAGTGAAAATTTGGGGGAAAAATTCACTAAAATTGCTGCTAAATGCGGCAATTGCCACTATTTAGTGGCAAAACGAGGGAGTTTGGCTCTCTAGTCTTTTCAGTGAACTTATGAGACTCTTCTCATCCCCTTTTGCTTCCTGTATCTGAAGTTTCAGATCTCTTAACACTCAACACACACAGTTAACCCGTAAAACTTTACAAAACGCAAGAAAAATACCGTCAATTCCCGGCAACGACGCCAAAAACTTGATGTGATAATTTACTGCAAGCGTACAGTGTCGGTTGTAGCGTTATACAGGTCGTCCCATATATATCTCACGTGTTTTACAATTCTTAATAATTCTATAGTCTAACGGACCAACAAAGGATTCTAGGTTGTATTTAGCAGTTATTCTAATTAACCTAAGATTTAGAATCCACTAGTTTCCTACCATATATTTACTTATATTATCTTCTTCTATCATAAAAATTTAATATTTTAGTTTAATCTTTATTTAAAGTGCCCTAAGAATGAACTATCAAGTGGTGTGGAAGCATAACGCATCAAAAATACTACTTTTCATAAAAATAAACTAAATCATTAGATAATTCTTTGAATAAGATGAAAACCAACAACTCCAAACCCTAACTAAGTATAGGCTATCAAGAAACTTAATTCAAATATAACCTATCAAAATATTAATTTTCAAGTTCTTGTATTTTAATCTTTTCATAGAAAAATCATCTTTATTTATTTTATTTAAAAAGAAATTTCTATAGAGTAATTATATGGTGAATCCTAATTTCATCTACATCCTAGGGTTAAGCGAAATTAGCTACTCATATTTCTAACAAGTAAAATCAAATTTTTATTCATAGAAAGCAATTAAAAAGCAAATAAATCTAAACTAAAAAGCAATTAGAAAAGAATTAGTTAAGAAAAAGTGAAGAACATCAAAGGTTACCTCTGGAGTCGGTATTGTAACCGTCACCCCTTCAACAAACCCTAATCCTAATTTTATTAAATAAAATACGATTACAAAATTACAAGATTGAACCACCCTAGTTACAAGTATACGACCAATAAATAGGTTTCGGAGAATCAAACCCTAATTTTGATACAACTGAAAAACTAAAAAATTACGTCGAGACCCCTGTAGAAAAAGCAACCCGTGCGACCCTCTTTCTGCTGCCAAATGGCGGCAAAAGGCAGCTAAATAGCTGCAATAATAGGTGGAAAATACTTGAGTTTTCTTCGTCATGACTGGTCCTGATCTTTTGATTTTTTTGACTGTATTAGAGTTTGACTCTTTAAAGCATCACTGTCTTGTAGATTGTTCACTTTTAACCCTTTACTGGACTTGATTTCCTAATCCGGCTCTGATTTCATGCCATCTCCTTGTAGGAATCGGATTATCTGAAAAATAAACTAAATATACCCGAGTCGCATTATTTAAATACAAAAATAGATTATATGGAGGCTATAAATATACAATATATGACACTCATCACACCCCACACCTATCTTTTGCTAGTCCCCGAGCAAAATCTAAACCGAAAAAGAAAAAGAAAATTCCTAACTCACTTTCAAAGGAATCACAATTGCACTTAGTATGTGCAATAAGTTTTTAAACCCTAGATTACCCTAGTGGACGAGTTGTGTCTCGTGAGAGTTTACAATGAATATACCCATAAAATTTGTGAAGAAAATAGATTAAGGAATAAAGAAAAAAATAAGGATAACAGAAAATCAAGAAAAATAAAAAATTTATACAAAAAAAAGAAAAATATTTTTTTATGATATTTTCATCAATTAATCTCACTAATATACAAACTCAAAAACGCATTTAGATTATGAATTTTTAAATCGAGCGTCATATCAGATACACTTATCATTTTAATCAAAAACTAAAATCCTATTTTTCAATACCCACTAACAAATATCCATTAGCTCCTATACATCTACGTGCACGTGTGTTAGTCTACTTCAGCCTTGAACTCCAATTCTAACTCATGATTCATCTTCTCTCTAAAAATAATTTTTTTCTTTTTTTCTTCTTTTTTAAAGAATATTTCACTTTTCATGCGAATATTCACGCTTGCTTAGGCAAAAAGTACCCGATTACTCATATCATACTTTTTTTTTTCACTTTTGAGGCTATTATCTTAATATCAAGTGCACCCCATTATTTTATCACTCTTGAGACTATTGCATTAATACCAGACGCACCCCATTTTTATTCTCACTTTTTTTAACTTTTTTTTTCTTTATTTTTAGAGTGAAAAGGCTTACTCAATCGTTAAGATCTTTATCTTTAACCTAATAAACTATTGTGAAGTAAAAAATAAATGTACACTTGCCTCAAAACTACTGTTAGCGGTATTTATTTTTAAATTTTAATTTTTTAAATAAAACTCCTAGTGTATCACCCAATCTACTCTTTTATCTAATTTCAAATCTAAATTTATTCTTTTATTTGTAATTAGGTTGATCTATTGATAAAAATATATAAAGTTTTTTTCAATTTTTATTTTTTTTAAAATTTTATTTTAGTTAGTTATTCTAAAAACTATCCGAAGTGTAAAATAAAAAACACAAAAAATCTAATAATAAAATAAAAATTCTAAGAAAAAAACTAAAAATTCTAGAAAAATACGAAGAAAAGACCCTAACCTACTCCCCCACACCTAAATTCGTGTATGCCCACATGCACAAACCAAGTGTTGTAAAATAAATATGAAAACTATTATACAAATACCATACAAATAATAAGAGTCGTAAAAAGTTACGATCTCAATGTAATCACCATATTAACGCATGGAAAGTTGTTACGACCTCTCGATCGCTTTCCACTTTCGTAGTGT
The DNA here is from genome assembly GCA_036321105.1 of Dracaena cambodiana. Lineage (NCBI taxonomy): Eukaryota > Viridiplantae > Streptophyta > Magnoliopsida > Asparagales > Asparagaceae > Dracaena > Dracaena cambodiana. Next base: position 28,492,841 of record JAYEPQ010000010.1, on the reverse strand, counting down.
ATGTGTTTTAAACGTGAAGTGGGTGCATTATTATATCTCATCATCCTCCTACGAGTCACGAAATTACCTGTCTGCTTCTTATACCATCTTTGCTTTTTCTTTGCCCACATGTAAATTGGGTTAAAGAATTCTTCATTATAAACCTGCCAATCATCGTTAGAAACAAACATATATGTAGAAATATCGTGAGGTGAAAAGAGTGTAATACGATCAAGTGAATGTGGTGTGGCCCTTCTAACTCACGAAGTAATGCGAGCTCCTATGCAAACAAATCTTCAAAAATTTGCTCATAAATCAATGACACACTTGCATAAGTATTATCATACATAGAATCAGTATGTGCCAATTCATCTAATAATATGAGCTCATGTTTGAAAATTTGCTCAAATAAGAGTTCATCATCAGTGCAAGAGGTCGAGTAAGAGTGCAAACTGTGAATCATGTTGATCTCAATGAGGGAGCTTATTGTGTGCTCATTCATATTAAATATGTTTAGTGCCACAATCATATTCCCAAACGATAGCTTCATCTACATCCTAAACCTAAGTGAAATTAGCTACTCATATTTCTAACAAACAAAATCAAATTTTTATTTATAGAAAGCAATTAAATCTAATCTAGAAAGTAAATAAATCTAAAGTAGAAAGCAATTAGAAGAGAATTAGCTAAGAAAAAGTAAATAACAATAAATGTTACCTCTGGAGTTGGTATTATGCCCATCACCCCTTCAGCAAACCCTAATCCTAACTTTTTAAATAAAATACAAGTACAAAATTATAGGATTCAACCCTAGTTACAAGTATACCGCCAATAAATAGGTTTCGGAGAATCAAACCCTAATTTTGATACAAATGAAAAACTAAAAAATTACGTCGAAGCCCGTGAAGAAAAATCAACCCATGCGACCCTCTTTCTACCGCCAAATGGCGGCAAAATGCGGCTAAATAGCTGCAATAATAGGAGGAAATTACTTGAGTTTTCTTCAGCATGAAGTTCTGGTCTTGATATCTTAATTTTTCTGACTGTATTAGACTTTGACTCATTAAAACATCACTGTCTTGTAGTTTGTTCACTTTTAACCCTTTTCTGGACTTGATTTCCAAATCGGCTCTGATTTCATGCCATCTCCTTGTAGGAATCGGATTATCTTAAAAACAAACTAAATATACCCAAGTAGCATTATTTAAATACAAAAATAGATAACATGGAGACTATAAATATGCAATATATGACATTCATCACACCCACACCTATCTTTTGCTAGTCCCCGAGCAAAACCTAAATCTAAAAAGAAAAATCTTAACTCACTTTTGCAGGAATCGCGATTACACTCAGCATGAACAACAAGGCTTTAAACTCATAGGTTGCCCTAGTGGATGAGTTGTGTCTCGTGAGGGTTTGTTATGAATATACCCACAAAATTCGTGAAGAAAATAGATTAAGAAATAAAGAAAAGAAAAATAAGGATAACCGAAAATCAAGAAAAATAAAAATTTTATATAACAAAAAGAAAATTACTTTTTTATAATATTTTAATCAATTAATCTTTCTAATATACAAACTCAAGAATGCATTTAGATTATCAATTTTTAAATCGAGCGTCATATCAAATACACTTATTATTTTAATCAAAAAATCAAATCCTATTTTTCAATACCCACTAATAGATATCTATTGGCTCTTATACAACTACGTGCACGTGTGTTAGTCTACTTCAGCATTGGACTCCAACTCTAACTCATGATTCTTCTTCTCTCTCATAATAATTTTTTACTTTTTTTCTTTTTTTAAGAATATTTTACTTTTCATGCGAATATTTACACTTGCTTAGGCGCAAAGTACCCTATTACTCAGATCATACTATTTTTTTACTCTTGAGACTATTGCCTTAATACCAGACGCACCCCATTATTTTATCACTCTCGAGGCTATTGCCTTAATACCAGGCACACCCCATTTTTTTATTCTCACTTTTTTAAACTTTTTTTCTTTTTTTTAGGGAGAGAAGACTTACTCAATTATTATAATCTTTATCCTTAACCTAATAGACTATTGTGAAGAGAAAAATTGATGTATACTTGCCTCAAAACTACTTTTAGCAGTATTTAATTTTCAAATTTTAATTTTTTTCATAAAACTCTTAGTGTATCGTCCAATCTACGCTCCTATCCGATTTCAAATTAAAATTTATTTTTTTATCTGTAATTAGGTTGATCTATTGATAAAAATATATAATTTTTTTTCTTTTTTTTGTTTTTTTTAAATTTTTTTAGTTAGTTATCCTAAAAATTGCCCAAAGTGTAAAATAAACAAACCCAAAAAAATATCTAAAAATAAAATAAAAATTCTAAAAAAACTAAAAATTCTACAAAAATACGAAGAAAAGACCCTAACCTATTCCCCCACACCTAAACTCGTGTATGCCCTCATAAAAAAATTGAGTGTGGTAAAATAAATATGAAAACTATTATACAAATACCATACAAATAATAAGAGTCGTAAAAAGTTACGATCTCAATATCATCACCCTATTAACGCATGGAAAGCGGCTATGACCTCTCGATCGCTTTCCACTTTCGTAGTGTATGCGTTTTAAACGTAAAGTGGGTGCATTATTATATCACATCATCCTCTTACGAGTTACAGAATTACTTGTCTGCTTCTTATGCCATCCTCACTTTTTCTTTGACTACATGTAAGTATTAATAATTGGGTTAAAGAATTATTCATTATAAACCTGCCAATTATCATTAGTAACAAACATACATGTAAAAAAATCATTAGGTGAGAAGAGTGTAATATGATCAAGTGAATGTGATGGCGGCCCTTCTAACTCACGAAGTAATGCAAGGTCCTATGCAAACAAATCCTAAAAAACTTGCTCATAAATCAATGGCACACTTGCATAAATATCATCATACATAGAATCAGTATGTGCTAATTCATCTAATAATATGAGCTCATCTTTGAAAATTTGCTCAAATGAGGGTTCATCATGAGTGTAAGAAGTCAAATAAGAGTGCAAACTGTGAATCATGTTGGCCTCAATGAGGGAGCTCATTGTGTGCTCATTCATATTGAATATATTTAGTGCCACAGTCATATTCCCAAATGATAGCTTCATGAGGCTACTCCTGCAATTAATTAATTCATTTGATGTTGCAAGCAATGGTCTACCCAAGATAATGGGAATTTTATTCGGTGGATTGGAGATCGGCTCAGTTTCTAAGACAATGAAGTTTATAGGAAAGATAAACTCGCTAACTATAATGTGATCTTAGTAGGTTGAAGTTTTCCTAACCCAAGTTTCTGATAAAAAGTGTAAGAAAGTAAGTTGACACTTTTCCCTAAATCAAGCAACGCCCTTTCAAATATAGGGTTCCCGATGATGCATGAGATTATTGGGGAACTTGGATCTTTGTACTTGACAGGTAAGGAGTTAGAGAGGATATGTGATATATTTGCAGCAAGAAAATTTTTCTAATACACAAATCCTTGAGAAATTTGGCATAAGTAGGAACATGTTGTATAATATGAAAGAGTGGAATATTAATTTTCACCTGCTGAAATATTTTAAAAATCTTTTCTACTTGCGGTGAAGGCTTCCTAAGCCATTTGGATATGGTGCTTTCGACTCAAGAACAGGTTCTTTCAAATTATCATGTGACGGTGATTAAGGCGATGGAGATGGTTGTGGAGAAAGGGGTGGAAGAGATGGTATAGCTTGCGAGATAGTAGGAGTTTGATCAGGAGCATGGATATATTATTGTCCACTTACATGCTAGATCTGAGCATGTAAATGGCATTGCATTGGTGGACATGCTAATGATTGGAGTTTGAGGAACTGGTATTAGAGTTCGTTATGGGTTGACTTGGAAAAGTACTCTGGCCACGTTCACTCATCTGACTCGCTAATTGTCCAATCCGCTGCTCTATATTCTTAATAGATTGAGAGTTCATGAGCAGTTACTGACCTATACTTTAAATAAAATCAGTTGATACTTTCATAAGATTTTGCATGTGTGTGTCAAGGTTGGATATATACGTGTCAAACTTTGAATGAGATTTGAGAAGATTTTCAACGTTCTTCTCAAGTGATTGCAGTCACTTTTCTTGATCATTATTGGATCCCTTTTGTGAATGTGAGTGGTTTTATGTAGGTGGTCTATTCTACTTGTTCCCATAATTTGAAGCGTTTGGGTGTTGATAAACACCCACATTTGGTCTTGAGAACTGACTATTGGCTGGAGGCTGCATACTATGGTTAGGGGCCCCTGATATTGCCCCTGACTCCATGAGAGATTTGGATGGTTTCTCCAGCCAGGATTGTATGCAAGAGTGTAAGGATTGTTCATGGGTTGTTGATACAAGGCGTTAGCCTACTCAGTGTGGGACCCATGTGATTCATTAATAATGGACACTCCTCCATAAAATGATTTGGAGTTTCGCAATTAAAACATATGCGACTTCGGATTTGATTCACTTGACCCATTGGTGGAGCACTAGGAGTCTCCAATATTTCAATTCTACTCATAAGGGCTGCAATATTAGATTCGGCAGCTATAAAGCTGTCGACGCTATAGATCCCACCCTTATGTGTAGAAGTTGATGCACTGGATTTCTCAGCAGGACTCTCCCACTGCATAGTCTTCCACGATAGGTCCTCAAGGAAGTCCCATGCTTCATCCTCGTTCTTTCTCATGAACTCCTCCTGACACATGGACTCAAGAAAAGTTTTGGATGTGTAATCGAGTCCTTCGTAGACAATATGACACAACCGTCACTTTTCTATCGCATGGTGGGGGCACTGAGCTAATATATCCTTGAACTGTTCTAAGTATTTTCAGATGTGCTCTCCTAGCACTTGACGGAATTGATTGATTTGATTTTGAATTCTTGTCATCTTATGCATGGGATAATACTTCTTTAGAAACACTGCAATAAATTCATCCCAAGTAGTGACTGAATCAGTAGGCATACTGTACAACCAGTTGGCATTTTCCTTGAGTCCAAACGGGATGAAGCAGAGTTTAATTGTGTCCTCCAATGAGTGCTGCAGTTTAATCATCACGCATTCTTCCTGAAATTCAATGATAAAGAGATATGCATCATCTGAATCAGAACTAGTAAATTTAAGAAGCATGCTAATGTACTGCGGTTTCAATTCATAGTGATTACCCATTGCGTGTGGAAGTTTGATGCATGATAGTAATGATGTGCGCAACGGGTAACATCAATCCTGAAGGATCGGTATCGGTTGGTCTATCTGTCACCCATGAACGAATCTGATCTCACTAGTCCACCAAATTGATCACGGGTCTAATATGGCATGAACCAGCGACCTTGAGTGTATGCATAAATTTCCTAAACTAATGTAAGAAGTGAGGTGTGGTGGAGATAAAACGGTGGAATATATATGATCAAAGAAAAGATGTGATTTCTACTGTGCTTAATTGTTTTTTTGCAAAATCAAGGACTCTAGATGCAGAAACAGAAAAAATTAGAGGAAAAAATTCTCCAAAATTGCCTCTAAATAGCGGTAATTACTGCTATTTAGTGGCAAAATTTGGGAGTTTGGCTCTTTGGTTTTTTTCAGTGAACTTGGAGACTCTTCTCGTCCCTTATTGCTTCCTGTATCTAAAGTTTTAGATCCCTGAACACTCAACACACACTGTTAACCAGTAAAACGTTAGAAAAGCAAGAAAAACACTGTCGATTCCTGACAACGGTGCCAGAAACTTGATGTGATAACTTACTGCAAGCGTACAGTGTCGGTTGTAGTGCTATACAGGTTGTCCCACAGAGATCTCAGGTGTTGTGCAATTCTTACTAATTCTATAGTCTAATGGACTAACAAAGGATTCTAGGTTGTACTTGGGACTTATTCTAATTAGCCTATATCTAGAATCCACTAGTTTCCAACCATATATTTACTTCTATTATTTTCTTATATCATAAAAATTTAATTTTTTAGTTTAATCTTTATTTATAGTGCCATAAGCATGAATTATCAAGTGGTGTGCAAGCATAACTCATCAAAAATACTACTTTTCATAAAAATAAACTAAATCATTAGATAATTCTTTGAATAAGATAAAAACCAACAACTCCAAATCCTAACTAAGTATAGGCTATCAAGAAACTTAATTCAAGTATAACCTATTAAAGTATTAATCTTCAAGTTTAGATATTTTAATCTTTTAATAGCAAAATCATGTCTTTATTTATTTTATTTAAGAATAAAATTCTAGAGAGTAATTACATACTGAATCCTAACTTCATCTACATCCAAGAGCTAAGAGAAATTAGCTTCTCATATTACTAACAAGCAAAATAAAATTTTTATTCATAGAAAACAATTAAATCTAATTTAGAAAGCAATTAAATCTAAACTAGAAAGTAATTAGAAGAGAATTAGCTGAGAAAAAGTGAAGAACAATAAAGGTTACCTCTGGAGTCGGTATTGTGACCGTCACCTCTTCAGCAAACCCTAATCCTAATTTTATTTAATAAAATACTAATACAAAATTACAGGATTCAACCCTAGTTACAAGTATACGACCAATAAATAAGCTTCGGTAAATCAAATCCTAATTTTGATACAACTGAAAAACTAAAAAATTACGTCGAAGCCCCTGAAGAAAAATCAACCCGTGCGACCCTCTTTCTGACGCCAAATGGTAGGCAAAGGCCGCTAAATAGCTGCAATAATCGGAGGAAATTACTTGAGTTTTCTTCTGCATTAAGTTCTGGTCTTGATATCTTGATTTTTCTGACTGTATTAGACTTTGACTCTTTAAAACATCACTGTCTTGCAGTTTGTTCACTTTTAACCCTTTTCTGGACTTAATTTCCTAATCCAGCTCTGATTTCATACCATATTCTCGTAGGAATCAGATTACCAGAAAGACAAACTAAATATATCCGAGTAGTATTATTTAAATACAAAAATAGATAATATGGACGCTATAAATATGCAATATATGATACTCATCACACCTCCACACCTATCTTTTGCTAGTCCCTGAGCAAAACCTAAACCAAAAAAGAAAAAGAAAAATCATAACTCACTTTCGTAGAAATCACGATTGCACTTAGCATGTGCAACGAGTTTTTAAACCCCTAGGTTACCCTAATGGACGAGTTGTGTCTCGTGAGGGTTTGTAGTGAATATACCCACAAAATTCGTGAAAAAAATAGATTAAGGAATAAAGAAAAGAAAAATAATGATAACGAAAATCAAGAAAAATAAAAAATTAATACAACAAAAAGAAAAAAAATTTATGATATTTTCATCAATTAATCTCACTAATATACAAATTCAAGACGCATTTAGATTATCAATTTTCAAATAGAGCGTCATATCAGATACACTTATCATTTCAATCAAAAACTCAAATCATATTTTTCAATACCCACTAAAAGATATCCATTAGCTTCTATACAACTACGTGCAAGTGTGTTAGTCTACTTCAGTATTGGACTCCAACTCTAACTCATGATTCATCTTCTCTCTCAAAATATTTATTCTTTTTTCTTTTTTTAAAGAATATTTCACCTTTCATGCAAATATTCACATTTGTTTAGGCACAAAGTACCCAATTACTCGGATCATACTCTTTTTTTTTTCACTCTTGAGGTTATTCCCTTAATACCAGGTGCACCCTATTTTTTTAACTTTTTCTTTTTTTTAGAGAGAGAAAACTTACTCAATCGTTATCATCTTTATCCTTAACCTAGTAGACTATTGTGAAGTAAAAAAAATATGTATACTTACTTCAAAACTATTGTTAGCGGTATTTATTTTTTAAATTTTAATTTTTCTCATAAAACTCTTAGTGTATCATCCAATCTACTCTCCTATCCAATTTCAAATCTAAATTTATTCTTTTATCTATAGTTAGGTAGATCTAATGATAAAAATATATAATTTTTTTTCAATTTTTATTGTTTTTTAAATTTATTTTAGTTAGTTATCCGAAAAACTACCTTAAGTGTAAAATAAAGAAACCAAAATAAAATCTAAAAAAATAAAAATTCTTAAAAAAACTAAAAATCCCAAAAAGTATGAAGAAAAAACCCTAACCTACCTCCCACACCTAAACTCGTGTATGCCCTCATACACAAACCAAGTGTGGTAAAATAAATATGAAAACTATTATACAAATACTATACAAATAATGAGAGTCATAAAAAGTTACGATCTCAATATTATCACCCTATTAATGCATAGAAAGCGGTCATGACCTCTTGATCGCTTTCCACTTTCATACTGTATGAGTTTTAAATGAGAAGTGGGTGCATTATTATATCTCATCATCCTCCTATGAGTCACGAAATTACCTGTCTGCTTATTATGCTGTACTCGCTTTTTATTTGTGCACATGTAAGCATTAATATTGGGTTAAAGAATTCTTCTTTATAAACCTGCCAATCATCGTTAGTAACAAACATATACGTAGAAATATCGTGAGGTGAGAAGAGTGTAATATGATCAAGTGAATGTGGTGGTGGCCCTTCTAACTCATGAAGTAATACGAGCTCCTCGGCAAACAAATCCTCAAAAATTTGCTCATAAATCAATGGCACACTTGCATAAGTATCATCATATATAGAATCTGTATTTGCCAATTCATCTAATAATATGAGCTCATCTTTGAAAATTTGCTCAAATGAGTTCATCATCAGTGCAAGAGGTCGAATAAGAGTGCAAACTATATAAATCATGTTAACCTCAATGAGGGAGCTCATTGCCTGCTCATCCATATTGAATATGTTTAGTGCCATTATCATATTCCCAAATGATAGCTTTATGAGGCCACTCCTGCAATTAATTAATACATTTGATGTTGCAAGCAATAGTCTACCCAAGATAACGGAAATTTGATTCCGTGGATTGGAGATCGACTTAGTTTCTAAGACAATCAAGTCTACAGGAAAGATAAACTTGCTGACCTTAATGAGCACATTTTCAATCATACCAAGTGATTTCATGATTGAATAATTAGCTAACTGTAATGTGACCTTGATAGGTTGAAACTTTCCTAACCCCAGTTGCTGATAAATTGTATTAGGAGGAAAGTTGACACTTGCTCCTAAATCAAGCAACGCCCTATCAAATATAGTGTTCCCAATGATGCATGAGATTGTTGGAGAATCTGGATCTTTGTACTTGACAGACATAGAGTTAGAGAGGATATATGATATATTTGCAGTAAGAAAAACTTTCTAAGGAATATTTCTTGCTCGTTTTTTAGTACACAAATCCTTGAGGACTTGGTATAAGTAGGAACCCGTTGTATAATATCAAGAAGTGGAATATTAACCCTTACCTGCTGAAATATTTCAAGAATCTTTTCTACTTGCGGTGAAGGCTTCCTAAGTCGATTTGGATATGGTGCTTTCGACTCAGGAAAAGGTTCTTCCGAATGATCATGTGACGGTGATTGAGGCGATGGAGATGGTTGTGGAGAAAGGGGTGGAAGAGATTGTGTAGCCTGCGAGATAGTAGGCATAAGATCAGGGGGCATGGCTACATGATTGTCCATTTGCTTGCTGGATCTGAGCATGTGAATGACATTTTATTGGTGGACATGCGACTGATTAGAGTTTGAGGAACTGGCATTAGGGTTCATTATGGGTTGACTTGGAAAAGTACCCTGGCCACGTTCACTCATCTGACTCACTAATTGTCCAATCTGCTGCTCTATATTCTTAATAGATTGAAAGTTCACGAGTAGTTACTGACCTGTACTTTAAATAAAATCTGTTGACACTTTCATAAGATTTTGAATGTGTGTGTCAAGATTGGATATATGCGTGTCAAACTTTGATTGAGACTTGAGAAGATTTTCAACGTTCTTCTCAAGTGACTATAGTCGCTTTTCTTGGTCATTATTAGACCTTGTTGTGGATGTGAGTGTTTTTGTGTAGGTGATCTATTCTGGTTGTTCCAATAATTTGAAGCGTTTGGGTGTTGATAAACACCCACATTTGGTTTTGAGAACTGACCATTGGCTGGAGGCTGCATGTTAGGGTTAGGGGCCCTCTATATTGCCTCTGACCTCTATGAGAGATTTGGATGGTTTCTCCAACCAAGATTGTATGTATGAGTGTAAGGATTGTTCAAGAGTTGTTGATACAAGGCGTTAAGCCTGCTCAAGTGTGGGACCCATGTGATTCATTAATAATGGACACTCCTCCATAACATGATTTGGAGTTCTGCAATTAAAACATACGGGACTTTTGGATTTGATTCACTTGACCAATTGGTGGAGCACTAGGAGTCTCCAATGTCTCAATTCTCCTCATAAGGGTTGCAATCTTAGCTTCGACAGTTATATAGCTGTCGATGCTATGGATCCCACCCTTATGTGCAGAAGTTGATGCACTGAATTTCTCAGCGGGACTCTCCCACTGCATAGTCTTCCACGATAGGTCCTCAAGGAAGTCCCATGCTTCCTCCTCGTTCTTTCTCATGAACTTCCCCTGACACATGGACTCAAGAATAGTTTTAGATGTGTAATCGAGTCTTTCGTACACGATTTGACACAACCGTCACTTTCTATTGCATGGTGGGGGCACTAAACTAATAGATCCTTGAACCGTTCTAAGTATTTCCAGAAGGGTTCTCCTGACACTTGACGGAATTGCTTGATTTGATTTCGAATTTTTACCGTCTTATGCGTGTGATAATAATTCTTTAGAAACATTGCGACAAATTCATACCAAGTAGTGATTGAATCAGTTGGCATACTGTATAACCACTTCTTGGCATTTTTCTTTAGTTCAAACGGGATGAAACGGAGTTTAATTGCGTCCTCCAATAAGTGTTGCAGTTTAGTCATCACGCATACTTTCTGAAATTTACTGATAAAGAGATATGCATCCTCTGAATTAGAACCAGTGATTTAGGATGCATGCTAATGTACTGCGGTTTCAATTCATAGTGATTGCCCATTGCATGTGGAAGTTTGATGCATAATGGTAATGATGTGCGCAACGGGTAATATCGATCTTGAAGGGTCGGGATTGGTTAGTCTATCTTGTCACCCTTGAACGAATCTGATCTCACTAGTTGACCAAATTGATCATGGGTCCAATGTAGTATGAACCATCGACCATGAGTATATGTGTGAATTTCCTAAACTAATGCAAGAAGTGGGTTGTGGTAGAGATAAAACGGTGGAATAGATATGATCAAAGAAAATATGTGATTTCTACTGTGTCTACTTTTTTTTTTACAAAATCAGGGACTCTAGACACAGAAACAGAGAAAATTTGGGGGGGGGGGGGAATCACCAAAATTGCCGCTAAATAGCGGTAGCGGCAATTGCTGCTATTTAGTGGCAAAACCATGGTGTTTGGCTCCCTGTTTTTTTCAGTGAACTTACGAGACTCTTATCATCCTTTTTTGCTTCCTGTATCTGAAGTTTCAGATTCCTAAACACTCAACACATACTGTTAACCCATAAAACGTTAGAAAGAGTAAGAAAAATATCGTCGATCCTCGACAATGGTGCCAAAAACTTGATGTGATAATTTACTGCAAGCGTCCAGTGTCAGTTGTAATACTATACAGGTCACCCACAGAGATCTCAGGTGTTTTGCAATTCTTACTAATTTTATAGTCTAACGGACTGACAAAAGATTGTAGGTTGTATTTGGTAGTTATTCTAATTAGTCTAGGATCTAGAATCCGCTAGTTTCCAACTATATATTACTTATATTATCTTCTTCTATCATAAAAATTTAATCTTTTAGTTTAATCTTTGTTTAAAGTGCCATAAGTATGAACTATCAAGTGGTGTACAAGTATAATTCATCAAAAATACTACTTTTCATAAAAATAAACTAAATCATTAGATAATTCTTTGAATAAGATGAAAACCAACAACTCCAAATCCTAACAAAGTATAGGCTATCAAGAAACTTAATTCAAGTATAACCTATCATTAATCTTCAAGTTCATGTATTTTAATCTTTTCATAGAATAATCATGTTTTTATTTATTTTATTTAAGAAGTAAATTCTAGAGAGTAATTACATGGTGAATGCTAACTTCATCTACATCGTAGAGCTAAGCGAAATTAGCTACTCATATTTCTAAATAGCAAAATCAAATTTTATTCATAAAAAGCAATTAAATCTAATCTAGAAAGGAAATAAATCTAAACTAGAAAGCAATAAGAAGAGAAGTAGCTAAGAAAAAGTGAAGAATAGCAAGTGTTACGTCTTGAGTCGGTATTGTAGTCGCCACCCCTTCAGCAAACCCTAATCCTAATTTTATTAAATAAAATATGAGTAGAAAATTGCAGGATTCAACCCTAGTTACAAATATATGGCCAATAAATAGGTTTCGGAGAATCAAACCCTAATTTTGATACAACTGAAAAACTATAAAATTACGTTGAAGCTCTTGAAGAAAAATCAACCTGTGCGCCACTCTTTTTGACGCCAAATGGTGGCAAAATGCCACTAAATAGGAGGAAATTACTTGAGTTTTCTTCGTCATGAAGTTATGGTCCTGATATCTTGATTTTTCTAGCTGTATTAGACTTTGACTTTTAAAAGCATTACTGTCTTGTAGTTTGTTTACTTTTAACCCTTTCTAGACTTGATTTCCTAATCTAACTCTGATTTCACACCATCTCCTTGTATAGATTATCAAAAAAAACTAAATATACCCGAGTAGCATTATTTAAATACAAAAATAGATAATATGGAGGCTATAAATATACAATATATGATACTCATCACTTATCAACACCCAAATGCTTCAAATCATGGGAACAACCAGAATAGACCACCTGCACAAAACCACTCACATCCACAACAGGGGTCCAATAATGATCAAGAAAAGCGACTTTGGTCACTTTTGAAGAACATTGAAAATCGTCTCAAGTCTCAATCCAATCTTTACACGCATATGTCCAGTCTTGACACGCACATGCAAAATCTTGTAAAAGTGTCAACTGATTTATTCAAAGAACAGATCAATACCTGCTCGTAAACTCTCAATCTATTAAGAGCGTAGAGCAGCAGGTTGGATAAGTCAAATAAGTGAACGTGGCAATGGTACTTTTCCAAGTCAATCCATAACAAACTCTAATGCCAGTTCCTCAAACTCTAATCAGTCGCATGCCAACCAAGTTAATGTCATTCACACACTTCGATCTGACAAGTTGGTTGACAATCATGTCGCCATACCACCTGATTCCACTCCTATTGTATGGCAGGCTACACTCCCTGATTCCACGATACCATCATCACCTCATGATTAATCATTATCATCATCCTATGATCCACCCACTAGAACGACAGGGGAGTCTGACCCCTCTATTTCTGATCCTCCTATTGACCATACTTATAAGCTGAAGGCTCCCTATCCAAATCAATTAAAGAAAAATTCTCCTCGGGTTGAGAACATTCTTGAGTTATTCAAGCAAGTTAAGGTCAATGTTGCTCTTCTCGATGCAATCCAATAAATACCTGCTTATGTGAAATTCTTAAAGGATTTATGCACAAAGAAGAGAACAACAAATATTCCAAAGAAAGTCTTCCTAGCTATTAACATCTCTAGCATCATCTCTCAGTCAGTACCTGTGAAGTTCAAGAAGTCCTACTGTCTCCTACACTATAGGGACTACAGTGATTGAAAGGGCTTTACTAGATTTAGGAGCGAGTGTTAACTTGCTTCCTTATTTAGTGTACCAGCAGTTAGGACTAAGAGAATTGAGACCTATAAGGACTACGTTATAGCTAGCTGATAGATCTATAAAGACGCCTATGGGAGAGATTGAGGATGTCTTGATTAAGATTGGAGAGTTTATTTTCCCAGTCGATTTCATAGTTCTCAAGACTCAACCTATGGTGGATCCACAGTATTGTATCCCAGTTATTTTGGGACGTCCATTCCTAACCACTTCTAATGTTGTTATTAATAGCCGGAGTGGATCGATGAGACCTTCCTTTGGAAACTTGACACTTGACTTGAATATATTCAATTTAGGGTGCCAACCTAGTGATCCACATGACGAGCCCCTAGAAGTGAATATGATCCAAGGGTTGTCCAGTGAGCACCAAGAGGAGGAATTCTTTGATGACTTGGATGGTTTAGTTGATGAGAGCTTATTCTTGGATACGCTCGATAAGTCATCTAATTATGTGTCTTCCACTCGATGGGAACTTCCACCTGAGCCATTGATGACTGAACCGCGAGTTCAATTATGACCATCTATTGAGTGTCCACCTGAGCTTGAGATGAAGACCCTTCCGAGTCATCTCAAGTACGTTTTCTTGGGAGAACACGACACATTACCAGTTATTATCTCTGCATATTTGACTGAGTCTGAGGAGGAAGCACACATATTAGTGATGAAAGCACCTAAGGAAGCCATAGGCTGGAGTATGGCTGATATAAAGGGGATAAGTCCATCTATAGTAAAACATAGAATTTATTTACTAGATAGTGCACGACCTACAAGAGACCCTCAGCGTAGGTTGAATCCGGTAATGAAAGAAGCTGTGAGGAAGGATATTATTAAGTGCCTTGATAATGGGATCATCTATCCTATCTCTGAGAGTGCATGGGTGAGCCAAGTTCAAGTAGTGCCTAAGAAATCCGTAATCACTGTAGTAAAGAATGATGCAAATGAGCTTATCCCAATGTATTTGTAGACGAGATAGCGAGTCTGCATTGACTATGGAAAGATTAATGCTGCAACTAGGAAGGACCACATCCCTTACCATTTATCGATCAGATGCTGAAACGGTTGGCCGGATATGAGTTCTATTATTTCTTAGATAGATATAGTGCCTACAACCAAATTTTCATCGCTCTGGAGGATCAGAAAAAGACCATGTTCACGTGTCCATTTGGCACCTTTGCATACAGATGCATGCCCTTTGGGTTATGCAATGCACCTGCCACGTTCCAAAGGTGTGTAGTGAGTATTTTCTCTGACATTGTTGAACGATTTCTTGAAATTTTCATGGATGATTTCTCTATTTTTGGAGATTCATTCCAAGAGTGTCTGCATAATTTAGAGTTAGTTCTCACGCGTTGTTATGAGAAACTTTTTACACTCAATTGGAAAAAATGTCATTTCATGGTCAAAAATGACATAGTGCTAAGGCATGTCATCTCGAAAGATGGTATTGAGGTTGACAAAGCTAAGGTGGACCTCATCATTAATCTTCCACCTTCACGATCAGTGAAAAATATATGCTCCTTATTTGGTCATGCTGGGTTTTATAGAACATTTATTAAAAACTTTAGCAAAATTACTAGGCCTTTGACACATCTACTGGCCAAGGAAGTGCCATTCATTTTCACACTTGATTGTCTTAGAGCATTTGACTAGCTCAAGAAGGCACTTACCACCACTCCTATCATTCATGCACCAAACTGGAGTCTGCTCTTTGAGTTTATGTGTGACGCATCTGATTATGCTATCGGAGTCGTGCTTGGACAACGTATTGATAAGCAGCCACACGTGATTTACTATACAAGTAGGACACTCAATGACACTCAGTTGAATTACTCTACCATAGAGAAAGAGGTTCTGACAGTCATTTTTGCACTTGAAAAGTTTCGCTCCTACTTAATTTGATCACGAGTTATAATTTACACTGATCATGCTGCTTTGAAATATTAGTTGACCAAGAAAGACACAAAAGCAAGACATGTTCGATGGATCCTCTTGTCACAAGAGTTTGATCTTGAGATATTAGACAAGAAAAGTGCTGATAATTTAGTAGCTGATCACTTGTCTCGCCTGCCCAACGCTCCAACTAATTCTTGCCCCATAAACGAATTATTTCCTGATGAGCAATTATTTGTACTGATGCATGAACCATGGTTTACTGACGTTGTGAACTATCTTATGACTAAAAAGATTCTATTCCATTGGTCCAAGCAAGATCGATATATGTTCATGTCGCAAGTCAAATTTTTTTATTGGGATGAACCATATCTGTTCAAATATTGTCCAGACCAGATCATACATCGATTCATACCCGATAATGAGATACAAAGTGTCCTCTCTTTTTGTCATAATTTTACTTGTGGAGGACACTTTGGTCCCAGGAAAATGACTGAAAAGGTGCTGGAGAGTGGCTTTTATTGGCCAATTCTTTTCAAAGACGCTATGGAATATTGCAAAACTTGTACACGATGCCAATTCGTAGGCAAAATTTCACGATGCAATATGATGCCTCTGCAATCTATCCTTGAGGTTGAAATATTCGATGTATGGGGTATAGATTTTATGGGACCGTTACCCAACTCATTTGGAAACCAATACATGTTGTCACTGTTGATTATATTTCCAAATGGGTAGAGGCAATTGCCGCAAAATCGAATGACAACAAAGTTGTTGTCAAGTTCTTGAAAGAGAATATCTTTACTTGATTTGGCATTCCTCGAGCTATCATTAGCGATAACGGTACCCGTTTTACTAACCGGTCATTTGAGGCACTTATGCGGAAATATTTCATTATCCAAAAGTTAGCTACACCGTATTATCCGCAAACCAGTGGGTAAGTGGAAGTTTCCAATCGCCAAATCAAACTAATTTTGGTAAAAACAGTGCATCATAACAGAAAAGATTGGTCATGTAAACTAACAGATGCATTATGGGCCTATCGTACCGCCTACAAGACAACTAGGCATGTCTCCATATCGATTGATATTTGAAAATTCGTGTCATTTACCAGTGGAGCTTGAGCATAAGGCTTTATGGACAATCAAATTTCTAAATTTTGAGCTCAAAAAAGCCAGCGAGCAGCGAAGACTGCAACTTAATGAACTTGATGAAATTGGACGGGATGCATATGATAGTTCTAAGATTTATAGAAAACTAAAATGTTTCATGATAAAGTGATCATTCGCAAGTCATTTACACTAGGACAAAAAATTCTCTTATATAATTCAAGGCTATATTTATTCCCGAAAAAATTGAGGCCGACGTGGAGTGGACCGTACATAGTACGGACGGTGCACCATTATGGTGCGATCGATCTCGAGAATCCTAAAAAGGGTGAATTATTCAAAATTAACGGTTAGAGATTAAAACCGTTTTTAGATGCTCAAGCGAGCCATAATGTGGAGGTCGTGACACTTCACGATTCGATCTATGCATAGAGGCATGTATTTATTTATATAATAGTATGTATATTATGTATATTATGTTACTAACATGATGCAGGGTTGCAAATAAAATTGAAGAAAGGTGAGGGGCTGATTGAAATTTACTATCCCTATAAAATCTCAACCAACCTTAAAATCATCTAAACCCAAACCCTAGCTGCCCCTTCTCCCCCAAATCCTCCTTTGCTCCTTTGATTTCTTCTTTGCAGGTCAGTCGAGAATCTCCAAATTTTACTCCAACCAGTGGTGACCAGAGAGCGAGGTTCACCAAGTGCTCCATCCTCCACGAAGTCGTGCCCCAGAGGAGCTTCTTCTGCTGCCACTTAGCGACAGAGTGTCGTTAAATAGCGGCAAGTTTGGACTTTCCCCCTAATACTTCAGGGGAGGTAATATTTCTCTATTCTCTATTTACAACTTCAGGGGAGGTAATCTTTCTCCACGAAGTCGTCCCCCAGAGGAGCTTCTTCTGCCGGCATTTAGTGTGTATTTCCTATCCACTATCGAAACTCTAGGATGGAATTATCTGATACACACTCCCAATTCATTCTACATCCCAGAGTTAGTAGAGAAATTTTATGCAAGTTTTGTAAAACTGATATTTTGAAAAATCACAAAACCATAAAACTCCATTGGAGTGGAGAAATACACGAAATGCATGCAAGGGCCATCTCTGTATCCACCGGTATCCTCCTTCACCCTGGGTATCAAATCCCAGTTGTGCTTGAAGACTATCTTATACGGATTGGTCTGAACTGCAGACTAACACGAGATAGAGGGATCAGCAGCATGACACTATATTGCAATATACACACGACCTGCCGCCGGATCAACACTAATATGATGGGAATTACACATATGTCATCTTTTTACACACCCACACTACATATTGTTGATTGTATTGTGCGTCAAGATAATTAGTTTTGTTTGTGCACACAATTAGTAGACACTATTATCGATACTAAGATGCGGTCGAGGACTAATTTGCCTTTGCCGTGTCTAATTACACAATTATGTCGCGGGTTCATATAAAGTGCAGAGTTTGATGCATATGCACCCTCACGAGTGTTTATAGCTGCAGAGCACATTTTAGTTACATATTACGCTACTGTTATAGAGGATTGGAATAGAAATACAGATGAGAAAAATATATATGCTACTGAATTAATACAAGAGGAGGAGGATGATGCCTTTTTTGACGATGACTTGCCAGCTGATCCCACTGAACAAATCAATATTATCTGGCCAGGTCTTGAAAAAATTTGGTATTGACTGAAACAAATCGATCGAGGAGATTCTTCTACTGCCTGTGCACGTCATGCACTTGGTGGTCAAGTAGGAGGCAAAGAGTACGGCACCAATGATTTGAGTATGAGGGCATATACAAGTTTAGGTGTGGGGGAGTGGATTAGAGGATTTTATTTTCAAGGATTTTTAGTTTTTATTCTAGGATTTTTATTTTATTTTTAGGATTTTTATTTTATTTTTAGATTTTTTGGGGTTTTCTTTATTTTACACTTCGGGTAGTTTTTAGGGTAACTAAAAAAAAGTAGAAAAAATTGAAATTTTTTATTTATTTTCATCAATAGATCAACCTAATTACAGATAAAGGGACAAATTTAGATTTGAAATTTGATAGGAGAGTAAATTGGACGATACACTCAGAATTTTATGAAAAATATTAAAATCCGAAAAATAAATATCTCTAATAGTAATTTTGAGGTAAGTATTCATCTATTTTTCACTTCACAATAGTTTATTAGGTTAAGGATAAAAATGATAACGATTGAGTAAATCTTCTCTCTCTTAATAAGAAAAAAAAGGTGGGAATAAAAAAAGGGGTGTGCCTGGTATTAAGGTAATAGCCTCGAGAGTGATAAAAAAATAGGGTGCGCCTGGTATTAAGGCAATAACTTCAAGAGTGAAAAAAAAAGAGTATGATCTGAGTAATCGGGTACTTGCGCCTAAGTAAGCGTGAATATTCGCATGAAAGGTGAAATATTCTTAAAAAAAGAAAAAAGAAAATAATTGTTATGAGAGAGGAGATGAATCATGATTTAGAGTTGGAGTCCAAGGCCGAAATAGACTATCACACGTACATGTAGATATATATAAGCCAGGGAATTATCTATTAGTGGGTATTGAAAAATAGGATTTAAATTTTTGATTAAAATGATAAGTGTATCTGATATGACACTTGATTTGAAAATTAATCATCTAAATGCGTTCTTAAGTTTGTAAATTACTGAGATTAATTGAAAGAAATATTAAAAAGAAGATTTTTTCTTTCTGTTGAATAAAATTTTTATTTCTTGATTTTCGGTTATCCTTATTTTTCTTTTCCTTATTCCTTAATCTATTTTCTTCATGAATTTTTTGGGTATATTCACTGCAAACTCTCATGAGACACCACTTGTCCACTAGGCTAACTTAGGGGTTTAAAGATTCCAGAGGTAACCTTTGTTGTTCATCAATTTTTCTTAACTAATCTCTTCTAATTGCTTTCTAGTTTAGATTTATATTGCTTTCTAGATTAGATTTAATTGCTTTCATGAATAAAAATAAAATTTTGTTAACTAGAACTATGAGTAGCTAATTTAGCTTAGCTCTAGAATGTAGATGAAACTAGAATCCACCAAGTAGTTGCTCTCCAGTATTTTCTTCCTAATTAAAATAATAAAGATATGATTTTTCTATGAAAAGATTAAAATACAAGAACTCGTAGATTAATACTTTAATAGGTTATAGTTGAATTAAGTTACTTGATAGCCTATACTTAGTTAGGGTTTGGGGTTGTTGATTTTTATTTTCTTCATCGAATTATCTAATGATTTAGTTTGCTTTTATGAAAAGTAGTTTTTTGATGAGTTATACTTGCACACTACTTGATATCTCATGTTTAGAATACTTTAAGTAAAGATTAAAACTAAAAGATCAAATTTTTATGATAGGAAGAGAATAATTGAAGTAATTTATGGTTAGAAACTAGTAGATTGTATATCCTAGGCTAATTAGATCAACTCAACTTCAAATTAGAATCTCTGGTTAGCCCGTTAGATTAATAGGAATAGCGAGAACGCAAAAATTCTTAGATCTATGTGGGAATGACCTGTACAGCGCTACACCGACATTGTGCGTTTGCAGTAGATATTTAACATCAAGTTTTTAGTGTCGTTGCCAAGAATTGACGGTGTTTTCTTTCTTTTTTTCTAACGTTTTATAGGTTAACAGTGTGTGTTAAGTGCGTAGGGATCAGAAATTACAGATACAAGAAGACAAAAGAGATCATAGGAGCTTCAGAACTGTGTAGCAGAAATCAGAGAGTCCAACTCTCTGGTTCTGCCGCTATTTGGCAGCAAGAACCGCCAAATGGCGGCATAACAGGTACATCCTGACCCCTATTTCTCTCCAGTTTTGTGTTTTGGTTCTCTGGTGTTTTAAAAAAATTAAAACAAAAAAATAGAAATAGTAGGAATCACATCTTTTATTTGATCATATCTCTTCCACTGTTTTATCTCCACTACACCCTACTTCTTATATTAGTCTAGGAAATTCACACATTCATTCACGGTCGCTGGTTCATGCCACATTGGACCTGTGATCAATTTAGTCGACTTGTGAGATCAGATTCATTCATGGGTGACAAGATAGGCCAACCGATCCCGATCCTTCATATTGTGCACATCATTACCATCAGGTAATCACTATGAATTGAAGCCGCAGTACATTAGCATGCTTCCTAAATTCACTGGTTTTGACTCAGAGGATGCATATATCTTTATCAGTGAATTTTTGGAAGTATGCGTGATGATTAAACTGCAACACTTATCGGAGGATGCAATTAACTTCTGCTTCATCCCATTTGCTCTCAAGGATGATGCTAAGAAAGGGTTGTATAGTATGCTTATTGATTCAATCACTACTTGGGATGAATTTGTTACGGTGTTTCTTAAGAAGTATTATCCCATGCACAAGACGATAAGAATTAGGAATCAAATTAATCAATTCCGTCAAGTGCCGGGAGAATCCTTCTGGGAATACTTAGAATGGTTCAAGAATTTATTAGCTTAGTGCCCCTACCATGTGATAGAAAAGTGACAGTTGTATAAAATCATGTATGAAAGACTTGATTACACATCCTAAACTCTTCTTGAGTCCATGTGTCAGGGGGAGTTCATAAGAAAGAATGAGGATGAAGCATGGGACTTTCTTGAAGACCTATCGTGCAAGATTATGTAGTGAGAGAGTCCCGCTGAGAAATCCAGTGCATCAACTTCTGCACATAAGGGTGGGATCCATAGCGTCGATAGCTTTGTCGCTGTCGAAGCTAAGATTGCAGTCCTTATGAGGAGAATTGAGGCATTGGAGACTCCTAGTGCTTCACCAGTGGGTCAAGTGAATCAAATCCAAAGTCCCACATGCTTTAATTACGGAACTCCAAACCATGTTATGGTGGAGTGTCCACTGTTAGTGAATCCTATGGGTCCCACACTTGAGCAGGTTAACACCTTGTATCAAAGACCCATGAATAATCCGTACGCTCCGACATACAATCCTGGCTGGAGGAACAATCTAAATATTTCATGGGGTCAAGGGCAATATCAGGGAGCCCGGAACCCGAACATGCAGCATCCAGCCACTGGTCAGTTCCCGAGACCAAATGTGGGTGCTTATCAACACCCAAATGCTCCAAATTATGGGAACAACCAGAATAGACCACCTGCACAAAACCACTCACATCCACAGCGACGGTCTAATAATGATCAAGCTAAGAGACTTCAGTCACTTGAGAAGAACGTTGAAAATCTTCTAAGTCTCAATCCAATCTTGACATGCATATGTCCAATCTTGACACGCATATGCAAAATCTTATGAAAGTGTTAACGATTTTATTCCAAGAACAGATTACCTGCTCCTGAACTCTCAATCTATTGAACGTAGAGCAGCAGGTTGGACAATTAGCGATTCAAATGAGTGAATGTCGCAATGGTACATTTTCAAGTCAACCCATAACAAACTCTAATTCCAGTTCCTCAAACTCTAATCAGTCGCATGTCAACCAAGTTAATGACATTCACACACTTCGATCTGGCAAGCTGGTTGACAATCATATAGCCATGCCACCTGATTCCACTCCTATTGCACGGCAGGCTACACTCCCTGGTCCCACGATCAACCCACTAACACGACAGAGGAGTCTGACCTCTCTAATTCTGATCCTCCTATTGATCATACTTATAAGTCGAAGGCTCCCTATCCAAATCGATTGAAAAAAAATTCTCCTCAGGTTGAGCACATCTTTGAGTTATTCAAGCAAGTTAAGGTCATTGTTCCTCTTCTCGATGCAATCCAACAAGTACCTGCTTATGCAAAATTCTTAAAGGATTTATGCACAAAGAAAAGAACAACAAATGTTCCAAAGAAAGTCTTCCTAGCTGCTAACATCTCTAGCATCCTTTCTCAGTCAGTACCTGTGAATTACAAAGACCTTAGAAGTCCTACTGTCTCCTGCACTATAGGGACTATAGTGATTGAAAGGGCTTTACTAGATTTAGGAGCGAGTGTCAACTTGCTTCCTCATTCAGTGTATCAACAGTTAGGACTGGGAGAGTTGAGTCTACAAGGATTACGTTACAGCTAGCTGATAGATTTGTGAAGACACCTATGAGAGAGATTTAGGACGTCTTGATTAAGATTGGAGAGTTTATTTTTCCAGTCGATTTCATAGTTCTCAAGACATAATCTATGGTTGATCCACAGCATTGTATCCCAGTTATTTTGGGACGTCCATTCCTGGCCACTTCTAATACTGTTATTAATTGCCGGAGTGGATCGATGTGACTTTTCTTTGGAAACATGACACTTGATTTGAATATACTCAATCTAGGGTGCCAACCTAGTTATCCAAATGACGAGTCCCCATAAGTGAATATGATCTAAGGGTTGTCCAGTGAGTACATAGAGGAGGAATTCTTTGATGACCTGAATGGTTTAGTTGATGAGAGATTATTCTTAGATATGCTCGATGAGTCATCTAATTATGTGTCTTCCACTCGATGGGAACTTCCACCTGAGCTATTGATAACTGAACCGTGAGTTTAGTTACGACCATCTATTGAGTGTCTACCTGAGCTTGAGATGAAGACCCTTCCGAGTCATCTCAAGTACGCTTTCTTAGGTGAATACGATATACTACCAGTCATTATCTCTGCAGATTTGACTGAGGCTCAAGAGGAAGCACTCATATCAGTGTTGAAAGTACATAAGGAAACCATAGGCTGGAGTATGGCCGATATAAAGGGGATAAGTCCATCTATAATGCAGCATAGAATTCATTTACTAGATAACGCATGACCTGCAAGAGACCCTCAGCGTAGGTTGAATTCGCTAATGAAAGAAGCTATGAGAAAAAATATTCTTAAGTGCCTTGACAATGGGATCATCTATCCTATCTCTGATAGTGCATGGGTGAGCGTAGTTCAAGTAGTACCTAAGAAGTCCGAAATCACTGTACTGAAGAACGATGCAAATGAGCTTATACCAATGCGTTTGCAGACTGGATGGTGAGTGTGCATTGACTATAAAAAGCTTAATGCTACAATTAGGAAGGACCACTTTCCCTTACCATTTATCAATCAGATGCTGGAACGGTTGGCCGGACATGAGTTCTATTGTTTCTTAGATGGATACTCTGGCTACAACCAAATTCTCATCACTCCGGAGGATCAGGAAAAGACCACGTTCACATGTCTATTTGGCACCTTTCATACAGACGTATGCCCTTTGGGTTATGCAATGCACCTGCCATGTTCCAAAGGTATATGGCAAGTATTTTCTCCGACATGGTTGAACGATTTCTTGAAATCTTCATGGATGATTTTTCTATTTTTGGAGATTCATTCCAAGAGTGTCTGCATCATTTAGAGTTAGTTCTCACGCATTTTCATGAGAAACATTTGACACTCAATTGGGAAGAATGTCATTTCATGGTCAAAAATGGTATAGTGCTAAGGCATGTCATCTCGAAAGATGGTATCGAGGTTGACAAAGCTAAGGTGGACCTCATCATTAATCTTCCACCTCCGTGATCAGTAAAATATATACGCTCCTTATTTGGTCATGCTGGGTTCTATAAAAGATTTATCAAAGACTTTAGTAAAATTGCTAGGGCTTTGACACATCTACTAGCCAAGGAAGTGCCATTCAATTTCACACTTGATTGTCTTAGAGCATTTGAGCAACTCAAGACGGCGCTTGCCACCACTCCTATCATTCATGCACCAGACTGGAGTCTGACTTTGAGCTTATGTGTGACGCATCTGATTATGCTATCGGTGTCGTCCTTGGACAACGTATTGATAAGCAGTCACACGTGATTTACTATGCAAATAGGACACTCAATAATGCCCAGTTATATTACTCTACCATGGAGAAAAAGGTTCTGGCAGTCGTTTTTATACATGAAAAGTTTCTCTCCTACTTAATTGGATCACGGATTATAGTTTACACTGATCATGCTGCTTTGAAATATTTGTTGACCAAGAAAGACGCAAAAGCAAGGCCCGTTCGATAGATCCTCTTGTTACAAGAGTTTGATCTTGAGATATTAGACAAGAAAGGTGTTGATAATTTAGTAGTTGATCATTTATCTCGCCTGCCCAATGCTCCAACTAATTCTTACCCCATAAGCGAATCATTTCCTAATGAGCAATTGTTTGCACTAATGCGTGAACCATTGTTTGCTGATATTGTGAACTATCTTGTGACCAAAAAGATTCCATCCCATTGGTCCAAGCAAGATTGATGTAGGTTCATGTCCCAAGTAAAATTCTTTTACTAGAATGGACCATTTCTGTTCAAATGTTGTCCAGAACAGATTATACGTCGATGCATACTCAATAATGAGATACAAAGTGTCCTCTCTTTTTGTCATGATTTTACTTGTAGAGGACACTTTGGTCCCAGGAAAACAACTGAAATGGTGTTGCAGAGTACAAGTGAGAAATTACAAAATTGCATCGAAGCCCCATAGAAAATTCACCCACAGTGGGCCCCATGGAGCCACCAATTGGCGGCAAATGCCGCCAAATGGCGGCAAAAATATGAAGAATTGGCCTCAATTTTCTTCCGCATGAAGTTCTTATCCTTTTCATTTGATATGAATGACTATATTGGACTTAGGTCTTCTGTAGCTTCATAATCTTGTAACTTGGCTCACTTTTAGCTTTTTTCTGGACTTGATTTCCTAATCTGGCTCTAAGTTTATACCATGTCCTTGTAGGAATCGGTTTACCAGAAAAGCATACTAGAAATACCCGAGTAGCATTATTTAAATATAAAAATAGATAATATGGAGGCTATAAATATACAATATATGGCACTCATCATTAACCCAAGGTTCATCGGACCATTCATTGTTGGAGCGAGTAGGTGAGGCTTCCTATTGCTTAACATTATGGCCATCTTTGAAGGAGTACACGACATTTTTCACGTTTCACTACTGAAGCGATATGTACAAGATGAAACTCATATCGAGATTTATTCGAATCTCGAGGTCATACTACATCTCTCCTATCCAAAGCAACTAATAGCCATAATCAAATGCAAAAAGAAGATAATAAAGAACAAGGTAATCTCGCTTGTGTTAGTTCTTTGGAAAAGTTATTCGATCGGAGAGATGACTTGGGAGCAAGAGTAAGATATTCCGGAGCGACTTCCATACCTATTTGAGTAAAAATTTAACTCTCTTTGTATCATCTTGTGTCTTGATAAATTTCAAGGACGAAACTTTTACTTAAGGGGGATAGAATATAACACCACTTTATCATATAATGTCTTTTGGTTTTTTTATTTATTTAAAATAATTTTTGTGCTATAAAGAAATATATATTTTATTGAAAAAAATAAAATAAAATAAAATGATAACAAGTTAAATTATTTAGTTAATTAAATAGGAGATAATAGGATTTGTACCCTTACCCAATAACTCCCAACCCACACTTAAACCAACTAGACTAATCAAGTACTTATGACTAATAAAATAAAATAAAATAATTAAATTTAATTTGATGATTATTTAATAATTAAGATGAAAATTGAAGCAGTTTTCCTAAACCGATAGGATTCTATCTTGATTAGACAATGGATCCAAATAGAAATTCAACTCCTATTAAAGGGGATAGCTTAGCAATAGCCCTCTCCTTCCCAATGCAATCAAATAGAGAAAAATATGAGAGGAAAAGATAAATATTGGACAGAAGAGAAGGAGTTCAGCCTAGAGAATTCTTGGAGCATTCTTGGATATCTCGATGTCTTTTCAGTTCTAAACCCTAGATCAATTCCAACCAAAACCAGACGAGTTTTTTAACTCAATATTAGTATGCTAATAATTGTATTTTTACCTTTAATTTTTATGATATTACTTAGTTGATGATTGACTTATGTGTTTATATTTCAAAGGTATAATTTTAATTGAAGAAAAACCATATTAAAAGAGAGATTGTTATAGATCATGAGCAAATATTTATATGTTCTAATAAATGGAATCATACTTATATTGATATATTTATGGTTCTAAAATAAATTATAGGAATCAAGTCCATATTACGTCGAAGAAATTACTCAACCGCCTTTGCAATGTTGTTTTCATAGAGCTTCGGGTCTCTTCAACAACGGCTTCAACACCCTCACACTGGAATAATGCATAAAAGGGCATTGTTGATAGCTGCTTCAACAACAACAACATGACAACAACGCTCTGTCCCGACTGAGATAGTGGCTACCGAGGTATGCTATTGATACCAAGTATGTTCTATCGACAGTGATCCCAGTCACTGCATTGTAATATATTTTTGTATTGATCGTTTTATTGTGGAAGTTTGATTAGACTAATGAAAAAAACATGATGAAAGTACTAAACCACTGTGATCAATGATTAGACTATTATTTTGATTTCTTAGACGATTTATACACAATAAACACTAAAACCAGACATGATAGGACAATGCCTAATACCAATTTAATGCCCCACTATCTGGAATGTGGATAGTTGGAATGTTTAGAGACGCATAATAATTTTAGTCAAATTACAACGGAAATATAGGCACTAATGACGATAATTAACAATATATCTAGTTAAAATAATAATATGATTGTTTTGCCTTAAATAAAAATCCAATAAAAGTAGATTTGATAATTATCTCTAAAATAATGGAAATATCTCAAACGAAACAAAATAATATGCCATAGTCACTTATTACATTTTCTAATAAGAAAATAGTCCATAATAAGAAGATGGCAAGATAAACCGTAGACTCACAAGTGCAAGAAATCGACAAGTAGTACAAGTGTAACAACCCAAGATCATTCTCTTGAGATTCATTTTGATTATTGTGTGACACTAAAAAGAATAAATTATGGAACTAAAAAGAAATAAAGATTGGAG
This sequence comes from Dracaena cambodiana, assembly GCA_036321105.1. Lineage (NCBI taxonomy): Eukaryota > Viridiplantae > Streptophyta > Magnoliopsida > Asparagales > Asparagaceae > Dracaena > Dracaena cambodiana. The sequence continues at coordinate 28,465,248 of JAYEPQ010000010.1, read as the reverse complement.
TTTTATTAACTAAAACTAAAACTAAACTAAAGAGAATATAAATTTACTTTAAATAAAATTATTGGCCAGATGGGTTTACTTCCCCCATACTTTTTATATCTCATTTCCATAGATCACGTAACCGAAAAATAAAACAATGAAGCAAAAAATCTAATAAAGTTGAAAACTTGACATTTTGAATTACTTTTCCCAATTAATCCTGTATGAGTTATTAGTTTATCTAAGCATCAATATGAATAA